>BMAO01008437.1:0-25958 GCA_019973975.1 Trichonephila clavata | reverse complement strand
TGAGTGTTCCTTGTTTACGCCATATCCTTATACGCTTGTTATTTGGCTCCAGAGCAAATCTTGACTCATCAGTAAACATGACTTTGCCCCAGTCAGACACAGTCTAATTGCCATATACCCGGCATCACTTTAATCGTGCCCCTCTTGATTGGACGGATAGAGTAACACAAACTCGAGGTACCCGTGCATACAGTCCATTCATATGTAATCATCGGCGTACAGTAGCCTCAGATATAGCCTTACCAATGGACGCTGTAACCATAGATGTCACACGTGTGGAGGTCGTTCTGTGATTCCGCTTGGCTATAATAGCAATATATCGATCTTCCGCGGGGATTGCAACCCTTGGGCGACCACCTACAAGCCTTCGAACAACTGTCTGCGTGGTTTGGAATTGTTTTCATAAACGTGAAATTACAGAATGATGAACGCCGAAGAAAAGAGCAACATCTGTGATCGGCTGTCCTGCTTCAATGCGCCCTACAGCACGCCAGGGCTCAGAATCTTCCATTCGTTTTCTGGAAGTCATAGAAACACGTACGTCTTGAAAACAAATTGTACGAAAGTTTTAAACACCTTCTACAGTACTTACAATCAACTTTTGTAACCCTTCATAAAGCTGGCTTCTTATAAGACTGCCCTTTTTGCATATTTCTTGACATGAAAGCACGATTGGCTGTTACCTAACATATTTGCATACTTCTATCTACCTCTGCAGCGAATTGCATTCTCTGCAATTCTGATTGGCTTCCGGAAATTAGCATTTTCCTCTCCGTGCTTAACTTTTGAAAGTGAGTGTAGAAAAGGCTGATTTTTAAATGAACCCCAAGTCTCATCTATAAATTGGTTCTTTTCTTGCAATTTTTTGTTCAATTTGTTATAGTATTCGAGCAAATTGGTAAAAAATGCAAAATCGGTACACCAATCTTTATCTTCAAAAATTTGGAAATCAGACCATTTGTCTGATTTATTCTTTAAGAAATCTCGTATTTCCTCTTTTAAATTTCAAACCCATTCAAATGCATATCCACAACTTAACCATCTTACTTTCGTGTGGTAAAGATGGTCAGAATAATCTGTATCGACTTCAATCAGAAATTCTTGGAATTGTCGGGGTACCAAGCCCCGAAATCGAATCGTATTAATTAGTTTTGAAACCACATTAAGTACATGGATAATATCTATTGCAGCTTTACGAAGGACGTCCTGGTGAATTATACAATGTAAAAATACAACATCGTGATTAGGATTCTGGTTCCAAAAAATACCTGAAAAAATACCGAGTTTTTTCCAACCATATTTGGGGCTCCATCTGTAGTTATATTGCATAATTTTGAAATGGGCGCATTTAAATTTTAAAGGCCTTCGGAAAATTCGTTATAACTTATTTGCCCCGTCGTTATTCCTTTTATTGATTACAGACAAGCTAACTCTTCAGTAATATTAAATTCGTCACCAACGCCTCTAATGAAGATTAATAATTGTGCAGCGTCGCTTCTATCCGTACTTTCATCCATCGTCCCTGAAAAATATTTAAAGTTTTCTATACGCTGCCTAAATTGAGTCGACAAGTTAGATGCAATGGTATCAATGCGCGTTGTTACTGTTTTTCGCGATAAGCTGACAGAATAATAAAAAAAAAAACTCTTTAATTTTTTCTGGACAAAAAATTCTGCTCATACTCACCATACAATCTTTCACAAATTCTCCTTCTGAGTATGGTTTGTTATGTTTAGCTATTTTTTAAGCCACAACATATCCAGCCAGTGTAGCAGCCTTTTGAGCAGTCTTTTGCTTTATAAGCATATTACGTTGAGCAGATATTGCTTCTAATAAGATTTCCGCATTTATCTTTTTTTTCTGCTTCATTCATCAAAGCATGGCCGCGGTGGCCGAGTGGTCTAGGCATCGGATCATGGCTAGCATGTCATGGGTTCGATCCTAGTACCACTAAAGATCCGCCGTGTAGGGGGTGATGCACGTTAAATCTGTCGAGAGCTCAAACGTCCTCCCGTTGGTGTGGCGTGGTAGTTAGGAGAGGGGGGTGCCAGCTCAGGTGTCGTCCGCGTCACTTGACCATGGTTCAAAATTACGCGGACCGTCGCCAAAAGCCCTCGTGTTGCTAATCAGTGCGACGTTAATATTCTCTCACTCACTCTCACTCACTCATCAAAGCATATTTAGTTTTTGAATGTTGTGTGTTGAAATGGCAAGCAAGATTAAAATCTTTAAATACCGCCACTGCTTCATAACAAATAAGACATATTGGTTTACCGTTGTATTCCGTAAACAAATATTTCCACGTCCACTTTTCTTTAAACAAACGATACTCGGAATCGACTTTTCTTTTTTTGTACTCCATTATCTTATAAGGGGTGTTTTTTTTTCTTCAAAAATTTATGAATGTAAAGCGTTACGCGTACAAGCAAGAACAAGAGACAAAATTAACGTAAAACGTGCGGATCGGTCAGTGACAGCTGGCGAGTGGCGACTGAGTTCACTCGCCCGCGCCTCTCATTTTTAGCCACGCTTTACACACCGTATTATGCAACACATGAACTACGCGGCTAGTTCAGCTTCTTCTGTAGGCTATATATATATATATATATATATGCATCTATTATTCTACTAAGTAAAATCCACTTTAAACTTCTCGAACGTCAAAATGTAATTGTAACGGGCCATGTACTATCCATGTCGATAAACCCTCGGCGGGCCGGATTAAATACTTTCGCGGGCCGGAGTTGGCCCATCACTGCTTTAAATGCTGTTTTATAATATCACCGGCACCACACTATGGGAAACACTAAACTCTGTACGACACTTTTCTCATCTAACATCTGAGGGAGTATTTATTTGCTTGATAAACGGATATTTTGCTTGTAAGCTAACATTGAACGAACACTTTCGTTTTGGCATTTTAACTTATGATTCCAAAATAAAAGAAGTTTAAATTATTTACTACACGAGCATCAAACAGCAACAAAACAAATAGCGAGAAACGGGCGAACGAAAAATCTGTCAAACAAATAGTCAACATAGCTCGGGTGATGACGTCTCGGCCACTCTCGCCTATCTTCGCGTCGACCAAAGACGCGGTCTCGCTCTCGCACACCACTCGCGTCCGACCGGATCGACTACTCAAATTTTCGCGCGGTTTCCGAAAATTCGGGGACACCGGGACTCGTAATTATAAAAAGGGACAGTCCCGTTCAAAACGGGACGTCTGGTCGCGTTAGGCATGTCATGAGTTCGAGTCTAGTGGCACTGAATACCCACCGTATATGGGAGCAATGCACGTTAAATATGTCCAGAGCTCAAATGTCCTCCAATTGGTTTGGTGTGGTAGTTAGGAGAGGGGTTGCCAGCTCACAGGTGTCGTCCTCGTCACTTGACCATGGTTCAAAATTACGA
Organism: Trichonephila clavata; assembly: GCA_019973975.1. NCBI lineage: Eukaryota > Metazoa > Arthropoda > Arachnida > Araneae > Nephilidae > Trichonephila > Trichonephila clavata. The sequence continues at coordinate 22,544 of BMAO01008437.1, read as the reverse complement.
GGTCCGTCGCCAAAAGCGCCCTCGTGTAGCTGAAGAGTGCGACGTTAATATTCATTCACTCACTCATTTATTCCTCAAAATGCTGCAAATTAATTTTTTCTTGAAGCATTTTCTTTTGAGTAGGATTGATTGATCATTTATAAAAGCTACATTTCGAAGCGACACGAGGATTCTTGGCTACTGACTTCGTCATTTTGAAACATGATCAAGTGACGATGACGACACTTGAGTTGGCATCCCTCTCTCCAAACTTTAACACGGGAGAACTTTGAATTTCGGCAGATATAACATGTATCTGCCTTTCCACACGGTGGATCTTCAGTGGAGCTAGGTTTCGAACCTATCACCACAATGTCGGCCACGAAGTTTGTGCCTATGCCACTCGGCTACCGCAACCACTGTCAAGTAATAAAGACACCTGAGCTCTAGTACCTCATTCTCTAACATCTACATCATGTCAACTTGAGGCTTTCATCCGTAATAGACTTAACGTGCACCAAACTCACTATATGACGGGTCTTTAGCGGCGTCAGGACTCTAATCTACGATTTGTCGAAAACATCGTCGGACACGAGCGAGTTAGTGGCTGACCACTTGGCTATCACACACTCACGTATGCTTGTGATTGAGTGAGTGAACATTAACGTCGCACTGTTCAGCTACGCGAAGGCTTTTGGCGACGGACCTCGTAATTTTGAACCATGGTAAAGGGATGACGACGACACCTGATATGGCACCCTCTCTCTTAACTACCACACCAACTGGAGGACGTTTGAGCTCTCGACAGATTTAACGTGCATCGCTCCCTTACAGGGTGGGTCTTCCGCTGTACTAGACTCGATCTCATGACAAGCTGGCCACGAATCTGTTACCTTGACCACTAGGCTACCGTGGCCGAGAGCTCATGTGGATAGACTTGTTTAATTTCGAGAATCACTGCCAAGCTAAGAGGACAACTGAATTTCCCTCCCTTCTCTTGAAATTCACCAATACCATGACAATGTGAGGATTTTGAGCTCTGAAAGAATAAATTTACACCAGCCTCCTATAGCGAGCGACAAAAAAGTTTACGCCACACTATGGACTATAGTGACGGCCCTCATAATTTAGAACCTTTATCAAGGGACGAGGATGGCACCTGAGCTGTAACTATCCCTCTCGTAACGTCTACACCACACCAACGGGAGGATGTTTGAGCTTCGACAGTATTTAACGTGCATCAGCCCGCTCTGCATGCCGGGTCTTCAGTGGCACCATTACTCGAACCCACGACATTCCTGCCATGAGTTCATGACCGTAACCACTAAGCCACAGTGGATCTTTTGAGTTGGCCTGATTTGGATGATAGGGTTCCAGCTCGGGGGTCAAATTCGTCCTCTGATCGCGGTTCGAATTACAAGACCTGTTGATCGTGGTTAATGGAATTGTGTTGAGTAGAATAGTGAGTGAGTGTTTATTGACGTTACACTATAGAGAAACACGAGGGCTTTTAACGATGAATTTCAGTCAAGTGCCGAGGACGATACCTGAGCAGACACTCCTCCAAAATACCTCGCTTCGTTACCAACCAAACACATCTCGTTAAATCAGACGGCGGGTCTTTAGTGGCACTAAGGCTCGTAATGACACGCCGGCCACGAGTTTGCGACCACAACCACTAGACTACCGTGGTCTCGTGTAAAGTAGAAATAGGCAGCCGAAAAAACGTCCAATAAGTAAAGACAAATTTTGATTGAGTGAATATTAATGTCGCACTATTCAGCCACTCGAGGGCTTTTGGTGACGGACCTCGTAACTTTGAATCACGGCCAAGTGCGAGGACGATACCTGAGCGGGCACCTCCTCCTCCTAAATTCCACATCATACCTACAAGAGGACGTTTGAGCCCTCGACAGATTTAACGTGGATCGCCCCCTACAAGGCGGGTCTTCAGCGGTACTTAGCTCGAATTCATGACACGCCGGCAACGAGTCCGTTACATTGACCACTAGGCTACCGTGGAGACAAGACAATTATTGAAGATCGCTTTTGTTGTGACATATCAAATCAAATCAATCAATCACAAACATTTTTCTAATTTCATCAGGATTGATTGATTGTCTATTAACATTACATTCTAAAGTTACACGAAGGTGATTAGCGAAGACCTCCTAATTTTGAGTCCCATCACGTGATGAGGATAACATCTGAACTGGCACCCCACTCACGCTTATATCATGTCGACTGGAGTACTTTTAACCCTGATAGATTCAATTTGAATGAACTCCTCAACACGACAGGTCTTAAATGGTCTGTAGGGCTCAAATTTATGACTCGACTGCATCCACGCTGGTAATGACCTGTCAGCCATGACCATTCGACTACCGCAGCTTAAATTGTGGCTGTAAGAGGCGAATACAGACAAATACAGCTTCTATTTTGGGACATAAACCCACTTTCCGCTGATGACCGTTGGGTGAGGGAGTGTTTATTACCGTCGCTCTCTAAAGCAACACTAAGGTCATTTGCGGAATGTTCAAAGGAACCGGACTCACCTGAAAAAAGCTACAAACCTTTCCTGGGAGGGGGAACAATCACCCCCCGCTATATTCAACCCTTTTTGAATATACTTGTAATTTTGAACAGCAATAACGTGATGATAACCATACCTTACTACCCCGTCTCCGAACTTCCCACTCCGTGCCAACAGGAGGACTTCGAACCTCAATAGATTAAACGTGCATCAGCCCCACTACACGGTAAATCTTCAATGGCTTCAGAGCTCGAACCCGCGACTCGACAACGCCGGCCACAAGTTTGTGACCATGACCATTGCAGACACAATGATTGTCGGTAAAAAGGGTCGAAAACGTATCTGGGTCCAAGTCCTCATATTGGTTGGGTGTGGAAAATTGGGTTCCAGCTCGGGAATCGAACTGACCATTATCTGACCATACTTAAAGTTTCGGGGCATATTTAGGCTGTGGTTTGTGAACATTGTGTGCAATTGAAGAAAGAGAGCTACCAGCGTCACACTATAAAGCAACAGGAGGGCTATTGGCGAAGGATCTTGAACCTAGGTCAAGTGATAAGGACGACACCTGAGCTAGCACCCTCTCCCCAAACTACCAATCCATGCCAATGGGTGGACTTTGAACTCGAGAGATTTATCATGCATCAGCCCCCTTGACACGATGGGTCTTTAGTGGCGTGAGCGAGTGAGTGAATATTAACGTCGCACTGTTCAGCTACACGAGGGCTTTGGGCGATGGACCTCGTAATTTTGAACCACGGTCAAGTGACCACGACGACGACACCTGAACTGGCACCCCTTCTCCTAACTACCACACCACACCACGAAAGGACGTTTGAGTTCTGGACAGATTTAACTTGCATCGCTTCCCTACACGGTGGGTCTTCAGCGGTAGTGGGCTCGAACTCATGCCATGCCAGCCACGATCCGATACCTTGACCACTAGCCTACTACGGCCACAGGGTCTTTAGTAGCACCTGTACTCGAATTTGCGACAGACCGGTCACATAATCGGGATCATAACCACTAGGCTCCCTTGGCCACGAGTGGCCGCGGTAGCCAAGTGGTCTAGGTATCAGATCATGGCTAGTGTGTCTTGAGTTCGAGCCCAGTACCACTGAAGACCCATCGTGTAGAGGAGTGATGCCGTTAAATCCGTCGAGAGCTCAAACGTCCTTCCGTTGGCGTGGTAGTTAGGAGAGGGGGTGCCAGCTCAGGTGTCGTCCGCGACGCTTCACCATGGTTCAAAATTATGAGGTCCGTCGCCAAAAGCCCTCGTGTAGCTGAACAGTGTGACGTTAATATACACTCACTCATTCACCCGTGGCCACGAGTAGGAAAGTAATAGGCAGCCAAAAAACGTCTAATAAGCAAAGAAAATTATTGAAGATGATAGCCTTTGTTGCTCCCATATCAAATTAATCCATCAATCAGCATTTTTTCCCCATTGTGTAAGGATTGATTGTTTGCTTATTAACATTGCATTCAAAAGCTACACGAGTTCTTTTCTCGACGGACCTCGTAATTTTGAACCACGGTCAAATGACGAGGACGACATCTGAGTTGGCACCCTCTCTCCGAACTACCCCAGCACACCAAAGGGAGGACATTTGAGCTCTCAACAGACTTAACGTGCATCGCTCCCCTACACGGTGGGTCTTCAGTAATACTGGGCTTGAACTCATGACACGTCATCCGCGAGTCTGATACCTTGACCACTTGGCTACCGCCGCCACTGTGTATGGCAAATCGTTAATGATACATGTACTCGAACCACGCCTCGACACATACAACGCCAGCCACGAGTTCGACCCCTTGACCTCTTAGCTACTGCGGCTTTTTTGAGTCAGTAAGAAACGGATATTGGATCCATTTATTACGAGCTTGTGTGTGTGCTTCTTGAAAGTTCTATTTGTTATTAAGGAACTGGATTGAATAATTTGTAGTAATAAGTGATGAAACAGATCTATTCGTTATTGGAGTCTATCCAATTAGAAGAGACATCACAGAATTTATATAAAAATTATGCAAGTAAGTTTAATTTTTTATTTTCATTTCATTCAAAAAATGTCGCTTTATTTTTTTCCCCAACTGAAAGTACTTGAAAATATATTCTTTGTTTTTGCACTGCTAGTACTTTTAGATAAGTTAAATCTTTATTTTAAATCTATCATTGAAACCTTTAAGCGTTTGAAACGATATAGAATACTATATTTTGTGTCTAAATCTTTTATTTGTATTATACATTGATTCATATCAGTTTAGTGCAATGCTTGTAACTATGAATATCTTTCTTAAGTTTTCTTATTCTTGCAAGCTTTTAGAAATGAATCGGCTTTAAATTCAATTGTCCGATACGACAACACCTTTACTCTGAAGCATATGTTTTTGAAAGACCGATAAAATTAACTTTGAAAAATAAAGTTGCCTGTATTTGACAAGCATTTTATAAAGCAACTCGAGACTGGAGTTTCGCAAGCAAATTACAGAATTCTGTCTGCCAATTCCAAATAAACTAAGAAGAAGTTTCTGTAGTGAAATTCACTCACAAACAAAAGTTTAACTCTTTTGTTTTAAGGCTTTTGTCTACTGATCGTGTAAAATTTCTTTTTTTTCTTTAACCACTAGCTTGGGATTCAAGAAATTTATCAAAGTTACGAATTACATTCAAGAATTCAAAAATGGCTGATAGATAATCAGCCATCTTGTTTTCTTGAATGCGATAATTCTGTGGAATTAATATTATAGCATTAAGATTCATACTTATGTTAGATTATATGGCGTAATCTGCATGAAGAAGACTCCCATGTCACCATTTTGAATGCTATCACGGCATTTTGACAGCTTGAGCAATTTAGTTATTAGATCTCCCATTGAACTCAAGTGTACATGCCTTTTTCTAAATGTTGCATTTACTAAATGTTCTTAACTCTAAATGTTCGCCAAATTATTTGTTGACGTTACAATACGAAAGGAGTTTGAGCGGGAATTTGTTTTCGGCCCATGCGATTGTAGTATTTGGCGACATTTTTTCATTTGGTAAAATTGGTCGACGGTATAAAGTACAAAGAAAAAAAATCAAACCAAGTTGAATCGGTTGAATTCTCGGTTTTCGCTTCTTTCTTACGCCTAGATCAAGGATTATAATTATTTACAGTGCATGGTTTTTACTTAACTAACGAATATTTGGCGCGTTTTGGCTTAATATGGCCTTTGACCATTAAAATCAACCAACGTCAACAGTGTGTCTAGGGTTAGATCTATGGCAGTGATACTCAACCAGCGGGCCGCATGTAGCCCACCGGCCTTTTTTGAGTGGCCCGGTCATAGCCCATTGCACTAAGAAATTTAATTATTGGTGAACAATGTACAAATAAATTTAAAAGGAAATTATATCAATCAAGCAATCAAATGTGACAATTTTGCTTTCAATTTATTTTTTAATAGTAGAAAGTAAGCGCCATCGTATATGTCAGTGAACTGACTGCGGTGCGTAGGATGGTTCGAATCTAGAAGCATGGATGTTTGTGTTTTATCTTTTTCTGTCTGTGTTTTGTGTTATACATTGCGTGGTGCACGGGGTTTATAAATGCTAAAAAAAATAGTAGAAAGTAAACAAGAGGCATAGTCATAGATGAAAGAAAATAGAAATTATCTCATAACTCAGTAAAAATTCACAAAAATTAATGTTTTTTGTGTGTGTTTGATAGAAAACATTCATATAGTATTGATAGTCAAAAATGAGTTTTAATATTTTGATCAATTTTGTTTGTCGATGTTGCTTTGGTCTTATTATCCGCATGTTGCGGCCCGGCTGAATGTGAGTATTCTGATCTATGGCGAGCATATTGAATAGAATAAAAAAAAAAAAAAAAAAAAAAAAAAAAAAAAAAAAAAAAAAAAAAAAAAAAAAAAAAAAAAAAAAAAAAAAAAAAAAAAAAAAAAAAAAAAAAAAAAAAAAAAAGCTTGTATTTTTTTTTTTTTTTTTTTTTTTTATTAATTGACCATGCTGATAGCGTGCCACGGTCCGGGCTCCATGGAAAGTCAATCACCTTTCATTAGTTGATAATGAGTCCGCTGATTGGAACTAAAATGGGTTCGCGTATGCCATATGAACATTGCTATGCATCAGAAGTCGTATGAATCACAGTAAGCTTAGGACTGTTCGTATGATTTGTTTATTTTTTGTTCAATGTCTATGTATAGTTTAGTCTATATGTGATTATTTAGCAATCTTGTCTTATTTTTTGCATTTCATATTCTTCATTTAATTCGTATTTATATTTTTTTCTACCACTCTCTTTGAGAAATACTTTTCATTTAAATACCTTATTCTGAATCGTATTTAAATGTTTATAGCTGCGGGAGAAATCTCATGTATTTTGCACATCGAAACCTAAAATTTAGGATCTGTTCTTGCTTAAGTTAAGATTTTAACATCGAATCTGTTGATATATATCCATAAGCTTCTCCTTCATTATAAGTGTTTTTTCCCCTCAAGTGTATAAAAAGGTGCATTTTCTATTCGAAAACTATTCAGTTGTGCAAAAGATTATACTAACAAGTATAGAATTATTTCGTTGAACTCGGGATGACAAACTATAGAATATTCACAACCTAGTAGGTAGTACACATAAAGAAAAAAAATTAAACGAGTCTTCATAGTCGCGTATGATGTGTAACATCTGACGTGTTATTGTGGTAAATGCGCAATAGTAACTGAAATCCTGAAAAAAATGAATCGAGTAGGATTGGAAATAATTGTCTATCGAATAACTATAGTTTTAATAAAAATTTTGTTTAATTAACACAAGGAGTAAAGCAATTTTTTATCAAAATAATTATTCTTGTTCAATTTGCGGAAGAGTGGAGACAATAGGCTTAAAACTAAAATATGACTCATATACTTGTGATTTCAAAGTATTTAGAAACCGTTGAAAAACAGCGTCAATAACAATACTACTGTTAGTTGTCGAAACACTTTGATTTGACATTTCGAGCTTGAGTTCATCATTAAAACAAGATATCAATCATTGGCATGGCCAAGTAATTTTAGCGCGTTTTTCACATGTTGTATTTAACAATAGAAAAATTCGGGAAAACTATGGGAAAATTCAAATATGATTCGGAAATGCCGAAACCCCGTGGTCAATTGCTTGCTTATTGGCTGAGAAAAAGGTACGACAAAATATGGAAGACGAAGACGAAATTTGCGTCCTAATAGCGCTTTTGTTCCACTACGTGAAAAACGCGCTAAAAAGCTATGAGTGGCTCAGCTTCTGGCAAACTGAAGTTAACGTTAAAATCACCACTCAAAATCATGGGAAGCGAGTGATAGTTTTTTTAAAAGAGCAGAACCACCTTCGGTATATGGTAAAAATACAAAATGCAGAAAATCTTTAATATTTTTAACCGTTTGATTCGGAGAAATGTATGTGACAACCGAAATTACTGTCCTCAGATTTCATACACAACGAGCCCTGAGACTTTGACAATTGAGCGTAAGAATCGCAAGTTTATCCTGGATGAAGTGTAATAAGACTTGATGGTATATGCGAAGTGGATTTAGAGTCAAGAAAATGAAACCGAGTTTTTGAATTCGAATCTTTTGAAATGCTAAATTTAACACAATATGAAAAAGGCTGGCATCTTGATGGCTACTAGAGTTAAACCTCGATGCGAGGGTAGCGAAGAGACACCACGAAGCGCGCTGATTGGTCACATCAAATAATACGCGCTTTCCCGACTTCCTGTTACACATTTCCGTCCCTTTTCACGAAATCCCTCCTACTAATATTCAGCAACCGAGAGGAAAGATGTCACACATAAAAAAAAACATTTCAATATTCTTTTATTATATTACAATACATATAATTTTATTTTGTAATACTTTTAACGTATAATAAAAATTTCAGTTTTTATAAATGGGATTGAGCTTTAAATACTTGTGGTTATTCGAATTTCATTGAGAACATGAATTCATTTTGCATACACATTTATAATTTTCTTTCGATTTTTTTTACTGTGGCTCGTAGAACACAATTTGAAGACCACTTAAATTATGAAAAAGGAGACAAAAGTTTCGGTATTTATGCATTATCGTAACCTATTGGCGACATTATACGAAACGAATCTCATGGTCACCAATTCAGCGCGCACGACACATAAGAAATCGAGGTTGCCAACTCGGCGAGTCATTAATAGAATTGGCGATTGTTGCGATAATACGTAAATACCATATTTTTCATCGTAATTTTTTTTTTCATTTTACGTTGAAATGATTTATCTGTTAAAGTTTTCTACAAACAAGCCTGCAAGGGAAGGAAAATATTCTTCAGGTAATTCTTCAAAATAATCAGCTACCAACAAAAGATTAAGCAAGGTACTAATTATTTTCATTACCTAATATAGCTTAGTCGTAATCATTGCATTTAAACTAAAAACCTGCGCGTATAGAAGGAAGCTCCATAATGCCTAATCTTATGGGAGAGATTTATGCTCAGACAACCCTTTTCGTATCATTGAGGTCGTTTGAGCGAACGCAGCCCCTTAAAAAGAAGTTTAGAAAACAAATTCCAGTCTACGAGCTTGCATTAAATGCTTTTACTAGAGACGATAGATAGAGTTCCGTTATGGCACATACGACGCAGCATATTAGCCTTAATATCGTCATAAAATATATACGAGATAAAAGGAAAGTTTTCTTAAGAGTGCCCACACTGCCCAGGAAGTTCGAGAATCTGTTGAATTTATAGGGTGGATGAAGAGTAATCCCGTTAAGAAAATTTTACGTAACCGTAATATTATGTTTAAACCTTATAGCCCTTGCATTACGTGAATCGTTCCCCGGGGAAATAATGTGTTAGGAATAGTTGATCAAGTCTAAGTTGATTGCTGTGTGAAGTTTTTACATCACGTTTCCCTAGAACGGGTACTGAATTTTGATGAGAGTTTTTAAAGATATTAACTGTGAGTGATTGCAATATTTGGAGAAACTTACCACAGGTGATACTAAGAACTTGATAGAGAAAAAAAATATAGATGAGTAATCTATTAATGTGTGAAAGGTAGAGAAACACGTTAACTTAGTTTTGAGAAAACTTCTCGCGCAAAATATGTTCCTGAAAATTAAGATTTGTGCAACACACTAAAAGCAGTATAATAATAACACTTATTAATAGAATATCTTGCTGCAGCTATGGTAACAGGTGGTTATAATCGAGAGCTAATGATCGAGATATTCCAATATACGAGGGCAATTCGGGAAGTAACCTTTGAATCACTGTAAAAAGCAAACTAGGACACAGGGGGCAAAATTTATTTACATATCAAGAGGTACAACAACGCTCCTCTATTTTTAAACATAATCTCCCCCATTATTCAAGCACTTGTCATACCGCTTTACCAATTCCTTCTGTATAAAAAGCGGCCGCCTGAGATTTAAACCAGCGATACTCAACCTGCGGCCCACCGGACCTTTTTAAGTGCCCCGGTCATGGCCCATTGCTCTGAAAAATTTATTTATGAAAATTTGGAGGTAATTCTTTGTTAAAAAAATCAAATATACCAATGTTGCTTTTTGCTGTCGATGTTGTATGGGTACGAATTGATTGTTTTTCTGATTAGTGATAATAGGAAGCCGAGGAGTAGCGTCCCTTTTATAAGTGGAACTAATTTTTAACTACCTTTCATACCTTGCAAAAGAAAAATATTCGAAGAAAATAGAATGTTTCAAGATGATTGGGAAGTTGACTATTTTTTAGTGAATAACAAGCGTGGTTCAGTATTGTTTGATTTGTTTCACGAAAGTGTATTTAAAAAAATACCCCAATAAACAGGAATCATTCAATAACACTTTTCCACGAAGATTTCTTTCAAGAGATGATAAATAGGCCTTCTTGAATAATCTTTACAAAAAGTGTTTTGACAATGGTAATGTCACAGCGATAACAAAGGCACCCTTTTAAATTTGTTGTATGATTGGTAATCATATGAAACCGTTTGCTGATGCAGAAATTGTGAAAGGGTGATTCTTAAACGCTTCCCATTTAGAAAAATTCAGGGACAAAAATAAATAAATAAATAAAAAATAAAACACAACAACATAGGAGTTTTAATATTTTGATCAATTTCCACATTTTAAATTTCCTATGTTATCTTGATCTCTTAAAGCATCCCCCCTTCATTAAGGCTGATGTTGCGGCCCGCGTGAAATAGCTAACACATGTATGTGGCCTGGCAGAAAAAAGGCTGAGTAACCTTGATGTAAACCAATGTGTCACTGTTGTTGAACAATGTTTTTAAATTTCTCTTCGTCAGCGAAATGCTGTCTCCCAAGCCACTTCTTCATTACAGTGAACAGATGGTAATCGGATGAGATCAGCACTCCCTACAGACAGCGTTCCACTTTGGGATTCCTCATGGGTTTGCTCTTCCGTCCTTGAAAAAACGTATCCATTGACACACTACAACTTCACTCATAATGTTTGGCCCGTATACGACACACAATTTCCGATGGATATCAGCTGCTGACAGTTTTTTTGGCCCAAAGAAATCTTATCACTCCTCGCACCTCACATTTTGCGGGATATTCTATTAAATTTCCTTCCGAGAATTTTCGTGAATAATTAATATTTAAGTGCACTTTAAAACTTTCATTGAGTCTTTATTTTGGTTGCGTTGCCTTAAAATTTTCTGATAATTAGAACGCAATCTTTTTTTTTAATACAAATAATAGTTTTTATTTTTTATGAATTAATCTGTACCCTAAGCTATTTTTTTGTTTGGCTAACATAAAAAGTCTCTTAAAAGATATATAGGGATGGTTAATAGGGCTTATAATGATGACGAAAAAAATATTTTTTTTTGTTTAAAATTCATATTAATTTGCACTAATTTTAAAAAAAAATTCAATAAAGGTATTTATCTTAATTATGAAAATATAATAGAGCATGTTTAATTTTTTGGAATATGACCCTCAAATTCATACTAGTTCTGTTTCGTTTATCACGGTAATTTTTCGGAACTTTGTTCTCGTATTTTACAAGAGTTACCTGCACATATTAATCACATTTTTAAATAAACATTACAATGTTTTAATTTACCATATTTAATTGCAGTACCTTTTTAACAATTGAAGGAAGTGTAAAGATAGGATTTTGAGGGGCTCAGGGCACACGACCTCCATTAAATTCAATATTAGACAGATAACATAATGGATGTGCGTACCCCTCTTTGTGGCCACGGTACCTTAGGGTTTATGGTCACGAGTTCGAGTCCTGGTGCCACTTAAGACCCACCGTGTGGAGGGGGATGATGCGTGTTAAATTTGTCGAGGCTCAATGTCTTCCAGTTGGTGGGGTAGTTTGGAGAGGGGGTGTCAGCTCAGCTTGATCGAGGTTCAAAGCTATGAGGTTCATCGCCAATAGCCCTCGTGTTGCTTTGTAGTGCAAAATGAATATAAATCCCATTTACTTGACCCTATATCCGTAACAAAGGATTGTATGAAAGTATACAATCTATACAATTTCATTAATTTGGTTTTAATTTGTCATATACAGTCGATTCTTGCTAATTCGAACCTTTGATAATACGAACCTCTCGCTAATTCGAAGTATATGAACAGCCTCTAGAAAAACTCTTGATATTTCGAACTAAAGCAATACGTTTTAATACACTCAATATTTCGAAGTAAAATCTGTGGTTGGCTAGGTTACAACTCGCGATAGTTCGAAGATATCTTATAAAACTCTCGACAATTTGAACACTCATTATCATGTAGCAAACAGGTTGGAGCTTTCATGTTTTATTACCTCTGCGTGTCTCCCACGTAACGTAACCTCTTTGATGACAATCTGTCTGCCATCACTTTTTTGTTTCCCGGTTCCTCAAGCAAAAAGATACTTTGATTGCTTTCCTTCTTCAAATGGACAATAGACCGACCGCACTTGTAGTCTGACGTCCATATCTTTCGTTTAACACGTGACCTTGCAAAAAGTGTTCAGAAAGGATGGTCCGTTACTGTGAAGAAGAGATGCGTAGGATTGTGTATTTTGCGTCGGAGTGACATGAGGATTAATGACTCATCTGTATGACTTATGGCATGTGGCATTAAATAGAGCATGGGTCGGGCTGGACCCTGCCTTGAAGAATCAATGCTGTTGGGGACAGTATCTAAAGGAACCGATAACAGATTTTTTCATCAAAAAAGATTAATTATGTACAGTATGTATTATTTTAATAATAGTTTTTAATACATAAATGTATTCTTTTAATGCAGGACTTTTAACTTCTGCATAATATTTATACTGTATAACATGTACGTCTTAAAAATACCTTAAAATAATTTTATACAAATTGTTGTTTTATTACATAGTTTCAAATTTATAAATGTGTTTTTCTTCGTGTATTTTGGGAGTTTTTTCCTACCCTCTTGATAATTCGAACTCTTGATAATACGAAGTGTTTCATTGGTTCCTCCAACTTCGAATTATCAAGAGTCGAACTGTACATATATTTATGTTGAAAATGAATTTCATGCTAAAAATAAATTTGGGATTTTATTTAATGAAGAAAACAAGTTATTTATTGCATTGAGTTATTTTCAAATGCAATTTATTTTTATTTACATTACGAATTCTTTAATTTTCTTTTTTAAAACAAATAACAACATAGAATGTTTCATTATTAATTCGAAAAATCATAGATTCAATTTTTTTTTAAAAAGATTTTTTTTTAAATAAAGGGCATTATATGGTAGAATAAATTTTATTCTATGAATTTATTTGGTAAATTGATGATTTTATGTGTTTATTTTCAAAGACTGTTTTGTCAAACAATGGATAGTTATTTTGAAACATGTTTCTTAGATTCTTAACGGCATTATTTATACCTATTATATGTAAAATATACCTCAATTTTCTGAGAAATACACAACAGATTAAAATCAATATATTTCACATAAAAAGATATTCAATGTACGTGTTCAAACTGCATCACAGCTCTCATGAAAAATATAGCAGAGACCTACTTTTCAAAAAATTTTAAACTATTACGAATCACGAAGAAAGATATTTTGTCAAATATTTATCCAATGGACAGACTGAGAAACTAATTGAAAATCATTAACTTTCAATAATAAAAAAACAATGAAAAAATTAATGTAAATGTTACAATAAACGGAAACGGAATCAAAATTTAATAATCAGAAAAGTATATAATTAAAAATCCTAAGACAAATACACAATAATAATTGGATAAATATGTTCTTGACTTGTGAGATATTCATTATCAGAACTCAGATTTATACTTAAAGTTTAGCTCCTATTTTTACATTTTCGTTTCTCTTTTGTTCAATTCCTCTTACTATTAGTTCTCTCTCTCTCCCCCTACATATATATATACATATATATATATATATATCGTTCAAATTTTCAATAGTTAATAAAAAACTTTCTATTTATTCAAGTTCAAATACATTTTTTAAAACTTGTTGTGGATGACACTTGATGTTAATAAATTTTTTCACATTTTAATTCATTAATTAAAAATTAAAAATGAATAAATAGTATCAAACAAAAATAATAATCCAACAGCATATATAGAAAGGAAACTCGTTCGTTGTGTCCCTGTAGCACAATGGATAGCACGTTGTACTTGTAATCTGAGGGCTGTGAGTTCGAATCCCACCTGGGTTGGACTAACTTCTGAAAATATGATTTTTTTACTTTTCTATTTTAGTATAATTGTTACCGGCAAAGTATGAAATCGGTCATTTTATAGAATGCCTAGGCATTCTATACAATGCCTAAATCTAGTCGGCAATGTATGAAATGATTCCTATTTCATACATTGCCTAGGCATTTTATAGAATGCCTAATGAGAAACCGGCAAAGTATGAAATACATCTCAGATTCATTTCGAATATTGTCAATTGGCAAGACATAAAACTTGTAATGTGTGTATCAGGCTCAGAATCTGTTAGTTGTACATTGCTGTTTGCTCGGAAATGTCAAAATACTCAATTTTACTTAAACTTGTTCAACAAAAAAATGGTTTTTTCCTGTGCTACCTGAAAATGGAGGAGCAATCTATAATGTTAGAGAAGGTGCCATGGTCTATAGCAGGGGTTGGCAACCTATGTCACACGTGCCACATTTAGCACGTGGTACAATTCTCAGTTGCACTTTGCACACTACTCAACAAATTTGTAAATTTTTGAAATGTGTGGTTCGAGGAATCATTTTGGTAGATTGGTTTGACAGGCAACAGCTAAAAGTTTTCCGACCCATGGTTCATAGACATAAAACAACTATTCAACGGCTAAATGCCAAAAATTCGAGTTGATGCTCCAAAAAAAAAGTTTTTTTTTTTTTAACTGAAAATACTTACTAGAAGTTAATAACTGATATAAAAAATGCTAAAATGACTACTAAGAAGGAACCCATGGACTATTGGTTGCTGAATAGCTATGATGTGATGTCTGCGGAAAGTAAAAGTAAACTCATTTAAACTGTTAAAGAAGGCGTCAGTACCATAAAACAGTGGACCCAACCCTTAGTGGCCTGATACCCCAAAGGGTATCAGGCGACTTAAAGAGCATTAAATTATTTCCATTATATTTACTGGGGTGTTTGTGTGACTTTCCTTGGAAAATCATATTTTATGTAAAATATGACTTTCCTTGGAAAATCATATTTTATGTAAAATCATTTTATAACTATTTTTTGGTGCAACTGAATTTTACTCTGAAGGCATGTTTAAATACAATTAAATAATAAAATCAAAGCAATTTAAAATATAAATAATCAACGTCCCACCCTCAGTGGGCTGCCGTAAAATTATCAAACGTTGAAATTTCCGAGAAGAGAAAAAACAGTTGGGAAGAACTGTTACACGCGTCACAGATTCTCCCCCCCCCCAATGGAGCTGCAGATTGATATTTTTACCATTTTCAGACCTAATACATTCCCCAGGTGCTTGTATCCCTTTTTAGTGCGGCACCATGTAGGTGATACCGATTGCTAACGGTAATTTTAACACCTAGTTTTGATGATGTGAACTTGTTCTAGGAATTTAATTTGCCAAAAGCAAAACTAAATTCCGGATTCTGGGGATGTGATAGAATTCTGAAAGAACTTTCAACCAAATACAAAAATGTTACTCGTTATGAGATTGAACTGTACATCCACCTATGTGAAACTTGCCAGAAAAAAAAAGAAAATTATTTTTAAAAAAAAGGTATTTTTAGTACAAAACTTTGATTTTTTTTCCGAATGCCAATATATTGGCACTTGTAATGAGTGAGAAACAGGATGGTTTCTATCAACTTGGTACTACTGAAGGAATTCCAGTACAAATATATGTGAAATCACAATTTAGCAATAATTTTTTTTAATGTCAGTCTCATTATTTTGTCAGAGTAACATTTGTACTTTTAGGAATGTAAGTTATTGATATAATATCCTAATTATGACCTTTTTTTATACTTTGCCTAAATAGCTTTAGGCATTCTATACAATGCCTAGGCATTCTACACAATGCCTAGGCAAAGTATGTAATAAATCTCATATTTCATACTTTGCCTAAAAACGTCCGGCATTGTATAGAATGACTAGGCATTCTATAGAATGTCGGCATTTCATACTTTGCCGGTAACATAATAATTAAATTTCATTAATGAAAAAATAGTAACAAGCAAAAAAAAAAAAAAAAAAAAAAAAAGTCCAACACCATATACAGAAAGGAAAATAGCTTTCTCTATTTTGTCACTTAATATATTGTGATTCTGTCATATGTATATACATATTTCTATTAATTATAACTATTTAATAAAAAGTAACTAAAATAAAATTTTCCTTTGTTGACCTAAGTAAGAATTGACTTAATTTTCTTAAAGATTATTTGTTGAGAATTTTAAGTAAATTTTTCCTTTTCCGTAAGCTCTTTGCAATTTTCAAAATTTGTAAAAATATATCTTGAATTATGAATATAAGGGTCAGTTTTCCCCCCGATTATTTGTAGTTGAATGTTTTTTGGTAATAATTTGAATCAATAGTAACACTAATAAAATGTTCACTCAAATATAAGCACGTACTCAACATTTGATTGTCATGGTCACGAACTCGTGGCCGGAGTGTCATGGGTTTGATTCCTGGTGCTACTAAAGATGCACCGTGTAGAGGAGCCGTTGTACATTAAATCTGTTGAGGTAGTGCGGTGTTTAAGTTAGGAGAGGGGCTGCCAACTCAAAATCATCCTCCACCTTTGACCGTGACTGTGGTTCAACATTATGAAGCTCGTTTCCAATACTGCTTGTGTAGCTTTATAATAGACGTTCATATATAAATCTCTCCCCAAATTACTTAAAAACATTTCCAAGAGAAAGTTTCAAAATAAAGTAAAGTTTCAAAGCTTTTTGAGATCTTTTTGGCATTTTCTACGTACAAAACTAATTTTTTAAAAAAAAAATAAACATGACGTTCTAAGACATTTTTCTGTAAATTTCAGATTATGGTTATTTTTTAATGCAAGTTCAATTTCGATATCATTTCTTTACTTGTGACATTTTAATTAAAATTGATAAATGCAAAAATACATTATATATAAACGCTTAGTTTCCATGATCTTCTAAATTTTTTTCTGGAATTTTATCTTTTTTTTATTTTTTATTTTTCCTCTTTTATTTCTTACAAAAGAGTTAAAAAAAAATGATCCGTACTTTGCAGCGTGTAGGTCTTGCAGGTTGAACATCTTTTACGAAGAAAATTGGCCACTTATACATCTAGTTTAACCTGGTTCTTGTTCAGTTGAAGTAGTACGAGTTGTGTTTCTATTGTATTCAAGTGTTTGAATATTTCTCAACCTGCAGAAACGAGTAGGATTAATTGTATTTGTTCCCTTCGTCTTCAAATGATGTAGGAAGTTTTAAAATGAGAGAAACACATTTGTTTTATTTTTCATATTATATAATTGAAAATCTGAAGCTTTTAGGATACTCCTCCCTAAGTAATGCGAGATTTATCCATATTTTTTTCGATACTATTTTATGTGATTTAATACTCTTCGATTTTCTATTTTTAAGAACTTTATTTTTGATATCCATTTTGCTTAAGACATTAACATCTAGATCATAGGTTTTCAAAGTGGGCGATAACGCCCCTTGTGGGCGTTTGAGGCTTTTAGGGGGGCAGTAAGAGACCCAGAGAAAATTAAGGGCGTTGAGATGCATGGAGGGGTTTGGGCAGATTAACCAAACATAGTCTAAAAATGACTGAAAAAACACGCTGATTATGTACTAACAAAAGTAAACTTTAATATTGTTTACCTTATGCTGATTATATGTATTTAAATCATTTCTAGTGTTGTCTTTGTCAGTGAGCAGGAGGATAAATGTTTCGTTCACTGTATTTCATTACTTATATTAGGCAAGAAACATAATTAAATGTTAACCAGGAATTAACGGGCTATTCTTTAAAGTCTGAATTTGTCAATTTACATTTCTTTTGAAAGCAATAGTTTATTATGAATTACTTAGTATCATCAAAATTCCTGCCTGTCTTTATAACAAGTAAGCTAAAACTTTTATTCCCCTCTTAAATGAAGAAATTCAGTAGCGTTTCAATTCCAACAATATCCCATCTGTGACTAAAATATATAATATTACATATTTAAATATATTTGTGGCAACAGCTATTTCAGATTAGCAAATAAAAAAATTGGAGCTTAATATATATATATATATATATATATATATATTCCATTAGTAATAGAATATTTAAAAAAAATTTAACTCTTGCTTTCACCATGTAATATATACACTCTTGTTTCTCTAGAGTGGGAGGGGGCGGTACCGAAATATTCACTAGAAAAGTGGGCGGTATTGAAATATTTACTAGAAGAGAGGGCGCCAGTTCAAAAAAGGTTGGAAACCTATGATCTAGATTAATTTCTTATCCATGGAAGGAAGAAATAATATATACAATGATTATTTTTGACACCAAATAAATATGTTTAGTAAAAAATTGAAAATGATGTACACTATTAAGAAGCAAAACCCCGAAAATATTGTTCGATGTTAATATCCAACTAGCGAGATCCTCGTCCCTCCCCACCCCCAACTTTTTAGAGGCCGTGGTTAGCTTAATGATTATGGCCACGAACTTGTAGCTGGAGTGTCATGGGTTCGAGTCCTGTTGTCACTGAAGACCTGCCATATAAAGGAGACCAATTTTCGTTAAATCTGTCGAGGCTCAAAGTCCTCCTATTGTTGTGGTGGAGTAGTTTGGAAAGGGGGTTCCAGCTCTGGTGTGGATTTGACCGCGGCTCAAAATTACACTGCGAGAAACGATTTTCAAAACTGAGAGCAAACAGCTCACTTTTGAGTACTTCACATTCTCAAAATAGCTCCGATGCACGCTTACTCAGATTTGAGAATCGCATAATCTCATATTGAGACACAAGTACATTATCATTTTTGAACCTGTTACGGATCAAATTTTTGAGAATGAAAGATCGATATGAGTATATAATGCACTCGTATTTGAATCTGTTAATGTATCAAATATGAGTTTAAAACAATAAAATGAGTATGTATAGCATTTATTTTCGGTACTGTTGTATCTAATAGGAATTTTAACAGAAAAATATTTATTAACCCAAATATTAAGGGATTTAAAAATGTGATACCCGAGTTGTAAATTTTCACTTTCTACATCTTACGTATTATTTTATTTTCATTTCATGAAATTTTTACACTTAACTTCGAAATCAAAATTCATTTTACATTTATTGTGTGTAACAAAAAGGTACTCGCATATTATCGCGAAAGTGCCTAAGTTAAAGATAACTCGCCAAATTTTTTTGGCAGCAACGATTTCGCATGTGTCCTACGCGCTGAATTAGCAACCATGTACTTCGTTTTATATAATGTCGCCAATACGGTGGCGACAATACGCAAGTATCAACAAAAATATTACTTTTCGAAAAAAAAAAAATGCAACTATGATTTGATCACAATCTGCATGTCTTCGAACTTATACAGCAAATATAAATCTTTGAAAACTGCAAAAATAAAAATTCGATGTTATCGTTTAACAAATGTGTATGCATTTTGAACTAGTTCCAGAAGCAATTTGATTCATTATTTATATTTATGTTTCTCTAGAAGCATTATATTGTTTCCTTAAAATCATATACAAGCAGAAAATTAACTTTTATTTAAAAAAATTCAGCCCTTCAATAATAAGTTATTAGAAATATCTAGGAAACATTATGATAAATAACAGATTTTTCTAAGTAAAAATTTCAAAACAATGCCAGAAAGAAATAGCTTTTTTACATATTATGTAACCTGAAGAAAAAAACCTTTTGGCTAAAGTAACACTCATTAGGCCCAGGTGTGTAAGTACTCTTTATATCAATTTTGTTTAAATAGAAACCTATCCACATGGAAATAAAGAATTGCATTGCTATATTACAAACTAAGCTCGTTTTTTGTTAAAGCAACTGATTTTACACTTTCCTATCACCAAAGAAAACAAATATAATAGTTTTTAAGTTAATGTTTTTTTAAATTAAAATACTTAAAAATTTTAGTCCTTAGAAGAATGTAAAAACAACTCTAACAGTACATATTTGCATTAACAAAACACACATTTAGTTTTTAACCTAATGGAAAGAGCTTTTAGAGAAGTTTTCAGCACCCATTCAGAAGAAAAAATAACATCATAAGGACCAATAGAATCATAATTTAGCAATTTTACTTGGTGTACAGAATTTTATTTTTCAATACCTTTTTTCAATTATTCATAGTTAACAAGAAAAATAAAACAAACCAAAATCATATTGTTGAATATTTATTCTGGAAATTGTACACATACTTATATACATTACAAAAATTAACAAGAATATAAGTGAAATTTTTGAAACATGTTTTCTTCAATAACTTATTTTTTTTATATATATTGATTTTTTTTATAAACAGTATCTAATCTATATTATAGTCAACTCCATCCTTATTTGTACAGAACAGCTGTTTAATATAATATACATTGAATTATCATTTTAAATATAGGTTCTAGTGTATAAAAGTACATAAATAAACAGCTTTTTTTTTTTTTTATCAAATCATGTCTTTGAGTTATGAAATGTGAGTGAAAATGCCTTTCAAACAGTGTTGTTTCAAATAAATTACATGTTAGGATATGTGAGTCATCTAAATTATTTACTGAAGAATTTATAAATAGCTGGTCTGAGAGGAATTTTGAAATTTTCCCCATAGAGTAAAATTTTTACAAATGTTGTTCATAATTATATAGTTTTCTAAATGGCTATCTACAAAATTTAGCATAACACATTGTAGTGTTATGCTACGCCCATATGAGTATTTAGAACATGACGATAAAGTCTACAATGTGAAACCAATGGTCTTTGCAGAAAGTGCAAAATGTATGAAATTCATAGATTAATTTTTATCCACAAAAAACATATACATATAAAAAAAGAGAAAAATTCTGAACTATGTGCAAAATTTAAAATAAATTATGAGTGAAATATTAAAAATGAAGATTAATGCTAACAAGCAGAAATGAAATTAATGCAAATTAAAAATAAAGCATTCATAATTTAGAAACAAGGTAAAAGGTTTAAAAAATACAATTTTATAAATATTACACATGAAGGACAAAACAACAGTTCAAAAAATATCACACATTGGAACAATATATATATATATATACAGGAACTAATTTGTTATCAGTACACTACACATTAAATATCTTTTAGAAGTGGTTTTGAAATCGCTGCAACTAAAATTTTGCCATCCGATAGTTTTCAATCAATGATGACAGTCTCCCACTACGAACTCAAAATGAAAATAATTTAACAGAATGGCTTATTCCTGGCAAAAAAGGAATTACATTAAAAAGCAAAAATGTAAGTAATTTTTTATAGAAAACAAATTAGAAAATTATGAGTGCCAGGATTTAAAGAAATAGAACACAAGGTATTTAGAAATGCCAAGAAAAGAAGCAGAAAGAAATAAAGAAATTGAAACCGGAAAAATAACTGCGTCTAAAAGTGTGGGGTGCTCAATATTGTTATAATTTCTTACTAGTTCTATTCCAAAATGCAGAATTAGTGTAAAAATGTAGTACAAAGGCCCCCACGCTTTTACCACAATGACATTAATTCTCTCGTTAATCATTTTATTCTTATATTGAGATTTTAGTTCGATAAAAGCGTGTTTTTTAAAACTATATTTTAAATTTTGGGTCTTCATGTGTGTCAGACTACTGATTTCAGCACTTAGGTATTATCACAACAAATGCCACACAAATCTAATAATAACTTGCCTAGTTGGCAACCCCCATTGTACTTGTGTCTTATTGCAACCTATTGTGACATTATATGAAATTAAGCCCTTGGTTGCCAATTCAGCATGTACCCACACATAGGAAATCAGGGTGGCCAACTCAGCGAGTTATTTAGAATTGCGATAATATGCAAGTATCCTCCAATTTCCTGTGAGTTGTATGTGCTGAATTGGCAAACAGGTGTTTCATTTCATGTATGTCGCCAGTTGGTTGCGATAATACATAAGTACCAAGATTTCTTTATGTTTTCCCACTTGTGTACAACATACCTGCAAATAGGAGTTTTTGTACCCAAGCCGTATTAATTTTTGGTACTTACATATTATTGCAACCATATTGTCGAAATTATATGTAATAACACATGGTTGTCAATCTGGCGCATACGACTCATGCAAAATCAGGGTCACCAACTTAACAAGTTATCTTGAACATTGTCATTGTGTGGTAATATGCATTGTAAAATCTGGCGTATGATGTACACTTTTAACACAAAAATAAGATTGAATTTTACGTGTGCATGTTACATGCCAGGTATAAAAATAAAAGCTTTAAAAAAACGTGAGCATAGGAAAAAAATTAGATTTCTACATAAATTGAAATGTTGTTCATTTAAAAGAAATGGCGTTCCTTATGAACTTAAAAGGTTGCACTTCTAGATG
>BMAO01008436.1:0-37699 GCA_019973975.1 Trichonephila clavata | reverse complement strand
GAGAACTTGTGATTGCACTTATCATGTGACCATCATGATTTAATCAACAAATGTCGCCACGTCGCCAAACTTGGAGACAAAAATAGACGCTTTTAGAAATCCAGAAGATTTAGAATGATTCGCTGAAGAGAACTTGAAAAGAGCTTTTCTAAAATGGTTTCCCCGCCTGAATAAGAACGATCAGAGAAGCACATTGGAGTCAAACTTCTGACAGCGAATATGGTTTTATTTGCCTTATGCTAAAGTGTGATTACGGATTTAAATTTTCTGTTCAATATTTATGTAATGTTTTTGAATTTGTGCTATTGTATATTAGTAAATGTGTCTTAATTGATCCTGGTAGAAAAAAATCTTCTGGAATTACTTCAGAGTTCCAAATAATTAGGATAAACTTCGAAAGAAACAGCCTATATCTTGTTTGTCCTTCATTCAAGGATGACTAATTACAGTAGAACGTCGTTTATCCGAATCAAATTGGGACCGGACACTGTTCGGATACGCAACTGTTAGAATAACCCAAAACCGAATGCGATCCATTCAGTTATGATATTGGACACTATACAAATATTGAAAATCATCACATGCGGGAAACGTGCTTGAAAAAAGCAATGGTGAAACGTCGCAATTTACCTTGATTGGGAAAATAATCACTTATTTTTCGCTGTACCATTGTACACCTTCGTCTTTTCACTGCAAGGTCTCTGAATCTCTTACGGCAGTAGTTGAGTAAAGACAGAACTCTTGATTGTTGTTCGACCACTCCATAGCTGTCTCTAGCGCAGAAACACGTCACATTTTCTACATTTGTTGTTGTTGTCCTCGTCTTCATCCATTTCATCGGTCGACAGGGTCGGAATCTTTCTTGCGGAAGTGACAATCTCGTCATCATTTAGCATTTGAATCCACAGTCTTCTCGCGCAGATTTTTACCAAATCACACAGCTGAAATTTCCCAAACATCCCTTACCTTGGGTTTTCTCGTCACTTTTGGCCTCACAGGAAAACAAATGTTGAGCATTGCACTGTTCGAAAACGGATCCCGGTCCGAATATTGAAGCTTGGATAATAAACGTTCGGATAAACGACGTTCTACAGTTGTATAAACAGTGTGTTTCCGAATTCCACCGACAATCAGAGAAATGACAGCAGCAGAAGGAGACGACAAATCAACGTAGAACATGGGGTCGCAAATCACGTTTAGTCGAAGAAAATCGCAAAAAACAGTTAAGAAGGGTGTGATATCGAGTGGAATGAAAACGGGCAATAAGAGGTAAGAAATACATTTATTAGACGTAAGACATGATACGAGCAACGAATCCCAGCTCGACGTCAAAATTACAACGACCAATGATTGCCACAATTGTTCGAAGTTGTGGCCGTTAGGTCATAGCACAAACTGACACCGATGAAAGAAGGATTGTCGGACCCATTGAGACAAATCCGGTGTTGGCCGATGTCAGTTGGCGGTGTGTAGTGAGGTCAACCCTACCATTGAGCTCCTTATCCGCGCATTCGTTTGGCCACTTTTCTTGTTTAGCTCACTGCCCTCCCGAAGACTACTTTTATTGGCGATTTCACCTACTAAGCTTTGTTTGCGACCCCATATTCTATGATGATTTATCGTCCCCATGCTGCTTACTATCACCTCTCTGAATCTGTCGTTGAATTCAACACATCCTGCATACACAAAATATAAGCCTTATTAGGTTTGAAACAAGATTTAAGCATTTACAAAACAATAAAAAATTTGGACCTCTTTTGTATTATGGAAAAATGCATTTTTTATTCACATAATCGTTTATTAAATAGTAAGTAAATTGATCTGTGAGCGACTTCCATTTGAAGTCGCTCCCTCACCGTCTTGCCTAGTTAAGAATGTAGGGAGGGGGAAAGCATGACCAGAAACTTCCATAATAATTATTATTTTATTACTATTCAAGCACACTAATCAACCACCGAGTGAAACAACAAGAGGAGACCCTAGGAGTGATATAAAGAAAGCAATGAACCCTAAGTAAAACAGCGCAAGTAATCAGTTTAATTTACCTAATTTATCTTAGATTATAAATTCTCAATACACTAATTTAGTATAGTGGTAAAACTCCCTTCTTAACTCAAGTTGTGAAAATGAATTAAATCTCACATACGTATCGCTACAACAGTTCCTCCACTCCTTCTTCTTACAATTACAAAACCTTGACTTTATATTGCCAAACTAATCTCCATATCAGGGTTTCTTCTTGATAGGGATGGTTGTGAATTAACGGGAATGCTTAGCCCCAAAGTTTCCCGGAGAGGATTAGTGAGAAGGTCGCGTACAGATCCGTCTCAGATCAATATAAATAAATATCTTTGTGTCTTTTAAAAACAGTACATGGTCCTAAAAATCGAATATTCTTTAGGATTTCCACAATTCTCATAGCAGCAGGACAAATGCAATACCAATGTTAACCCCTTAAACGGTTTGCCCATACACCGTACGAGTTACAGAAAGCTGGACACAGCCGCTATGTCTATACGTTGTATAGGCACTGATATTTTCTTCTTTCTGTCTTTGATTTGCACATATTTTTAATTCTTATAATGAGATAATTAGTGCTAGTGTTTTCTAAAGATGTTGTTTGTCCATGGTACTGAAAAACTTCTCATCCGGGATTTTTTTTTTGCGGCGAAGGTGGAAATTTTTCTTTGAAGGCAGGAATTAAGATTCTTGAAAATATTCGAAAAAGAACATTGATTGGCAAGGTAATGAGCAATTTGTTGCTTGAGAAGAAATGAAAAGACAATCCAAAAAAGCCGATATTATCTCTGTCCTCATTGCAATGTAAGACTTAGTATTACAGCATGCTTCCATTCGTGTGGGCATATACATGCACATACAAAATCCTCAACTATTTGAAAAAGAGGTACAAACATTACATTTTTCGTACGTATGAGAGAAATTCTTTTAAGATAGGAAACATTCTTCATAGCACACAGAGTGCATTTATAAAAAGCAAATATTTATGTTTTTTTTGTTTACCACTTTTTGTTTATGTTTTTTAAATGTACCACAATTATAAAATAAAAATGGTGTGAAAACTTTAAGATTGAAAATAAAAAGAAATTCTTTCATTTTCGCATTTTGTTAAGTATAATGCTTAGTTATATGTGATAAAAAAATGTGCCTTTTTTGGAACATTTTGAGCAAAAATTATGACGCAAAATAGCGAAATTAGACCAACTTCAAAAAAAATTCTATTGTGGAATCCAAATTTTAACCATATCTGATCCCCATTTTAAATTAAGCCTGAATTTTAATTTCATAAAATTCTAATTGTAAGTTTTTGTGGTAGGAGATCTTGAAAACTAGTGTAATATAACAGTTACAGCACACAAAAAAATAATATTATGTTAGCATAAAGCACACAATGGTTTAGCAGAAAATTTATAGCTTCAGCACAAATTTGCAAATGTTAGCGGATTGACACGCATTCTTCCAATTGTTTATACAAGTATTTAACATAATCAAAAAAGAGAAAATATAAATGGGGAAAAATAAGTGTTAGAAAATTGTAGACGTAATCTCAAATTAAAGGGAAATGTAAAATGACGAAATTGAATGTTGAAAATTAAAAAAATAAAACAATGAAAACAAAATCGAGACGATATTTTTAAAAAAATTGCGCGATTGTGAAGTGACGGATCCGATAAATCTAGAAAATTATTCCGACAAAAGGCACTTGAATTTCATATTTCATTTTTCCGCGAATCATATAAAATTCCTATTTAGAAACCCTTTTTTCACTTTGATGCAAGCACATTTTCAGATGTTTTACTTTTTTACTGAAAAAAAAAAACAATTCCAAAAGTAATATATTAAATCACGAGAGGATAATTTAAAACTTTCTGATTTTTTGCGAATTTTTAAATTAAAAATAGCTATAAAATGAATAAATTAAAAATAAATACCAAATGCTATAACTTATTAAGACCCCGAACTTTTGGATTATATTTCCAGAAACTCATACATTTTACAGACATTGCTTACATGATTTTTTTTTTGAATATTTTAATTATTCCATAAATAAAATGAATGGATATTTATTAGGTCACATTTTTCGTCATTTTTCTGTTATTTTTCATACATTTTTACTATTTTTTAAACCTAAGCCATTTTTTTAATTAAATATATTGCAAACATTACAAATTTCAGTACAGTAAAATATTTAGTTCTATTTAAATTTCTTTTCTTTATTTTAAAATAATTTTAAATTGTTCTTAGGTTGAAAATTATCTCGCTTGATTATCGTTTGCTTTAATTCAGTAATTCATATTTAACTATAATTTATCTGATTACTTAATTTATTTGCTGATATATAATCGTTTGTTGTTAAATTTTTGTTGCTTAAGTTGGCATCTTTTGTAATTATTCTAAATATGTTTTTTCAGTCGGAGAAAACAATTGTAATGCATAATCGATGGGGGTTAAACTTACTACTTTTTGTATATTTTTGAGATATTATCATTCATCTGATTATTTATTTTTATTTTTTTATCATTAGATTGATTATAAAAATAAAAGGCGTCCGTAGAAGATATCTTGGCTACTATTATGTGCAACTATATATTTATTAGTAAATCAGAGGTAACTAAAATTTATTTTCCTTCTTATAAATTGTTATTATTAGAAAAATTTGGAAAAATTCTTAGAAAGAGAGATGGAAAAATTAAGAAAAAATACCTTGTAGGAAAATGCTATTTTTATTTCGCTAACTTGCTTACACTAAATATTTGTTTCAGGTCCTTTCATAATATCATTTTTTCAAGTTAATTTACGAATTTTTAGCATTTTTTTTAAAGTCGCTTCTATCAGGTCTCTTGATAACTACTATATAATTTTTCATTTTTTAGTTATATTAATTTAGTTATTTTTCATTACTTAAGTTAAATTATTTTTATTCATTTTTTTCATAAAATTAATATTAGTACACAGGATAAAAATTAACTTTTAATGAAAACTTTTCTTTAAAAAAAATGATAAAGAAAAAAAGAAAAGAAGTATTTGTGTGTGATACATCATTGGAAGTTATTGTTTTCATATCATTATCTCCAAACTCTTAAAATCATAGATTACGCACTTGATATTTTATAAATAGAATGACACAACTCAAGAGACATAGTAGGTTACTAAGCAGAAAAAAAATTCGTAGTAAAAGTGTCTCGTAGGAAGAAGTATTTTAAGTGAATGTGATCGTAATGATGCAGTTATTGAAGGATGTTACGTCACAAGAGAAAGCTTTTATTTTAACAGCAGACGAAAAATTATCTTGATAAAAGAAACGAGTAAAAAAAAAAATGGAATGTTGGATAATGCATCATTTTTTATAATATACGTGTAGGAATATAGTTATTCGTTCCATGAAATTATTTTGTCACTTTTTGTTGTTAATTTTTTTTTTTAAATGTGTAAGTGGGAACTTAGAATAATTGCGACGGGACTATTTATTTAATTTTTCGTTTGAATTTCTTTTCCTCATCTCTGGCAAATAACATAAGATTTAAATAAGGAACATACATAAATTTATACATTTATTTGTATTTTAAAGAAAATAATACACTTATTTCCATTTTATTTTCAAATTCAGAACTAAAAACTATTAAAAGAGAATATTAAAATCTCAGGTTCTCATGTTTTTTATATTCTACTTAATTCGCATTTGATGATTTTGCTATCACATACAGTGAACCAAAAAGTGTTCCTACACTTGCAATTTCCTATAAAATTTAATGTTTTCGACTAATAAAAATTAAGATATTGGAATTGGAATTTTTTTATGATATTTGCAACTTGTTCTTTATAGAATGACATAATTAATTTTTCAAGAATAGTATAACCATTATATTTTTAAAAATTAATAACCAAAAAGCTACTGAAAAGTTACGCCCCAAAAGTCTTCGTACACTTAACAAAAATCTCAACTTAAAATATTATATATATATATTTCTTTCTTAATTTAGTAATTAGTAGGATTACTTTTTGTGTTCACAACAACTTTTAAACGTTTTGGTATATGTTTAATCAGATGTTTGTAATTTCTGCATCGATTTTCTTCCATGCTGCTGTGATTATTGTTTTCACTTCCCCAAGTCATGTTTTTTTTAAATCAAATTCTCACCAAATATGTTCTACTGGTCTAAATAAATTGATTGAGCAGGTGTTTTCAGAATTTTGCGACAGTTATAGAGACACCAGCGACGTACATCGAGAGCAGTGTGCTTAGCGTCATTATCCTGATAAAAATGAAGTATTTCTTAATATCCGAATTTTGGGCGGATAATTTAAAATTTCTCTTTAAAATATAAGAGAGTCATGATACAATACTAAATAAGTCAATGATAATATAAACACGTGTTCTACATTGAATTCAACGACAGTAAACTAGCTCGTACTTTTTATTCTATCTGCAAAACTTAGGTAAAATTTCAAATTGCATAGTTGGGTAAAGATGCTCAAGAGTTATAAAAAGAAATTCTGCAAAAAGATTTAAAATAAAGAAAAAAAGTCTTGTTTTATGCATGTACTTTTAAATAAAGTGACAAATATTAATTTTAAAAAAAAAAGTTTCTGTAAAAAGCGTAATTTGCAAAACGAAGTGCATGAACTGATTTGCTGAAAAAAGATATTTGCATTTATCGTGACTATGACGTCACATGTGTTTTTTAACTTGATTGGATAAAAACACGTGGTTTAAAATTATCATGTGATTATGACATCACATGAATTTAGTCCATACCATCAAAAAATACCAAATTACCTAATTATGAGGCCGATTTACGCCTACACGCAAGAACACTTGTATATATATATATGATACATTAATTTATCAGTTAAGGTATCCGACTACGTTCGAAACCGTGATTTTAAAAAAGCGCTTAAATGGATAATTTTCATGATATTTAGTGTCACTTAGATTAGAATACATGTACAAAATTGTTTTAAGAATATTATTACTGTTAAAAAAATTTTAAATACAGTATTTTGGAGAAGAAAATTAACTTTGAATGACTTACTTTCAAAACACAGAACTACGATTTGTGAAACATTTCACATTATTTTTAGTTACTGCCAATTGAAATTATTATCGGTGTTTTTTTCTTAAAATTTCTATCCTCTGATGTATTAAAGTATGGATAAATCCACTTCTAAGTTCTAGATTTCAAATATTTTAGTTCTGACTCTGTACAGAGGTCTGAGCTATGTACAGGCAAAATATTATTATTATGAAAGCATTTTCCATAAAAGGAGAATGTTTTGAAAATAGGTCATTCTATGTTCATTTTTTGTCGAAATTGTAAAAAAACTCTTAAAACAATTTTATACTCGTATTCTAATCTAAGTGACACTAAATATCATAAATATTATCCATTTATACGATTTTGAAAAATCACGGTTCAGAACGTAGTCGAATACTTTAATGCATAATACTTAAAATGAATTTTATTTAACGATATTTTTTCATTTCATCTTAAAATTTTTACGAAAATTTTTAAATATTTTAATATGCAAATCAATTGTTACGTGAACTCATTACACAACTCAAACGGAACACAAGAAACGCATTCTATATTTAAGTGCACTAACTAAACAATTCTTTTTAGATTAATATCAAGTGTTGTTCCTCAAGATAGAATCTCCTCTTCTATGACGAAGCCGACATTCTTCCCTTTTTTTCCAGATCACCCACATAGACGGAAAAGGGCAAAATTGTTCTTCCAATTTTGCGACTGATAGCATTCGTCATACCCATGCCTCTTGTAAAACACATTGGTACCGTAACAGTAATTCGGCGAATTTCGCAACTTCTGAAAATTAACCTATCCGGTCTGAGGCATGAGAGGGAACGGCCTTCGGCGCAACTTGATGGATGACACTTGAATGAGCAAACGTCGTTTGGCGTCGGAAACAAATTCTGTTACTTTAAAAAGAAATGGAAAAAGATGGGAACTCAAAAAGTAATTATGTAATTAAAAGTCTACGTTTAGTTTGTAATACAAAAGCAAGAATGTCGCCCGCCGTTCGCGTAATGAAAGTGTCATTAGTAATGTCATGGCTTATTTAGAATATGTACCTGTGTACTGTGATGAATTGGTTGGAGTAGTTTGAAGAAAAAGCTGTTTAAGAATAGACACCACTCTTTTTTTTAATTAATTCTAAATATAATTAATTAAAATTAATCAAAAAAGAGAGCAGGATCTCATTGAATTGATTATAGAATAATTGTTCATTCACAGTTTCAGACTGGACGCAGAAGCAGATTGAGAAAGAGAGAGAAATAGAGGAAATAAAAATGCATCTCTCTCTATATTTATGGGATAGAAGCGCCTAACTCACTCATTTACTCAGTCACTCACCCCGAGATCTCCGGAACTATTAAACCTACAAACTTGAAATTTATGAGGCATGCTCCTTTTGTTGAGTAGAGATCCGCTAAGAATGGTTTTTTTTTTTTGTGGAAATAGACTCCCAAAGGGGCATTATAGACAAAATTTCCAGTCTCTCAGCTATAAGAGTTATAGACTAGAAATTTGAAAACCATTTTTATGTGTGTGTGTGTGGAGTAAGGATACACTAAGGATGAGTGTTGTAGAAATGGGGAAAGGGGAGTTAAGGCGCGTAAAAAATAAAAAAAGAGAAATCTAATTTCTGTTTATTTTAAATTAACAGGCGAGTACTATAAGAAAGTTTTACAATACAATCGAATTTCAATAATTTCTTTCAAATTATTGATAGAAATTATTTAATAAAATTTATTCTTGGATATCAATAGCAAAACAATATAGAGCATACTTCTTAAAACTTCCAGTATTAGCGACCCAATTTTCAATCATAATTTTCATGGCCCCCCCCCATACAATAACACAAAGTATTGAATGCAATAATAATGTACTTTGACGTTAAAGTTATTATACGACCTTAATTATAAACCGTACAAATTCTGCGGATAAATATAAAATTTTGAAAATGTTACTTTTAAGTAATATGTATTTTAAATAAATTACTTAAAATTTTTTTAATCTTTCATTTTAGACTTTTTGACGTGTCTGCACCCCTGACGTAGGGTTATCACCCCCCCCCCCCAGTGGGACGCGCCTCACAGTTAGAGTCACTGATATATATATATATATATATATATATATAGTCATACACCATTATTAAATACCGAGCAAAGCGAATAGGCAACAGCTAGTTACACAAGTATATTTTTAAATACGTTAGCTTATTTTGATAGAATACATTATTCCATAATCATCATATTTGTAATAGAAAAAAACACGCAAGCTTGGGGGTTGAAAGGGGTTTTTCAGCAATCGGTGCTAGGATACGAGCCTTGTGCACCCACTATTAAATCTACATCTGTTCTTAGAACATAGACCAATTAAATTTTAAAAAATACTGGGGCGAGCTTCTTTATATACTGCTCAAAACTAGAATTTACCAAAAAAAAAATCAACTCTACTGTAAAAGTAATTCCAAATATCACAAAAATCTTTAATTTCATAACTGTTAAATAATGAAATAGTAATTTAATAAAAAGAAACTTATTAAACAAATAAGGGATTTGTAAATGTAAAATAAAAAGCATGCACATACCTCATCGCCGATTAATAGGGGAAAATATTACAATAAATAATCATATGAAATAAGATTTTTTTTAAAAACTATTATAATTCTAACCGACTTTATAAAATCCACAAATATATGATCGAACGACGATTAAGACAAATTTTGAATCTTAATCTTGTGAAAAACAAAAGATAATTAGCTGTTGCCAGATGGATGAAACGTACTAAAAATATTCTAATGCCGCGTGCTCAAAATTACGATTTTGCATGAAATTGATAGCTGTGGGAGAAAAAAAAAGAGTCATTTGCTTGAACTAAACATTTTTAAAAAAATGACAAAAGAAAACATTGTTAGCCTAGTGAATTTTCTGTGTGAACTTACAATTAACTTATATATTCAAATCGTAGTATTTTTCATAACAATTTTGAATAATCTTGTTTTTATAAGGAGTTTAATATCAGAAATATTTATATTGAAAATTCAATCTTAAACTAAAATGATTCAAGTTTTAGTGAAATGTTATAACACGCATGTCTTGAGTGTTTGATAATTTTAATTAGCAATTTTCAAAAAAGATTTATCTAAGAATTATAAAGAATATTTACAAGAAAAAAATCAAATTAAAAACTCAATATTTTGAAGCGGCAACATATGTATAATTTTCTGTTAGAAAAAAGGGAATAACAAAACAACTCTTATTTTAGAATTAAATTAAAATTTATTAAAACCAAAAATTAGAGATATAATTTCTTTTTACATGTAATCGAATTCTAGTTTCGATTAAGTACTATTATAGAATAGACTATATTTTAAAAGTAACTATTTTATGTTTTTTGCCGGTTGTATTTTAAATTTAAAATTATAATGTACACATAAAATAGAATGTTTTATTTCAATTACTCTTCCCTGTAGCAATCTGGTGTTGCATTACTTGTCTATTCAAATAACAGCTCATCTAACGAATAAATTTCAATCTATTTCAGGAATATTCCTCCCAAAATATGCAGACTGTGGTCAACCACGATTGACCGATACTGTGAAAGCAGGAGTCATCCCGCTTAACTCACTGTTTCCTCATTTCCTTATTATACAAAATTCCTCTATTATACAAAAATTCCGGTATACTAATATTCCATATTTTTAAAATTCTTTTTTTTTTCAAGTTAACTTTGCAAAAGAATAACAATTCTAAACTTGTTTGCTCTATCGATTCTTTACCTAATTCACATTTATAGATGAACTATACGAGACTGCAGTAGCTGAGTGGTCAAAATGGCAAACTTATACCAACTCAATCAGCGGCGATATGCAAGAGAGTGCCATGTTCGAATACCAACTGATTCGTCATTAAAAATCTGGGCTTCGAACCGTAATTTTTTTCAACTAAAAACAATATATCGGTTCAGTTTCGGTTTTCGTTCCGTCAAAAATAAAGGTTTTTGGTTCAGCTCCGAATGAAAATTTTTATTTTATGTATATTCTTTTATTTGTACTAAAAATATAGTATAACAAATAAAAAATATAATTCTATCAAAATTTAGAAGATTTTATTCTTTTTATATTTGGTACACTATGTGAACTGTACAATTAATCAGCATGTACCATGCGAGCGGTGAGCAGAGAATGGCGAGCATTGGCATTACTATCCATAATCAAAATCGCATTTGACAACTAGGTTCATGATTATGGTTTGTCTATCAAAACAGTATATAAACAGGAGTGGATGATCGCATACAGACATACGAAAAATATAACTCAGACTGATATTTTTCATAAAAAGTCATCTATATTTCTAGTTCATTCAATTGAATTAAGTCTGCCTTCTACAAGTAGTTTCATGCAAAACTGAAACAGAAAAGTAAGTGAACATCAAAACAGGAAATCGAAGAAGAAATGTACATGTAATAATGAGATAACTATATGGTTGATGTTAAATTAGAAAATATTGATAAGTTGGTTACAGTAACAAAATGACACAACATACATCGAACCGAAATAAACCGACATTTTTTTCGGTTCAGTCTCGGTTTTCGTTCCGACCAAAATAATGGTTTATCACGGTTTTCGGTTCAGTCTCGGTTTTCGTTTCGACCAAAATAATGGTTTTTCACGGTTTTCGGTTCAGTTCCGGTGCGAAGCCCTATTCAAAACAGTGGATTCTGACGAATATTTAAAATAAAAACCGAGGCTAAAATTTCACACGTACCAGTTTGGATTTGTATTAATTAAAAAAAGAGATCGAAAGCAAGTGTCCCTATTTTTCTATCCAATTGTGGGTTTTCACACGCATTTTCCTTAATTAACTTTTGGAACTACCTTATCACGTATTTGATATGTATGCATTATTATTTAATCACAACTGTAATGAGAGTACAGGAGAGAAAATTTGAGGAATATTTCTGTACAATAACCATGAAGTGTCAGCGAAGGTTGGAATAATTGCAAGTGAAGGTTCTGAAGCTTAGTTCATAGTCTAACAGCAAGATAGATTTGGAAAAAAGACCCCCAGTAAACCTATTTGACAACAATACATCTTTCAAGCTTAGTTGCACGGAGGCTTCATTTATAGATAAGGAATATTTTTCTGTCAAAAACCAAGTCATTACTTATACGGCTGAATTTTCTGACGCTGACCTTGATAAAAAAAAAGTGGTGCTAGAATCTATTTTATTCACCCTAATGATGAACTGGAATCCTATAGAATTTCCACGGGTAAAATTTCCTCAAACCTTACGTTTGAGTTTATGGCCATTAAAGGAGCTTTGGATAACTACCACAACAAGGCAATTGAAAGTTCCAGAGGCATTTTACTGTTCTCAGACTCTCAGATCTGCACTACAAGCGATACAGAGGGCCAACTGTCAATTGACCCAGGATATAGTTGCCCTTATTAACAGAGCGGTTGCAGCCCAAATACATTTGGAGCATTTGGGGGTAATGCTGTTAACTATCGAAAAATGCAACGTTGGTTTGAAAAATTTTGGTGTGGTGATTTTTCTCTACAAAGTGAACTGCATGGAAGATCCAAAACGTCAGTGAAAAAAAATGCTCCGAAAACATTGGTGGAAACGAATTTATTATACTGCCATTACACAGATAAAATGTACGAAAAATTGAAAATTATACACTCATCACTTGTTAATCAGCATGGCTCAATGATTCTCCATGACAACGCTCGGCCGCATTTGCCGTACAAAATGATTGTGAAATTAAATGAAGTAAGTTATAAAATCTTGCCACACCCAGCTTATTCACTACATCATTTCAACCGACTTTCATTTTTAAACATTTATAACAATTTTTAAAGGCTAAACAGTATGAAAAAGGAGACAATCTCTGAAAAATTCCATATCAGAGTTCTTAAGACAAGTATCTATGCATTAAAATCTCGTTGAGAAGGATATATTGAAGCAAATGGAGCCCATTTTGATGAAATAAACAGCTTTGGGAGAAGGACGTGGAGTTTTATATATTCACTTATAAATTCTGCATTTTATAGGCACCAACTAGGGATTGCAATACCGGGATACCGAATACCGGTATTTTTTGAGCCATTTGTACAATTTTCTAATATCGGTATTCATAAGTTTAAATATCGTTTTTTCGGTATTTGCTATAAATTTTTAAAATTCTCTCCAGTATATGTTCAGGGATCGCTAACAGAGCAAAATAGAATACGTTCTTGTTTTTATGTCTCCCTACCTGACGAAATTAATTAGACTGTGAATATAGAGTTGCATCGTACAGTTAAGAGAAGTGATAAAACATGTGAATCATCCAAGGAGGCTAGCCAAAACTATCCTATTACAGCTCAGAGCGATACTGCACACGCGCAGGATTCGTTGTCTCATATTCGTATCTGTGAAAACAAGGTTATAGTTGTGAAGAAATTGCACACAAAAAATATTTTTTAAATTGGAGTGTCTGTTATTCACATTGTATTTTCATATCATACCTTAGGGTACAAAATATTTTTCAGATTTATTATATATATACTCATAAATAATAATCCATAATAATGAATAAGAACATAAAAAATCAGTTGATAATACTTCGGTTTGGTTTCACTATTTATATGATGAAAACCACAGTAGTGATATTTACACTCCTTTTGTGATTTAATTAAATAAGATGTTCCTTTACTTTTTTGTGATTCTTTATATATATTGTTACAATTTATAAGTGACACAATTTTTTTTTGTGATATTTACACTCTCTCATAAAACTGGCAAATAAAATAAAGAAATACCTGTGTTTTCTTTCTTTTTCTAAAATTTCTACTACCGGTATTGAAATTCCGGTATTATCCGGTATTGAGACCTAAGAAATACCGAACACCGGTATTGAACTTTTGATCCGATATTGCAAACCCTAACACCAACCTAATAGTTCCTGCTTTTGATTCCTAGAATAATATTGAATTCGGCTTACATGCAACGTAATTTGTGAGCTGTAAATTATATGACCCTATGTAACATTTGAGATCCATTGTTCATTTCAGTGTATATTCAAGATTATGTTGTGTGGGGTAAATTAATTACTACCAAAAGTTAGAAAAATTCAAACTATTTTAATATTCCATACTGAAACCAAAATTGATAAAGCATACGTAGCTTTCACAACTAGAATTATTTTTCCTATTAAATCTTGAATATATGAATTTTTATTACACTAAAAGACCCTTAAAACTAAATTCGAAGTACAGAAAAACAAATAGGGCTTGGAGATTATTTTTTAAGTAAATTATATAGAAAAGGAATATGGAAATCAAGGTCAAACAGGACCGTACAAAGAATAACCAGTATGACTACATTTTGTGGTATTTTAAAGTCAAAGCACTGTAATCTCACCTGCATGACTTGGAAAAAAATCGCTGAACGGTCAAAGGTTGAAATAGCACAAAAGTTTAAAATAGGCAGACTAAGAAATTTTCTTTACTTTAATTTTATTCTAAAAAAGAGCCTTATTTTCTAATTAGAATATCACACACACGTTTTGGGTTTTAGCCTATAGTCAACGAGATAAGAATATTTAATATGCTTTTTACTGAATAGAATAAATAAAAGTAAGAAGATTTAAAGTCTCATAAGAGGAAAAAATAGATTCAGAACTTATTCTGCCGTTATCCAATAGGATTTATTAACTTAGTGCAACCTGTGTACATTTTAATGTATATATGTAGGCATTTAAGGGGACACAGTACGATTGATTTGAAAAAAATTTGTCTAAAACTCACATAAATGATTTTAGCCTAATTTATTTTGTATATAGTTTTCTACAACCTCACAAAATCTGAGAGTTCTAAGTTTAAAAAAATCCAGAGTAACTTTTAACTTTTTAATAACTTTTATGTACATTTTTATACACTTCCCGATGGTAGTATTTTGAGTAGAAAAACTGTTTTGCGTAATACATACACATAAGTTACTAGCAAAAAAAAAAAAAAAATGTAAAAACCATTAAATCAAAGATTTTTCTAAAAAATCATACCATGTTTTCTTAAAATATGAAACAAATTTAAATTAAAGTGACCAGAGACATTTGGTGGGAAAGTCCCTATTTTTAACAATTCTTCCCGCGGCGTTAAAAAAGTCCCGATTTTCGGAAGGAATGCCCGACACGCTTGGAAATGTGTGTTTGTGGCGGGAGATCGGGAAGGAAATATACGAATTTCAGCAGCCTTGTGAATATTTCGCCAGGTTATAAGTTTTATATTGTTTTTGTTTTATTTATATTATTTCATCATTTTGAAACAAACCATGTTCCTTACAATAATGCACTAAAACTTGCGGAATACACGCTGTCCTTACCAGGAACTAAAGCTGGGACTGAACGCGTTTTTTCTACAGAAAATAAAATGTGGACATCAGAAAAAGGACAATTAAGTGTTGAGGCTTTGAAAGCATTTTATGTGTAAAATATAATTTAATTAATTTTTTTGAAAAATTTCATGACCTCTTAAACAATGACTGCAATCTACTGAAAAAAATTCACTCAAATGAGAAATGTACCAAAGGATAAAATCAATGGTGTAGCTAGTCTAAAGTGGGCCCAATATCGAAATTCCTTGAGGGCCTTCTTTTGGAAATAAGAGCTTTGTTAATGGGACTATTAATAGCACTTTTCGATTTTTTATTTACACATGTTGGGGGCCACTGTAGTTCGGAGGACCCGTACCATTGATACAGTGCTAGCTATACCCTTGTATAAAATAATACTATATAATAGTATTATTTTATTCCTTGTTTAGGAAATATAATAATTTTCATGTATTATATTTGTAAATTATAATGTTGAAATTAAAAAAATTATATTAAAATACTATTTTTGCATTTATAAATTTTTTTTTGTTCCATATAAATCAAAATTTTAACCAAGAACTCACCCGCCCTTCCCCCGGTCAATGAGGTCCAGCCTTACCAATGTTAAAATATGGTCACCTTAGTTTAAATATATGTTCAAAAAAGAATAAAATTAAACAAGTGATTTTGTAAAGAGGAATAACAGATACTCCTTTCGTTTAAGAAAACAGTTAAAAATGTTTGTATTATTGTCATCAAAAATATCAAATAAATTCATCGACTATTATTTTTTTAACAAAATGCAAGCCTCTGATTTTTTTAAATCCTTAAATATCTCTATTATAATTATTGAAAAGTACTTAATTATCGAAAAATGATTTTCTCATTATCCGTTGATATTCTTTTTATTATCACTGTGTCACTGCGTTAGAAGAAAACGTTTTTAAGTTTTAAGAAATGATAATTATTTTTTTAACCTTGTAAAAGAGAATTTTTGTATGATGAAATATTTATAAGCTACACTATAGAAATAACAATTATTTGACAATAAACTGTTATTTTAGCGTAAAAATAAATTTTACTCAACTTTTTCAACTTATTGAAGTAAAATCAAAACAATTCTTCCAATTATTTGCAATTACTCATGAAAAAATTGATTTCCGAGAAATCTTTATTGTGAAAAACATCCCATCACAACAATCAACAAAATGATCAAAGTTGAGTAATTGATACTAATGATTTATTTAATAGAAAAAAATAACAAAAGAATCATCGTTGCCAATTTTCAATTTAAAAATAAAATATGATGAATGTAATATAATTGCATCAAATGTGAAGCGGATCAAAACATCAAAGGTAGGAGGAAAAAATTCCTTTAGACTAAGAAAAATTACCATTTTATGTTATATTCTTATAGTATTCATTTTATATCTATGTTTTTGATTTTCAAAAATTATCTTTAACCATATGATTCATAATAAAATGTATTAAAACGAAATTTATTTTAGAATACCAAAAGTATCTTTTACTTTATACGAGTATTCCTCGTTTTGTTAATCTCTTGTATTCGAAATATTATCACAAAAATTAATCACTGCTTTCATGAATAACATTATTCATTCTAAATTTAACTATAAAATAGTTTTCAAAAATAATATAGTCTATAAACATTACATACAGACGTATTAAGAAAGTAAAAGTATTGTTTTAATGATTGTCAGCAGAAATGTAGTTTAAAAGCTGAAAGAGTATGTTATTATATTAAGTTATTTAAAACGTTAATCTTTCAAATTCAATTATAAGTGTTACTCTTAAAGTTCAATTAAAGTTTAAATTTTTATAATTTAAATAGTAACATTAGCACTTCAATTTAATGTAGTTTTTATAAAACAAATATTTAAAAAAATGTGAAAAATATTCTTTTAGACATATACATATGTATCTTCACGCATAAATTTTCAGAGAAAATTATTCCATATATGACGCACCAAAAATAAAATAAAAATATTTAAGCAGTGTTTTTAATGAAATTTTATATAAAGTAGCATTTTTAATAGTATTTTTGTGGATATTTTTAGAATAATCCAAAAGAACACCGCATCTAACTTAAACAAAAATATCAAAAAATTTATCTCAAATATATGTAAATATATATACATAAAAGTAGTGATTTTTCTTATTAAAATAAACGTTTTACGGGATGTATTATATTAATATTGTAATATTCCTTAAAACTATTTATTATAATTTTATAAATAATAAAAATAATATTTTAAGTGCAATTCTTTTAAAAATAGGAAATTGTATTTTAAAAAATTAATACGAATACCGAAAAAGTGAGGTACATATTTGTAAAATTAAAAAAAAAAGCAATTAATAGATTTTAATCAGCTTTTTTCTTAAAATTGAAATTTGAATAATTTATCCTGTATTTACAGCTAAATTAAAAATAACTTTCCAGTTAAAATTCTTTCTCTTTTTCATATCTATTGCTTCCAATATCATATCCAAAAGCTTTATAATTATAGCATAAATACCATTTTTATATTTGATATAACTTCAGTTCTTTTTAAAAAATATATATACATATACAATTGATAATATAAAATTTGAAATCTCAGAAAATTGTATTGACACTAATTTATATTTAAAAAAACTTAAAAAATCACAATGTTTTAAATTTTTTACAAAAATTACGAATTGCTCTACCTACTTCAATAATTTTCTCAACCTCATACGTAATAGAACACGCGCGAAATTCTGAGGAAAAATATAAACAAAAAACCAACTTACACAACATTCACCATTGTTCCTTCACACACGGCTCCTCCGAACTAAGAATATGCAATGGAATTAATGAGCTAGTAGCGAAAAGTGTTCCACACAAGCGCATATCACGTTGAGAATTTACTCAACTTCGCTGCTCATCAACTGCCTCTCACAACACATCATTCTACAGTAGCGTCCTCTATACTTCAAGTGTAATTCTTGCTGACTGTGTTTTCCAGCTGAATTGACAGCGAACGGAACTAGAGTTCTACTAATCTTTTTCTTTTTTGCGCCATTTCAAAGAACACCTGTCATAAGTGTGTTGTAGATTAAATTTACAGCGACTCATTGGGTCAGAAATCTGTCTTTTTTAAGGTCGTTTTTGCGCAAGAGTTTTTAATATCGTTCTTTACTGTAGATCTATCTGAATTTATAGCTCTGTTTGGTTCGGTGCATGCATAGGTATGTCTTGGCATTTTTTTTTTTTGCTGCGTCGTCGATGATTTTTTTTAACCTTCTAGTACTTCTGTCCACTATTTTTTAAATATTGAGAGTTTTTTTCTTCTGCATCATAAGTTATTTATTATTCGGGTGCTTATTCATATAATACTTTTTTGAAAATTTTTATTTCGAAGTTAATTTGATACAAATTATATATTAATTGATAAAAATGTTGCAATTAGAGGCAACACGAGGGCTATCGGTGACGGACTCCGTAATTATCAGTCATGGTTAGGCGCCATCCTCGTCACTTCACCGAGATTCAAAATTAAAAGGACTGCCAATAACTCTCGTGTTTTTTCAGAGAGCTACATTAATAAACAATCAATCAATCAACCAAACTTTTACACCTCAACCACGTGATGACTTTGAGCTTCGAAAGATTGAATGTGCATCAGTCTCACTACACGACGGGTATTAAGTGACATCGAACCTGCTGTTGGACTGCAACAACGTGGAATTAACTACATTAAAATGTGACAACTTTCCATTTTGAAGGTAAACGTTAAAGAAATTTGTATTTTCTAAGTATATACATATGTATCTTCACATGTATATTTTCAGAGGAAATTATTCCATGTATTGAATGTAGATCGTGTACATAGTTTCATATACATTTCTGTCAAACATAAGTTTTAAAGTACGACTTTTAGATCAAAATAGATGTGAGTATAATAAAATAGTACTCAAAATTTTAATTTATATATATATATTTATTTTCAAATAAAAAAGTATCTTTGAAATACATTATGACATTGCTCATAATTTTGAATTCTGTAGTCTCAGTTGATAATTTCATAACATAAAGACCCAGAAAACAAACATACGTCCATTTCACTTCATTTCGAGGAAAGGATACTTGAATTGTTATTGCGATCACTTGCCACTTCCAATCCCAGTACGCAAGGACTTTAAGATCCTGTAAAATTAACCGAATAACTTCTTTCATTATTCTGGCTGATAGATTGATTTATTGTTTATTTACTTCGCATTTAGAAGTTGGACGAGACTATTGTGACAGACCTCGTATTTTGAACCACTGTCAAGTGAAAAACTCCACACCCGAGTAGCACTCCACTCTCCTAACTTCCACACCATATCAACGTAGACATGAAACTCTCACAAATTTGATGTACATCAGTCTTTCTGTGCGGGAGTTTGCAATGGCGGTAGAACACGAACAAACGACTTGTCAGTAACAATGCTGGCCACGAATTAAATTATTATGGTGAAATGAGAACAAAAGATCCAACTGGTATTTGCACTACTATCTCATTTTCAAACTCTGTTCAACGCTGTACCTGATGTGGATTTTGATACAGAATTATTGTTGACGTGTTATAAACTTTAATGTTATCCCAGACGATTTTGAAGCAACCAGGTCTTGGACACGTGGCTTTAAACCCAAGATAAAGGAGGATATTTCTTTAACATATAATATTTAATTAAAGAACATATATCAGTAATTTTCTTATAAAAATCATTTTATTTGAGAAATAGTATCTTAATAATATGTATGAGAGGTTATAACTATTGTGCAAAAATTACTCAATCATGAAGAGATAAAAAAAGAAGTAATTTCATTTCTACATAAATTGACAAATGTTAAAAATTCATGAAATTTCTAGCAATTAATTTGATGTATTGTATTTACCTACATAAGTAAATGAATTTTGTTTTATTTTGCGTATTAACTAAATTTAAAAATTGCAGTTTTTAATTTATGATATTTTTCAAACATTTGTTAGTACTTTTCCGTTTCGCCGGCGCAGGCGATGAAGTCGCCAAAAATGAGCCAACTCACGCCAAACAGAATATCCCTGATATTCTTTCGAAGTTAAAAAGTTTTGAACATTTCCTTACATTATTTTAAGTGTAATTGTGTATTTTCGCCAAAAAAGTCTGCTTGGCGAGCTTTGCGGAAAAGTACCCATTTGTTTTAAAAGAATGCAATAACATTTTTAATAATTTTTTTTTCAATATTCTATATAATATGTTACACAGAATTAAGAGTTAAATTGTTGCTGGAGTTTTACTGGCGTTTTCAAAATTATTAGGATCTAAAATTTTCAATTTTCCTAACTTTTACAATAATTCTGTAATTTCATGTATTAAAAAATATGTGTATAAAAGAACACGCGACTATTGATAAGGTTTTTAGAAAGTTACTGCCAGTTTTTGAAAAGCCTTTAAAAAATTAGTCAAGTTAGCTTTCGAAAAAACAGAAAAATGTTTTATAAAAAAAATGAATAAAAAGCGAAATACACAAGAAATAAATATGCTTTTAAATATTTCTAATAATAAAACTGTAGTTCATTCAAGGCATTTTTTTTTCAAATAAATAAATTTTCGAATAAAAATAAAAAGCATTAAGAATGTGAACGAAAAAGTAAATTAAAACTTAAAGAACAAAGCAAAACCTTTTTACCTTTTTCGGTTACGGGACCGGTTTTCTAACATCTTTTTTTAACAGTCATAACAGAATTTATATCTTTTAATGTTTGCTAGCGTTTTAAGAGAGACACAAAAAACTAATTCAAAGTCTTAAGAACGAGGTAGGAGGGGTGTGTGTCTGCTTCTAACATCTTATTTTTACTTAAACGAGTTTTTACTTAAGATATACACAATGGCCTATTGAAAAATTTGCAGTCAATAACATATATATATATCATTCAATTCAACATACATTAAAAGTCATCGTTTTGATTCAAAGCTTTTCAAAAACAGTTTTGAGGGGAAAAAACATTTGGAATTTGTAAACGCATCAATCATTAATATCCCTGTTTCATTTATAAAAACATAGAAGTTAATTAATAATACACTAAAGAATTGTATAAGAATATATTTCACACAAAGTGTGATGAATTGGTGATCTTGAAATGGTAATTCATCATTCAATTTTTCTACTACGTTAGGTCATTGACAGCCTATACACTAGGGATGTCAGACTCGCGGCCTGGCCAATATATCGGCACACAATAATTTGTAAGAAAATAAGAAAGCGATGCAGAATAAAAATAAGATAGGTAAAATTTATTGAAAGTTTTTTTATGCTCTTTTGGGAGCTATTAAATAAAATGCATTCATTTATTTTGAATACACGTACAGTAGAACGTCGTTTATCCAAGTGTTTATTATCCGGAGCGTCAAATATCCGAACCAAAGTCCGGATACGTTTTCGAACAGTGCAATGCTCAGCAGTTGTTTCGCGTGAGGCCAAAAGTGACGGGAAAACCCAAGGTGAGGGATATTTGAAGAATTTCAATTGTGTGATTTGGTAAGCATCTGCGCGGAAATATTAGGACAGTTTGTTTCCAAGTGAGAGGGTGTATACGTGCTCTTTTGTTGAGTTTTGTTGATGTAGAAACCTGGATGGCATGCGATGCAGAAGACTATGAATTTCAAATGCTAAATGATGACGAGATTGTGACTTCCGCGCAAAAAGAATCCGATCCTGTCGACGATGAGACGGATAAAGACGAGGACAACAACAACGAAAGTAGCAAATTCTGAAGCGTTTTTCTGAGTTAGAGACAGCTATGGAGTGGTACGAACAACAATCAGAGCGCTG
Organism: Trichonephila clavata; assembly: GCA_019973975.1. NCBI lineage: Eukaryota > Metazoa > Arthropoda > Arachnida > Araneae > Nephilidae > Trichonephila > Trichonephila clavata. Next base: position 15,451 of record BMAO01008436.1, on the reverse strand, counting down.
TCCTACTCAACTACTGCTGCTCAAGAGAATCAGAGGCCTTGCAGCGAAAAAACGAAGGTGCACAATGGTACAGCGAAAAATAAGATTATTTTCCACAATAAAGGTAAAATTGTGACATTTTGCACCTAGTTTTTTGCTTTTTCTTCAAGCACGTTTCCCGCAGGTGATGATTTTCAATATTCGTATAGTGTCCGGTTTCATATACTGCATGGATCCGAACAATCGCGTATCCGAACGGTGTCCGGTCCCAGTTGATTTGGATAAACGACGTTCTACTGTAATTAGATAAATGCGGTATTCAAGCATAAGTAATATCTAAAATATATCAAAACTTAGGTTACTGACTTTATGACAAATTAAAAATTGTAAGTAGTTTTAAAAATACAAACAAATGCTATAAGAAAAGTTGCTTAAATGTTCAACTGTTAAATAACGCTGGAAGGAGCGTGTTGTGTTGTTGAAGAAGTTAAATAATCAACAGTAATTGATTGTTGAAAAAAAGGCTGAAAATATAGATTATTAATAAGATGCCCTGTTAAATAATTAGCAGTATTTAGTAGTAAAAACAACTGATTGGCGTAAATTTTATATATTCAGAGTGCAATAATATGGTTCTCAGTTCTCCAGTACGGATTGGTGCAGTGCACGTAAAAGAAAAAATTTTGCTTTCGGAAAATTAGACGCATAAATTATGTAGGATTATTGCTTGTTTCAAATTACGCTTATTGCTTTATGTAGTTATTCTCAGTCTGGTTCGGTAAAGTTCAAGAAAAGAACATTGTTATTTCATTAAAATGTTTTATTATTTTCAGTTAAAAACTGTTTATTTATTCCTGGCCTTTGTGTTCAATGTGTCTAGATTAGTGATAGTAAAACTAAACGAAAAATCGCCGATGAACATCGAATATTCCAAGTAAAATGGGAATTGGAATATGTTTGCGCGCGCGGTGAAGTAAAAGAATAAATAATCTACTACAGTATTGGCCATTAAAACTGCTAAAAAAAAAGGCGACATGCTACTGACGTTAAATTTATAAGACAGGAAGAAGGTGCTGTGATATGCAAATGATTGGCTTTTCAGCGTCTTCGGACAAAGCAGGCGCCGGTAGTGACACATACAATGTGTTTAAATGAAGAAATTGTTCAGCCAGTTTCTCATACACAAATTGCATTTGAACATTGTTGCGATGGCTCGAGTAAGAAGCAGAAATGCTTCCTACACTTCTTATAAACGTGCCAGCACGTTTCTGATTTTGATAACGGTCGAACTGTAGCGTACTGGGATTGAGATTTATCGTATGGCAGTATTGCAGTTCACGTCGGTCGAGATCCAATGACTGTTAGCAGAATATAGAGTTCGTGGGTTCAGGACGGTAATACGGAACGCCGTGCTGGATCTCAACGGCTCCCTATTACTAGCAGCCGAGAAGACATGCATGTTACCCGCATGGCCTTAATTGATCGCGCAGCGCGTCACGAGCCCTGAGTGAAGAATTGGGGTCGTTTGCAAGACAACAAGTGTCTGCACAAACAGTTCGACGACGTTTGCCGTAGCATGGACTCTCAGCTCGGAGACCATGGCTGCGGCTACCTTTAGCACTGTATCAAAGACAGGAGCATCTTCAATGATGTGATCAACGACAAACCTGGGCATGCGAATGGCGAGACATTATTTTTTTTCCAGATGAATCCAGGTTCTGTTCACAGCATTAAGATGATTGCATCCGTGATTGGCGGCAACGTGGTGAACGCACATTAGCAGAGTGCATTTGTCATCGCCATACTGGCCCATCACCTGGAGTGATGGCATGGGGTGCTATTGGATACATGTCTCGGTCACCTCTTGTTAGCATTGACAGCACTTTGAACAGTGAACGTTACATTTCTGGTGTGTTACTATCCCTTGGTTCTACCTTTTATTCGAGCGCTGCGAAACCCTACGTTTCAGCAGGAAAAAACACGACCGCATGTTGCCGGTATTATACGGACCTTCCTTGATACGGAAAATGTTCGGCTGTTGCCCTGGCTTGCACATTCACCACATCTCTCGCCAATAGAAAACATCTGGTCCATGGTTGCCGAGCAACTGGCTCGTCACAATATGCCAGTCACTACGGTTGATGAGCTGTTATACCTCGTGTTGAAGTTTCATGGACATCTGTACCTGTACATGCCATCCAATCTCTGTTTGACCATGCCCAAGCGTATAAGAGCTGTTATTACTACTTGAGGTGGTTGTTCTGGGTATTGATTTCTCAGGACATACGCTCTCAGATTTTTTGAAAATTTAATTACTTGTTATTTCCAGTATAATACATGTGTCCAATAAATAACATTTTGTTACCTGCATTTCTTCTTGTGGTGTAACAATTTTAATGGCCAGTAGCTTAGATACGTAAAAATGCTATTAATGTATCAAAGTTATCGGTGCAAACAGTTATTTTCAGTAATGAAAGGAAATAAAACATCTGTTAGAAATAGTATTAATGACGCTCCTCTTTGGTCAGTTTTGAAAGTAATCACTGCAAACAAAATTTCTCCCGAAATAGGAAAGAGAGTAGCAAAGAAGAGATATCAAGTGTCAGGATGTAAACATTAATTTTTTCTTGTTTTTTTATTTTTATTTATTATAATGTATTATTCGAAATAAACCTAAATTTCTACGAATGTTGATTTTTTTGCGGCCCATGTAAAATTAAACTTTGTTTGTTTGGCTGAAGTTAACCATTGAGACTGACCACCCTTGCTGTACGCTATATGTTTAGAAATTATTATTCTTTGCTGGGAATTTAGGTTAAATCAGGGCTTCAACCTATGAACTGCCCATTACGAAATAATGACTTCTACATTACTGACGAGGACGACCGCTATACGTACTTAGGTTCGTTTCGAGTCACACTTTAATTTTGAGAGTTCTAATTTTCTATATGCTCAAATAAATCTTATCTTAAATACAAGCATTTGTATTGTATATAGAAGTAATTTTATTGGAATTTATTATAATTAATACTAACTTCCAAACACCCGAGGATGCGAAAACACTTACGATATCCGAAAACGTTCGCAGTATTTTATTTAAGTGTGCTACTTAAAAAAGTAGCATACTTAAACATTATAAATGCTTTTTTAGGAATCAAAATACCAATAATTACTAATATATAACAAACACTATTTTTAAAAATTATCTAAATTTCACAAAAATCACAATTATAAGTGAAATTTTGGCAATATTTTTGAAAAACTTCAAAGCAATTAGAGAAAAAAAGTAATAAACTTCATCAATAAAAGTATTACTAAAACAAATTAGATTTATTTATCGAGAGAATGTACTAAAATTTTAATGTTTTATGAAAATTTAAAAGTTTTAGAGCTGAAGGGAAATTATAAAATATGTGACATTCTTCCTGGGATTATATTTAGAATAACTCAAAACAATATTCATACAATAAGAGATATTTTAGTACGTTCTCTAGAAAATAATATGAATATCAGGCTCATAAGTTTGTAATATTTTGAGCTATCAGGCTTGCAATGACAGATTTTGAAAACTTTAAATATCCTCTTCTGGTAGATTAAAGACCCACTTCCGGTTTTTCTAATTTTATGAAATTGATTGTAACTTGGCTTCTAGGTAAAGTAAAAACAAAACAAAATATGTTTAGTAAAGCTAATAGATAGCTATATTCAATAAAATAAACAAAGATATGTGTTTTAACGTGTTCGGATACCTTGAAATAAAAATTTACAGTATTCGCAAAAAAAGTGCATATAAAAATACGATGTGCCCTTTTGAATTTTTGTTTATGTTCCAAAACGTAAATTGTCCCTTTAGACAGAGAATTTTAGCTTAAATGCAAAGTCAGTAAAACAAAAGTTGAAACCACTGGAAAGACACAGAGCTAATCATTTCAGTAGTAATAGGCTGATTGCACTCTAAAGTAAATGAGAAATTCTTGAGTTTTGAAACTCCGGGAAAAACAATGAGTTAACGTCTTAGAACAGTGTTTCTCAAAGTGTGGGGCATGCGTACCTGAGGGGGGGGTAATAACCCTACAAGGGGTGCGAATATATTGAAAAGTCGAAAACAAAACATTATTTAAAAAAAATTATTAATTTACTGAAAGCAAAACAAAATACATTATAGCATAATAAAAATAAAATACACATTTACACTGATAAATGTATCAGTACTGCACAATGTGTTCATTAATTAATTTAACAATACTAAGTTAAGAACAAGTTTAATAATTACCAGTGACCCTATGGGCATGCCATTGAATTATATACAAAATTTAATACTTATCTTGATAATTACAGTTGTATTGTAGCTTTACATCAAAGTTTTTTTACTGAATTCAATATATTGTTATTGTATGGAGAGGGGAGGGGGATCAATTTTCAATCATAGTTTGACTGAAATTTGGGCCGCAAGTATAAAAAGTTCAAGAAGCACTGTATTAGAAAGTAGTGCACATATTGTGATATTCTTGTTAAGCAAGTTAAATAGACGATAATTATCGGCCGAATCTGTTTACTTATTATTATTAGTATTAACCCCCCCCCCCTCTGGGATAACGATGTTTTTGGAAAACTGGATTTTTACTGAAAATTTATCTAACCGTAAAACCGGGTTTTCTTCACACACACACACACACATGCACGGATGCACACAGAGAGAGAGAGAGAGAGAAGTTAATTATGCCTTTTTTTAAAGTTATAAATAATTTTATTTTTCTTCTGTTATTCATAAAATATTTAAACTGTAGTTTATTACTCGGACTAAACGTGGTTTGCGAACGCATGTTCTACGTTGACATGCTATCTTAATGTGTGTGCTGCCTACTATCACTTCTCTGAATTTGTCGATCAAATTTGGCAACAACCTGTATAGTATAAAATATTTTTATATAATTCTTATCCATAATTTGAAAAGATTAACGCATGGATATAGATTTGTATAGAATATTTCCCTGTCTTCCCTTATTTATGTTATAAAATATCATTACATATGCGTAATGCTACAGATTAGGTCTCAAAGTTAAGCCGATATTTAAGTTGATGTGTGTGTGGATCAAAATCATTAGTGACACAAAAAAGAGTAATTATATGTTTTAATTTAGATATGATGTGTATTTCAAAATCGTATTTGTGTGATAATTATAAAATACTGTTAATTGTTGCTTCTTCATAAAACTAAAACCACAAATTGTATATAATATCAAATACTATAAACACGTTGTAGCACTCATAAGCTTAAACTTTTAAAAGAGTTAAAAAATAGGTTTAAATTATTTCAATAAAAATTTTGTAACTATATAAAAAATTAAAACACGCAATTAGGCAAACAGAAAATCTATTCTAAAAAGAAAATCGTGTAATTTAAGAAATACACTTTGTCTTTTCAAAGTGTATTTTGTCCCTATATCTACATCATTTGATAAGATGTTTTAGTGTATTTCCTTCAAAGCTAAATGGTTTTTTTTTTTGCACATCTGATACCTTGTTATATCGTCTTTGTTCCTTACAGTTGCACTATTTTCTGTGTATTCTTTTTTTAAAAAATCTTTTCATGCTTTTCTACAGGTGACAGTACATTTTGGCTTGGTTCCACCCCAAATTTGAGGCAGAACACCTTACGGGTGATCAAGGGCCTCCCACCTCTTTCCCCTTCCAACTGCCTCATGAGAGAACTTACTTGCAGCTGGACGGCTATTTAGAGTACCCCCATGCCACAAAGGCACTATACATTTGCAAATATCCATACCTTACCCTAGATTCAAACTCAGGCCCAACAACTTAGCAGTCAGCGTCGCTAACCAGTATACCTGATGGGCGACTGAGAATTTCTCTTCCCGCAGGGTAATGAAAAAGAAGATGAGGCGGTGCGCGCGCGGGTGCATCTCTTCGGCCTAGCCCGGGGAACCGGATGACCCAAACCTCCCTCCTGTCGCGACAGGCGAAAAGCAGGCACTCCTAATCGAACACTATGAAATACTTTTATTACAATTTTTAAAGAAAGGAAGCGACATACTTATAATTCTGAAAATAACAAAGGGAAAATATACTAAAAAAATTATTGACATTTATGTAATAATTTTCATATCATAATACATTCTGAAACGCATGTCTGAAAGATGTGTGTTCAGGATTTTGTACTAAAGTAATAAATTCGAAAAATATAGTTTGTTACATAAAAAAATCATATACCAAATGTTTTGTCTTAAACTAAGTATAATAAACGCTAAAGTATTGAAATAATAAGTAGTTTTGAGAAAACTAAAGATAATCTTTTTTGTTCACAAACTTAACGCTACGTTGCATACATACTGTAATGTTCTCGCGTCATGCAGCTGCAAAATAGACTTCTTCATGTGGAAAACATTTCTCCCTTACTATCCACATGTGCACCTGTAAAATATTGCGGGGCCTTTTCATCTGATATCGCCCCGATAGCTGATGGTCGTGAGAAAAACACTCCACCAACGAGCCAGAGCATTGAGTGTATTTCGAGGTGTAAGAGGCTACCGCCTCCACCCAAGACTGGGGAGAAGGAGCCCGTTTTGAAACACTGGAAAGAGCAGTGCCTCCCCTTTCACTAATAACATATCCTGTAGAATGGATATAGTCAATAATTTGAATAACTTGTTACCAACTGTACATACTGTAATTAATAGCTGTGGACGAAATAAATAAATTATTTAATTTCTTAACTCTTACGTACCCATCAATTTCCCCAAAAGTCACAATACGTTTGTTTTGTGTGCAATAGTTTCTCATCTTCTCGCATCCCATCGATACAGTGCTTCTCAAACTTTCAATATTTTCAACCCAATATTCAATCATAATTTTCATCGCGCCCCATCCATACAATAACAATACATAGAATTCAATAATAATATACTTTGACGCAAAAGCTACAGTACAACTTTAACTTCTCAAGTGCCACCGGCGTATATTAATGTCTCGCTCAGCCAAAGCGTCAATTGCCCCGGACGTATGTATACATCTTTCCGAAGTACGATCTTTTCTGTGCAATGCTATCCATAACATTATTCCGAAGGCTTTAGAATGCAATAAAAGGACCCTGGCAGTGTTTTCCAAGGATTCACTAATTTCCGACAATTTGATTATTAATTACTCCCCCCCTCAATGTATCACATTCGCTCGCCCATGTGTTAAACGATGACATTGGGGAGCGAATCGGGTAATTTTTGGTCGGTATTTAAGGGATTAATTATTAACCGTACAAATTATCAAGATAAGTGTTAATTTTTGCGTATAATTTTATATATGACAAGCCCAGATGGGTCATTAGTAATTATTAAACTTGTGCTTAACTTAGTATTGTTAAATTAATCATTGTGCAATGCTGATACATTTATAAATGTATTATATCAGTGTAAATTTGTATTTTATTTTTGTTATGCCAGGATGTATTTTGTTTGTTTAATTTCAGTGAATTAAATAATTTTTGTAAAACAATCTTTTCCTTTCGACTTTTCAATATGCTGGCGCCCTCTCGTAGAGTTATCACACACTCCAGGGGCAGCGCGCCCCACAGTTTGAGAAACGATGCAACAATACTTAAAAAACAGTTTTAATTGAATAAAAATTATTTTGTTGAATAATTAGACAAGCCGGTTACCCATTTCGAAGCTGCCAGAAGTAAAATTATAAATGTTAAGTGAAGCGCAAATTTGTGAATGTCAACGTACAATTCACGTTCGTGATGTAACACACACTACAATTTAAGTAAGAATACGTACATCATTAGCTATGAGATAATACATTTTGAACACGCGTTTTTTTTCTCCTTCCCTCACCTTGATACTAAGGGTAAATGCCTCGTGACCTTGCTGCTAAATAGCGAATCTTATTCAGTGTCATGTTGCCTAATAAGCATTTATAGAACAGTAATGGTTTTTTATGGGGAAAAAAACACAAAGGGTGTATATAGAAAGGTTCTTATTTCCGAATACTATTAGAAGACGAACTATTTTCAAAATAAGAATGTTACTGTGGGGGGGGGGGGGTTCTCTCTCTTCTCTCAGTAAAGAATATTTTTTTTCTTTCTGCAAATGGTGTTTGAAAAACATCTTCATTGTGAAGATATAATTAAGATACCAGCTACTGTGTTTCTTTTTTTTATAAAGTGAATTACATTGTTCGACCATGCAATTCTTTTGTAAGTAAATTATTCTTCATTTGCAATTTTTTTCTTCTTTTTGGATAATGTTTTTCTATATTAACACCCTACTAAATGGTTTTCTCAAACCGTTTGGAAAATCAATTCTCTACCAGGATAATGATGTCTATGGCTCCAAATTTTTATAAATTTTAGTTATACATATTCTCCATTGAATTTTTTTTTTTGAAAGAAAGGATATAGTCCACTCTTGATAATTCGAATTTGGAGAAACCAATGAAAAACTTCGAATAATCAAGAGTTCGAATTATCAAGAGGATAGGAAAACACTCCCAATACACGAAACCAAATTTTTTCTAACACATTTAAATTTGAAACTGTGCAATGAAACAAAAATTGTACATTTGTGTAAACTTATTTTAAAGTATTTTGTAAAAGTATACATTATATACAGAATAAATATTATACAGAAGTTAAAAGCCTTGCATTAAAAAAATACATTTATGTATTAAAAACAACTATTAAAAGAATAATTATTAAACGAAAAGAACACAGTTTCACACTCAGCTACGAAGTATAGTTAATAGAATCGACGTTGGGAAGGCCCTTCTAACCGCTATAAAAATTTTCGACCAGTTTTTTTTCTTTTAGTTTTATCGCTTTTATCTATCGCTCCTCTCCTTTCACTTCCCACTCCATATTTCTTCAAGACACTTTCACGACCCTCCACATTTCTTCCATTCCTCATTGGAAATAAAATCGTTTCGCGCCCGATTCCCTCAGACACTGTCCCCAACATTATTGGTTCTTCAAGGCAGGGCCCAGTCCAGCCCATACTCTATTTGGTGCCACATGCTATAAGTCACACAGATGAGCCATAAAGAACTATGTCACTCCAACGCAAAATACAGAATCCTGCACGCATCCTTTCTTCACAATAGCGGACCATCCTTTCTGAACACACGTAGCAAAACTACGCGTTAAACGAAAGATATATACGACTTACAACAAGTGCGGCCGGTCTATTGTCCACATGAAGGAACGCAATAAAGGTATCTTTTCGCCGGAGGAACCGGGAAACACAAAGAAAGAGTAGCAGACAGATGATCATCGAAAGGGGTACGTTGAGGAGAAACACGCAGAGACAATACAACACAAAACATGTAAGCTCCAACCTGTTTCCTACAGGACTCTACAAGATAGTGAATGTTTGAATTGTCGAAAGTTTTATAAGAATTATCGCGTGCTGTAGTCTTGCGAGACACATATTTTACTTCGAAATATTGAGTGTACGAAAACGTATTGTTTTAGTTCAAAATATCAAGAGTTTTTCTAGGGGCTAAGCATATACTTCGAATTAGCGAGAGGTTCGTATTATCGAAGGTTTGAATTAGTAAGAGTCGACTGTATAATCGTATTTATAAATCTGTTCCAAATAAAAATAATAATTTTAGAAAACCAAGGATCGCAAAAATACTCCTTTTTTTCATAACGGTGTTACAAAACAGCATGCAAACCTGTTTCTAAAATCATTGCTATATGAGTACTTTGAAAATATTCTTGTGAATCACTTGTAGAATAAGCTAATTGCTTTCCCTATACAATTAAAAAATATGACTTATTATTACATCTGAAAATAAATACACAAATCGATACTATACATAAGAAATTTTTTTTAAAAAAGAATTAATCAAGAGTTTGATTTTTCAGATTTGATAATTTTCTCAGTGTTTTCGAAAACTTACTTAGCACGATTTCTGACTATAATAATAGGCAATCTTCTCATTTTTTATGTGTTTTCATATTTATATGATGGATTTCCCAATCCCAGGATTTATGAGAATAATGAACAATGTAAATTTAAACCATGGTCACAAGTAACGAGGATGACACCTGATCTGACACCGAGGCGTTCTCTCCACCTTCCCTCAACTCACCATAGCAGTTGTTACCTCACCGGCTGACGAAATACCAGTGGTTCAAACTGGTTTCTGCTTCTCTCATCTGACAATAAAATTTACTTTCGTACTGTAGAAGAAGCTGACCTTTTATCGGCCGGCTCTTAATCGTCATCTATTCCAGCTATCACACTCTCCGAGTTTCTGCGTCTCACTAACGAGTGGATTTTGAGTCTCGACAGATTTAACTTGCATTAACCACTCTACACGGTGAATTTTTAGTTGAAGCTGTACTAGATAGAAATAATTCCAGCCATGAGTTGCTAATCATGACTACATGGCAGCCATCACCATTGAATTTTTTGGTAGGTAGTGACTTAATTGATACAACGTGGATACTGTTAGGATAATGTGGTTGCAATACTAACGATTTTCATTGACTTATGTGAAATAGTATTGACTTCTGTGATTACTGCTTTTTTTACCATTCTATAATTTACCTTAAAATCCGGCGTATAACATGCACTTTTAACACAATAAATAAGGTTGAAATTCAAATGTGCGCGTTTTACGCCGGGCATTAAAATGATAGCATCAAAAATAAAAAAGAGATGAACATAACAAAAAAATCTAACTTCTTCATTGATCGGAATACTGTTTATTTAAAAGAAATGACATACCCATATTAAACTAAAAGGGTTGTAGTTCTAGAAATATGTTATTTTTTTTTTAAACTGAGGGATAATATCTGGAATAAATGACTTCAAAACATAATAACATTGCATAATTACATTTCAAATTCCTTCGTAAAAATGAGGGTGTGCGTTATACGGCGAATATACCTAAATATATATTAAAAAATTCAGTTTGAAAGTATATGTGCGCGTTATACGCCGGATTTTACGGTATATGGTTAATATTTGGAGGTAAAGAACCCTTTTCATTAAAAAAATGATTTCGTTCAAATTATGTATATTTGTTAATTGTTATTAAAATCCCGAAGTTGCCATGGCTAGTTCAGGTATTAAACAAAGACATACGTATTTGTTTTTGAAGCTGAGTAACATTCCTGAATTCTTTCTTGTAAATACCATACTAAGGAGTAATGAAAACAAATTTTATTTGGCAAAAAATTACTTGGATTACCGAATATTAGGTACTCATAATTCTTTCCAGCATATGAAAACAAAGGTAAAAATGTTTACCAAAAAACTCACATTGCGATATTACAACCTGTTGGCGATGGACTGATGGCCAAAACAATTGGGGAACTGGCGAGGGATGTCTCCGTTTCCATTGCAACTTGAGCATGTCACAAGTCAAAGGTAAATTACTTAAAACAAAAGTAGATCAAACACGCGAGTTCTAATAATTGGTTTTCAGTTCCCCTTATGTTCGAATTTTCTAAGAAATCTAGCTTTAAATACACCATTTTTCATCAAAAAAAGTGGAAACGAAAAACATGCTTCTTATTAAGGTTTGTTTAAGGTGAAAGCTAAGGTAAGGTTGTTTGTTAGCGGAAAACATAAATTTCGAAACAGTTACGAAATGTTGCTAATTTTCTTCCATACATGTTTTTTCATCTTTTTGCACGAACAATAAATATTTTGAATTTACGAATTTTAATTTCTTCCTTTTTCCTCATATTCCAAACTAAACACACCATTAGTTATTCCGAAAATAACATCATTGTTCAGTGACTGTTATGGACTCTCTGATCGAACAACAACTGCGACTGCATTATCTATCCTTCAGAGTTCTGGTGCAATGAATGACTCAAATATAGATTTCTAAAACTTCCCCATCAAACCCAAGAGGTGAGATGCTATTTAAAGCTTAACACTGAAGCATTCCGAACAGATTGTAGTGCTGAAGCAAAAGTTGGTACCATAGAATATATAATTTTTACCAAGGCCAATACCAAAATTTTCTTAAAAATCTAAAATTTAATACGAATTTTTATTTGAATACAAATGTTGGATAATTTTATGAACTATGCTTAATAGTAGGTCATCCTTAATAAATCCCTGCATACTACGTTGAAATTTCGAAATGTAAAATATGTTGACCATTGACCAAGTTTTGTTTTCTATTAAAGGTGAAAAAAATAAAGTCGAATAAAATTATGAAATACTACATATTTTACAAAAAACAAAAATGTTTTTTCGAGCTTTTTACTTGAACAGTAAATATTTTGAATTTACAAGTTTAATTTATTCCCTCGCTTTTACCTCATATACCAAAGCTTTACATTTAGAACAAAAGCGTTGCGACTTGAAAGCTGAAAGCTATGAAAAATTTACAAATAATCGCGAATTACAATAATAACGGAAAAAAGCGGTATATTTTAATGTACATGTTTTAGAGTCATATCTTCTTAACCTTTTAATTGTCCTGCCCAATATTATCTCGGGCCCGACACTAGTGCTCCAAAATATCATATCTGAGTATTATACGGGGTAATTTTTATTTCGAGTACAGCTTATACCCAAATGCATATCGAGAGAAAAGTTTATTTCGGCTTCATCTCTTCGTCAAACTCAAATCTATATCGGGAAAAGTCGATTTGCTGTCACAAAACCATACAAAGCTACTTAACTAATAGGGTATTCAATTTGTTTATTTTTATTTTATTTTATTTTGAAGCCCAGTGGCCTAAAAATAACGGATCGCAACCGGAACATCTGCTCATGCACCTCTGCACCCTACGTTTCGAAAACTGAGATGGGCACAGTAGGCCTTGGCCCTCATGGGCTGTTGCACCTTTGAGTTTAGTTTATTTTGCTTTTTTTTAGAAAATAATGCTCGACTAGAAGTGAACTCTACCATTGTCACACTGTATGCAGCCCCCTCAAACGCATATACAGTTACTAAAAAGCCATAAAAATTTTATGTATGTAATTTAAACTATCAACTTTTAACTAATAAGCATATTTTATTTTGTTCTAAACATTAGATTATAACAGCAAAAAAAATTTGACAATTTATCTACCCTAATCATCAAAATAACCTGGCAGTTAAAGGGTTGGTTTTGTTGTTTTTAGCATTATTATTTCATTGCATTATCTTATTTTTCTTAAAAACTTATTTACTTTGCTGAGAAATTACGATATGTACATGGATTTAATAGAGAAATTTTTACACTCTCTCATTTTAAGGGACAAGTAGAGGATTTAAATATACATGTTTTGTTATAAAACAACTTTAAATTTGAAGTAATGCAAATTTTCTTCATATTCAAGTGTCCTGTACACAATTCTTTTATCTTTAACAACATTAGCTGCGCAATGAATCCCAACCAAATCTATTTAAAGCTCTTATGCATATGATTCTCTTTGCATATGATTCAGTTACTAGTGATGTCTTACTGAATACTTCCTTTTCGCTTGAAAATCGTTTAGAAAAGGAAATGGCGATTGAGAACGGTTATCATCACAATGTGTTTTCTTTTCACATACAAGTGAATTTTTTATTATTATTACTTATTGCTGGAATACCCTTTCTTCTTCCTGATGAACTTTTAAAACAAAACAATAATTTATACAAAAAGAATGCAATTTTAATATTAACAAATAATATATAATCACTGGTGCAGGGAGAGCTAGACCTGAATGGGCCTTGTATCAAAATTTCTTGGGGGCTCTTTTGGGAAATCAATATAAAAATGATCCTATTAATAAAACGTATTTAAATGTGTCAAAATGTTACACAGATTAGGGTCCCTGTAGCTTGGGGGCCCCCTCATTATTGATACGGCTGATATCGCGGTATCTATATAAGCCCTTGTATATAATTATCTTTGAAAAATTCCTCAAGTCCGAAAGCAAAGATAGAACATAATATGTACAAGAGCTATGGGCAATGAAGTGGTAATCTTCTGTTGAAGAAAAAATGCCAAAAACTCGCTCATTGTCTGCATAGCTAAAAATTCAAAATTTAGCTAGAATTCATTAATAGATATCCCCTTCTCTCTGTTTTATTGTTAAGGGGAGTTGGAAAGGTAAAATTTTTTTAAAAGGTGAATTTCAGGTTATTGCATTTTTAAATTCTTCAGCTCATTACCTTTCCAAAAATACCTCATTTTTATCTCTAGCTTAATTAGAAGTGCTAAAATTTTGTTTTTAAAGAATCGTCTAAACGCGAGTCACCGATTTAAATGGACAGAAAAAAGGTAAATATTGCACTTCCTCTTGGGTCAGCTTGAAGTTTGACGTCATTTTTTAAAATTTCTTTAGGGCATATTATGAAACGGATGGGATCTCGCCTCCAACGTTTCAAAGCAAAAATGAGGGGGCAAAAATTATCAGATGGCAAAGCATTATGTGACAAAAATAGATTACAGAAGCAACTATTGATCAATTGCAAACATATTATGGTCTTGCCATTCGAAGAAATTTATCAAATGTAAAGTGTATGAAACAAGCTATATGGGCAATATTTCTTCACAAAATATCTACGGATAAAAATCCACAGCATAGATTTTGTCCATCAGGTCTTGACACATGGTGTCAGTGTAAGAAGGCTCAATTGGAAAATAAACTTTATCTCCACAAACATAAACTTCCAGTTGCTGTTGTTGAAGCCATTAGGCCTATTTTTAGGGACCTTTCGGATCCAGAATTATTGAAAAAGTGCTTGCACGGAAACACGCAGAATCCGAATGAAAGCATTAATAATGTTATTTGGTCTCGTGTCCCCAAAAAGACATTTGTGCACATAGAAACACTTTCCTTTGGTACATATGATGCTATTGCATCCTTTAATAAAGAGAATGCAACAAAGCTGGATATTTTTAAAAACTTAACATAGAGCGAGGATATTATGCGACATGCTGCATGGAACATCTCGACAAAGAGAGCAGTACAAGGGTAAGATATGCCAATTTACAGAAAACTAAGGAGACTAGAAAAGTAAAAAGACTTAAAAGAATGAAACAAGAAGATGAAAATTTAAAAAATGCTGAAAATTTGGAATATGGAGCTGGAATGTTTTGATAAGGTAACTTTATTTATAAAAATGTGTTTTTCTCAAAATGTCACTTTTGAAGGTTCGATGTACCTTTTCTCAGAAAGTATATATCTGATGTCAACAAAACTTACATGACACATTCTTTATATATTCTAGTATATACTGAAATGAGCTTTTAGCAAAATTTTGTATACATTTTTTTTATAATTTTTTTTCTGTCGAAAAACACTGTTTTCTCACTGTACATCAAATAAAAAAATTTTAAAGAAAAACTAATGGAAATTTCAAAAAAGCTCATTTCAGTATGATATTAGATGTATGCTTAACGTGCAAAAAAAATTTGGGGATTGTATTTCCAACAGGTTTTTAGAAAAGGTACATTGAAAAAGCCCTTTTTAACATTATCAGTATAGAGCGTTCCGATACCCCTTAAAAGCCT
>BMAO01008435.1:0-153857 GCA_019973975.1 Trichonephila clavata | reverse complement strand
TTAAAAGTACGAGGTCGGTCGCAATATACCTCGAGTTACTTCTGAGTGCTTTATTAAAAATAATAAACACTCATTTTCCCTGAAACCATTGTACTATGGATTGCTGTACGCTAAATCAACGATGTCATGAATTAAATATAACTAAACAAGAACGTTTAATGTGAAGAGTGATATTTGTTCAGAAAGCAAAATACAACTTCATATTGTCATGAAAAGCTTAAATTTATCAATTGACGAAAAGGATATTAGTAGTTTTCATTATAGCAGTAATTTTTGATAAGTTCTAAAAATCTAAATACCAGTTACTTATAATAAATATGAATGCATTTTGCTACTGTGAAAGTTAATGAACTGATAGCGGTCACTTAAAGATGAAGGTAACCCAAACCCCAAGGAATCAGGATTGCTGCGGCCAGTGGGGTTTCGAGCTGCCACAAGACGTAAAACTTTATAGAAGTTTTATAGTTTGGCTGTGTGTGTGTGTGTGTGTGCCACCCACATGGTTATGGATCAAAATAACTTCTCTTCATCTATCTAACTTCATTGCTACGTTGTAATTAGTGAGTGATTCGCTTCCACTGTTTTATTTCGTTGAATCGTGTTTAATTCTTTAGTAAATGAATTAAATATTCCAGTTTTAAACAAATAAAAAAATTTCATTTACATTTAAAAAGTTGAAAAAATGCAGCCGGCACCAACAACTAAGTACAACAAAGAAACAAAAACTGTTCTAGCGATCAAAGCGATCTCAATACAGCAATATTTTCAGCAACACCAAAAGAATCCAGATAAAAGGTTGCTAGAAGCTCGTAGATCTCAACTTCACAGCTCAGGTTTCATCCTCGTCACTTGACCATGGTTCCAAATGACGAGGTCCTTCGCCAAAAGCCCTCGAGTAGCTGAACAGTGCGACGTAAATATTCACCCAACTTCAGAGTCGCGAGAAAAAGCTAAAGGGAAAGACAGAATTGATCGATTTTACTCCAAAAGTAAGAACTATCCCGGCACTTTCTTTTATAGAATATATATACTCAGCCAATACTTAGTCGAGTCTGAATTTATATAGTGGGATCATTTTAAAAGGCAATTTACGTTTATTATCCATACAATTAGTAATATTATTTTCTCTCTCGGGGTAAAAAACTTATAACACGTCTGTAAACACCCTGGGCCTTCTTTGTCTAATCCCTTGTTCAAGTCCTGGCACAGCCGTGTAAAAAGGAGAATGTTCGCTTAAATATTTCAATTTCATCTGATTTTTATTGACGTCACTCTCTGTGTGAAGCAATCCAAAGGCTACTGACGAAGGAATTCCTAAATTTGAGGCTCGTTAAGTGATGAGGTTGACACCCAGTGATGAGTTTGGAGGGTTCAACCCCTTAACAGATATCAAATTTTTGTATACGGTTATGTCTCGGTGTGTATCTTTGACTATGTATTTTTTAGAATATAAAAAACACATAGACAAATACCCCTTTACAAAATAGATGTATGTACGTCACCAACTACATCTGTGTTGGAATACTACTGTCGCAAAAAATCAATCAAATATTGCCTTTTGCTATATCAAAACAAACGCTCTATTATTCTTACAATAAGGAATAAGGAAAATTTTACTTATCTCTTATGCATAGAGCGTCGGTTCAGGTCGGTCCAGGGATTTAGAAACGGTGGTTGTAAACAAAGTCTTCAAATAAAAATAGATCCAAAGGAGTAGGTAGCCTGTACTTTTTAAATTATTATTTAATAGGACATAACACTGCAACTACACTACACTACACGAATAAAAAGAACATTAATTAATAACAGTTAGATTACATATACTAGAGACTAAAAACTACGTAACATTTCCGTTACATCTCTTTTCACCTAATGCCAACTGACATAAACAAAGTGGCATAGTCCCCACGCGCATGCGTGGATTCAGAGTTCAATGAACCGGAGGGTGAGAGAACGTTTCCAGATATATGAACGGGGGCGAGGGAATATTACCAGATACAACATCCTCCCACCTTTGAGTTTCTCGAGTTCGAAAAACTCAAACTCGTTCTTTCCGTAGTAGTCCATGTCTGGATCGTAAGTTCTTGGGGGCATCCAGTTCAACAGACAACTCCAGGGGTATAAGCCGATCTTTATGGGGCGGAGAAATTCACCGCTCTTCATTTTCACCTTAGTAAGACGTACATCTCCATCTTTAGAAGGGAACAGTTGAATCACACGAGCTAAAGGCCAGTCTATTTTCTTGTTATCAGTGTTTGTTATACTGATTAATGTTTTTCTTCTTTCCGAATTGATTATTTCAAAATTAGGTAATTTTTCAGATTTTGGCCATTCATTCATAGGTTTCTGTAAATAAGCAGGTCCCTCCCAACATCGAGATATGCTTAAGGCTTCCACATTGCATCCTCGAGAAGGCAGGTCGCTAGGGATCAACGAATCGGGAACATAATCCCACCTTTCAGGATCACTAAGAGTTCTCATTTCTTTCTCAGGATCACCATCTTTCCACCAAATAAATCTCAAGTAATCCCTATCATGATCATCTAGAGATATCGGTAGGAATGTTTTGCGAATATCCGCAGTAGCACCAATTTTTCCCATTCTAAAACGAGTCAGAACTTCCTCCTTAGACTGCTTTTCACAAGGGTCATTTATACCAAAAGAATCCAAATTCCATAAATCAGTTATTTTTGCTTCATTTACAAAAAGAGAAAGAGTTAAATATGAACTATCCAGATTAATTTCATTTGAAACTTTACCCATGACAGTCCATCCCAAAATATATTGCATGGCAACTAATCCACATGAAAGATGTTCAATTTTGCCTGTAAGTATTTTCCCGGCAACATCGGCTCCCAGTAATAGATGTATATCATTAACACTTTCTTCATACAAACATTTTTCAGATTTAAAACTTACATCACTCAAAAATATTTTCTTCTCTCTTAGTTCTTTTAAAGAATAAGCATTTTTTATTTTAGGTTCAGTCGCACAAATTTTCTTTTGATCCATTACCACAATTTCTATTTTATTTTTTGTATCTAAACTACTCAATTGTATATTGTAACGATTATGACATTCAGTTTTTTACGAGCCTCCAAAAAGTCCATGAGTTACTGTCTCTTTACCTATGTTTTTTAATCCCAATTTTTCCGCCACAAACTTAGAAATATAACTCTTAGTCGAACCACTGTCTATAATTGCACGTACAAAATGATTTAATCCTTTATTGGAAATGCGAACTACGAGAGTTTGCAAATAAATTTCATTGAATGTGGACTGATTAGTAAGAACAGTATTTTCTGATGGCCTTGATTCATCAGCCTTCGGATTAATATTTTTATCGTTTTCTTTTTGCTTATATTTAACAAAACACATCAAAGGGGAATGCTTTCCTGAACAATGACAACATGTTATATTAGCTTTACAAAACCGAGAAATATGTTTTTTAGCTCCCAAGCATTTAAAGCAACCTCCTTTCTTTAATAAAATATTTTTTCTTTCATCTAAAGATAAATTATATGCATAATCACAATCAAGACTTTCATGAATGGATGAATCACAAAAAATACAGTTCGACCCTTTTATATTTTGTTTCTCAATATCCGTAGAAATTAGCTGACACGCGGAAAATTGTTTGGTTTTGTCTGATTTATGAATTTCAAAATCTCGCTGTGTTTCGAACGATGAATTATTAGAGGGGTATGAAGTAGTGAAGCGCCGGCTACTGGAGTCACAACTTATCAGGGCTGCGCGTTCACGTGATCTCAATGAAAGCGAAAGAAAGTTCAATAAATCATTAACATTAGTATACGATTTTTCATTTTGTATCTGATTAAATTCCATGAGAATATCCTGTGGCAAAGCTTTCAAAATAGTAGTACATAATACACTTGATATGTTTTCAATGCATAATCCTAGACATTCTAGACTTCTTAATTCCATAGAAACTTTGTCATAAAATTTTCTAAATGCATTAATATCATTCGAATGTTTTAAGGGTTTAATATTTAAGATATTACTCATATGAGTCTGAATCAATAAATCTTCTCTAGCAAAGCGTTCTTTTAATAAATTAATAGCAGCATCATATGTTGAATCAGAAATTGAAAATCCGTCTACCGTACTTAATGCTGTTCCACCTAAGTAGGATTTTAGATAGTTAAATTTATCTACATTATTCAAATGAACATTTTTATGAATTGCCGATTCGAAACTATTCCAAAAATTAAGCCATTGGTTTACATCACCATAAAACTTAGGAATACATAATTTAGGCAATTTTATTCGTACACTATTTTCTTCAATATTTATATTAGGTTGGTAGACTTGATTGATTTTCTCAACATCATGACTGACATTCGCAGGGAAATTTGATACATTTTTATTTAATTCACGAATACGTTTATTAACTCGAAATTTCGTAAGAGTAACTTTATCATTATATTCTTCAGTTTTCGTATATTCCTCTTCAAATTCTATTTCACCAAACAATGGTTCTAGTTCGTTATCTATACATTTAAGAGATTCAAATTTAGTTACTAGTATTTCTAATATTTCTTCTAACTTGTCAACATCTATATGTTCTGTTTCCAAAAGTTCGTGTTCTAATTTAGTTACAGTATTAGTTACAGCAGTTCTTAGAATACTGCGTTTCCTTTTCAAACAGGCTACTCTATCTTTATCTTCCGACATGTTTACAATTCTAATTTCTTATTTCAGTCATATACTTTCAAGTGAAATAATTTTCTAATACACCGCTTGAATCCCGGCAGGGATGCCAGATGTCGCAAAAAATCAATCAAATATTGCCTTTTGCTATATCAAAACAAACGCTCTATTATTCTTACAATAAGGAATAAGGAAAATTTTACTTATCTCTTATGCATAGAGCGTCGGTTCAGGTCGGTCCAGGGATTTAGAAACGGTGGTTGTAAACAAAGTCTTCAAATAAAAATAGATCCAAAGGAGTAGGTAGCCTGTACTTTTTAAATTATTATTTAATAGGACATAACACTGCAACTACACTACACTACACGAATAAAAAGAACATTAATTAATAACAGTTAGATTACATATACTAGAGACTAAAAACTACGTAACATTTCCGTTACATCTCTTTTCACCTAATGCCAACTGACATAAACAAAGTGGCATAGTCCCCACGCGCATGCGTGGATTCAGAGTTCGATGAACCGGAGGGTGAGAGAACGTTTCTAGATATATGAACGGGGGCGAGGGAATATTACCAGATACAACAACTACTCTCCAAAGTCCCTCTCATCGCCAATACTTCAGCAGCCCCCTATGTGGTAGATTTCAAAAACACGAGGACTCGATCCCGCAACGCCGGCAGTTAGTTCACGACCACAACTATTCAGCTACCACGGCCACTTAAATCAATCGAGACTCAAAATTCTACAATTCCGTGATGTGGAACTTTGGAGAGTGGAATGACCATTCAATTATTGCACTTATCCTTGACTGTTGTTTGAAAGGACGAGGTCCTTCTCCAATAGCTGTCGTGTATTTTCCGAGTATTACTTTAATAAACAATCAATCAATCAACCCTCTTTTCATTTTACTTCGAGCCAGTAAGCATTAAAATGTAATTACTTAACGATTCATCTATAAATTAATTACAAACAAGTATATTATTTTTTAAAGCACAAAAAAGCTCTTCCTAAATATTTTTTCGGATTTTACTAATTGTATAGAAAAATGCTTAGTAATAAATAATTTACTTTTACTTTACATTGTAATACGGCTAATTGATTTCTTTATAAACTTCGAAGTGTAGCACGGGGGCAGCGGCCGATGGATTTCGCTATTACGATCGCCGCCAAGTGACGTGGACGGCACCTGAACTACCATTCCACTCTCCAAACTTCCGCCTTAGAAAGAGGGACAGAACAGATCCCGTGTTTCCACGTATTTGGTAACACCAAGATTCGAACGCATTCCTCGACAGAAGCAACTCTAGTCGTGACCATGACTAATCGATTATCTCTCGATTCTTTAAAATTTTTAGGTCCCTCTGGAATAAATTGCGCCAAACATACCCTTAAATAACTAATGGATTATTATAAATCGGCGGTTAAAAGCCCAATATTGTACATTGCAAGAGAAACTACTAAAATAAAATGTCTGGGGAAAACACAAATTTGTGGTTGGAGAAAATGCCCAACCAAGTTGTAGCGTCGTTTCTTAACCATAGCTAATTCTTTCCCCTCTTTTATACCCTAGACGAAAAGAATCGCATAAAATCTTATCTTCTAAGTGAGCTATAGATGAGGCCCACCTACTTCAACAGCTATCCATTCTTTCGTTCCCTCTAACTTATAATCATGTTGCACATGTGTGGAAGGGAGTGTTGACCATTGTGAGGAAAAAATGTCAAGGATTGTTTTCTGTGGGTCAGAGCGACAGGCCAAATAAAAGTCCTTCTATATGGTTTTCAATATGGTCGCAATCCAGACAAGCTTTTGTATCCGAAGAACCAGCGGTGGTTGGGACCAAAACTGAGGGGGGTGGGTACAGATCCTTGTTCCTTCCAATGAGAAATTGTTGGGAACAGGAAAGAGGCCCACCATAAAAGTTTACAGAGAGGGATGAGAAAGTGACCGGAGAAAAATGAGAGTTCAGTGAAAAACGAAACCAGCGAAAATCTATGAGGCAGCGGGATCAGCGATCAGGAGGAAAATTTAAATCAGAAAATCGAAAGGTGTGAAAATGTACCCTACTTTATTTATTTATTTGTGGATTTTAGCCGCCATTATATTTAAAGGAAAATACTAATAGAAAACGATACCAAGTATATGATAACTAGATGATGGAAACTATTTCTTATAGATGCAATAGATATGCGTGTCAATTTTCGGGTGAGTGAGTGATTGTGGTGTTTAATGGCGCAAGAGCCAATTTTGGCTAAACTGCGCCATACGTTTGTTGTCAATTTTCGGTGAATAAGTGTAAATAAAAAATAATTTTACTAAAACTGTAATCCATCTCGTTACCCAGAAATCTAAGTAAACTGGGGTCAGTCAATAATAAAGACTTGGAAAATCTGTACAGGACAGAGTTAAGAGCGGAGCATTCACTTCAAACGAGTCTCACAGTGAGTGGACAACGGACAAAAACGAGCATTTGTATGCGCTGGTTCTCCTACACACACAGAGATGACTTATCCTCGACTATATATATATATATATAACTACACTTGGGGGAGATTCCTCTCTCTCTCTCTTTTTCTCTTTCTCTAGAGAGTGAAGAATTTTAAATATGGTTCATTGAAATAAAAATAATTACACAAAAATCTGATATTAAAATTCTCAACAGTTGCTTGGAAACAAGAAACTACCTAAATAAATTACGCTGTGTTTTATACAATTCATTTGACATTGGTAGAGGTAAAAACTTGAATAAATCTCTTCGTTTGATTATCTAAAGACCCTAAATTCCAACAGTTGATGGAGTACTAGAGCGACCCAGCTACAGGGGAATGCAAAACTGGACGACGAAGCTAAATAATAAAGCTCTTCTTTTTCTTTCCAATGTCATTCTCAAGGAAGTGAGATCTGTTCCTCCTCTTCACGCACGAGCGGCACGCGCCGCCGCTCTTCTTTTCTTCCTAATTAGCATTCATAATTTTTCCTCGATTTCACTGCGGTTTTTCTCTTATCACTTCATGAAAATTCAATCACTTCGGGCGATCCAAATATTTACACGTGCCGCTGCTTGATTACACTTTTTTAGTACTCTAACTGCTGTTTGCGCTTTCTTTTCTCTTTTCTTCGTCGTCTTCATCTTTTTCCTCCCTCTTTTTGCGTCAAAACCTTGAAAATGGCGAACGGGTCGATACGTGAGATAGATTTCCAGATGTGATAGTTTTCCGAGAATTGATGAGCACCTGCCTTTTTATTGCGCGATATAAAAAAATAGGTACAAAATGTGCGTTGGTGCACAGTTGTATGCACTGAAAGACACAGTTATGTATTTGGCACGATTCCCGATTGAAGACACCTGCATGGATTTTTATGTACAAGCCGAAATAAAGGGAAAAATGAGCTGTTGTAATTTCACGGAAGCGAATTGACCTTAAATTTGATTAAGTGCAAATTTGTTTCTTGTCCCTTATCAAATAGTATAGTACGTTTTATGGTTTGATCACGCTTTTATTTGCATAATTTTCATTGGCACTATTGTCCTTTTTTGCGTTAACTTGATAACTATTAATTCCGTTCCAATTCTTAGCGAAAAAAATGGCCGCAGTAGCCAAGCGTTCATGGTCGCGGCGGCTTTGTCCAATCATGAATCAAATTCCTAATAGCATAACAGACCTATCATGTAGAGGGGTCGAATCCACAGGCTGACGTGATGTAGAGAGCGAAAAGGGGGAGGGGCTAAGTGTCATCCTCATCATTTGACCAAGATTCAGTATGAATGCGTCCATCACCAATACCTCTCATGTTATTTTTAAAAAGGGTGCATTAATAAAAAAATCATTTAAGCTAATTTTAAAAAAATGCTTAATATACTCAAGTCCAAAATTAAGGTCACAAGCATAAAGTCTGGGAAAACTGATGAACTATTTACTGTGTTACCACAAAATTTGGCACAAAGATATATTACAATGTCAGAAAGAATATAGCAACAAAACACGAAAATTTTTATATATATTTGTGAACTAAGAACTAAGACAAAAGTCATATAAAAAAGTATGAAATCGTGAATCAGAGATAAAGCATATACTTTAGTTAAAGTATCTGCTTTTATTTTGTTCTGCAGCACTGTGAACTGCAAAACAGACCTCATAACGAGCTGACATACTACTTATGAAGATGTCAAGAAATATTTGGTGGAACAAAGCCTATTTTTCCGAAAATGAGACGTTTAATTCCAAAGTGTTCTTGGGAGTGGAGCTACGCTGTGAGATATGGCTTTTCATAGATCATCCCAAATATATTCAATAGAATTGTGACTCAGAGACCAAAAGGGCTAATCCGTACGGTGAATATTCTCTTTTTTATGAATTTCATGAACAAAGTGAGCTCTGTTGGTAAAATAAGTCTATAAAAATGTAATCCGGTTCATAGCACTCAAAAACACCTCACATAGACTTCCAGGATCGCGCTGTAAGTGGATAGTACCCACAATGAAAACGTACAGTGGTGTATAACTGCCTAACATTATGCCACTGAATTCAAGGACTCCTTTGCCACAAAATCTGTCGATTTTTACAACGTAGCAGGGATGAAAGAGAGCTACATTTTCTCTCTAGGTGTAGACTTGATGAGAATCACTTTGTCTGGTACAATTTCACTCATCACTGAAAAATACACGCCACTATTCTCGTGGTCTCTACGACTGATATTTTCAGCTCCATAATATTCGGTCTTACCTGCTGGGTGCAGTCTAAATGAAGCCCAGTCTCCGCAAGTTGGCTGCAGACTGTTTGACTGGAAATTCTTCCAGGCACAGCAGCAAGGTCACAAGCAAGTTGAGGAGTCGATGTCCTCACATGTCGTCGTGTGCTTAATTCCAAATGGTGATCCTGTGCAGGTGTCGCTATTTTGTATCGACCTGGGCCGACCTTCCTGGTGATAGTACCACTAATTTGGAACTGATTCCATAACCTTCAGGCCACTTGTGACCATCGAGCCACTTCCACTTGAGACTGGTCAGCTTCAAGCCTGCCAATGGCTCTCCATCTCAAAGAATCATCTAAACAATTATGAGAAGTCATTCTCACAGCGAACAGACTAACTTGTTTGTTTTAATGTTATATTAACAAAACTAGAGGCAAAATTCCAACATGCTCAAACGGTCTCAATCCAATAGTTCTGCATAAACTAACCCTTAGCAACATCTTAGCCTAAACTGATGGCTGATATTCATATATATGAAATAGTACGATGGTCGTTGGAATAGATTTTTTTTATATGGGATTGATGAGGCAGTCTTGAGTTTAATCTTGTTTATTGTACACTGAACATAAAGAAACACAGATAGACGGAATCACAAATAAACACACACAACACCAACACAAAGCACAAAACAAGCTGCAGCCGGTTACATGTTGATGCAAATACAGAAGCGAAAAGAGAGTCGGTCTCCAGGAGTCTCGGTATTTATAGGCGGCTCAAATCACATGATCTGAGTGGGTGGATGGGTGTAGTTTAAAATCCTCTCGTTAGGTGGCTGGTTAACTTAGTACTAAAACGTTGGTCCAGAAGGGATGGACCAAAGGTAATTAAAAGTTATTTTAAGGGATTACATTACTGAGATTATTACATATATATATATATTGTAATATCCATTCTTCAAAGTAAATAAAATACAAATTCTATCAGGTTTAATGTAGGAATTTTAAAATTATGACGGAAAACCTGTTTGCGGGATCTTAACTTTGGACATGAGTACTTTTTGAAAAGCTCTTTCAGACTACTATCTCTGTTGAGTAGGTAGAACAGTGGATTCCAAATGTTTTTAACACATGGATCTCTTTTTATAGACACCTCTCAGGGGGCTCACCTTCTTTAGGTGAGTACGGGTGTCACAATCCCGAGGTGCCCTAGTGATCTGTTCCTTTTCCCACGGGGTTTACTGTCTTTGATAAACACGGGCTTCACGAACCCGGGGTACCCTAGTGATCCTTCTCTATTTTCGACCCTCTATCTTGTCATTCAATTCATTCTTTCTTTCTCTTCCCGTCTAGACCACAGATATTAAAACAAATGTTTGGCGCAGTATAGCCGAAATTGACTCTTGCGCCAATAAACCTCAAAATCACTCACTTCTTATAAACAAAACTTGCCCCCCCCCCAAGTGAAAAAGCTACATAAATGCAACACATAAAAATTTAAGGAAAACATTTTGTTTGAGAATTATTTATTTCTTCAAAATAAAGTTTGAAATATTAATGACTTGGATGAACTTGATGAGATGATGTGAGTGTATTTACACACACATACTGCTTGCTGTTTGTAAACAAAGCAACACCATAAAGGAATCCTCAGAATTAAATGAACTTTGCAGCAAATATCAGTTATAGGATGTTATGTAAAATAGCAAAGTTTCAGAGACACATCGCACATGCGTGGCGTGCACAGTGCCCTCTGAACTGATGCTGAAAGCGTATAAATAGGGGACTGTAGTGGGGCGTTGAAAATAGTTAATGATTATTTATTAGTGGCGAAAGTTTAGTGATCTAAGTATGCCACCATGAAGAAATAAGAAGAAATTCCAACAACTTTCGGAGTTTGAACGGGAAAGGATTATCGGCCTTCGAGAAGGAGGATTTTCCTATCGCGCAATAGGAGCTCCTGTGCAGCGGAACAGTTCTACAGTGATGCGAATTTTTAAGATGTGGATCGACGAGCACCGAACAACTCGAAAAACTGGCAGTGGATGACGGAAGATGACGTCAACGCGCGACGATCGACACCTGATCCGCATGGCTGTGAATGACCGTACAGCTTCCTCCAGGCAGTTGGCAGCATTAGGTCTACTGCTACAGGTGTACTAATGTCGGCTTCGTCAATTCGTCGACGTCGTCTGCACGGTGGATTGCGTGCAAGGGTGTCATTACACAGGATCACCCTCACAGCAAACCATCGACTGCTGCGTCTGCAATGGGCTCATGCGCACAGATCCTGGCAAGCTGATTGGCACCAAATTGTCTTTTCAGATGAATCACGCTTCAATTTGTGGGACCAGATGGCCACATTCGTGTTAGACGCTATGCCGGTGAACGCAGCCTTCCAGAGTGTGTTATCGAGCGACATAGTGGCCTAAAACCTGGAGTTATAGTTTGGAGTGCGGTTTCATACCATGTGTGATCCAATTTGCTACGAATTGACGGTAATCTCAATAGCAACAGGTACGTTCGTGAAGTGCTACAGTCCGAAGTCGTTCCCTTCCTTCTAGGCATCTCTGGAGCTATCTTTCTTCAGGATGATGCACACCTGCATGTTTCAAAGACTGTTCCAGACTTCTGTTCAGCTCAACACATGCAATTTCTTCCTTGGTCTGCTTATTCGCTGGATATGTCACTCATTGAGCCTGTGTGGATTTGGTTGGTCGGCGTCTCTCTCACGTGATCCATGTCTTGCACCTTCAAAAGACGAACTTTTGCTGCGCATGCAAGCAGTATGGAATTCTCTTTAACAAGCACACATTTAAAATCTGTTTGACTTCATGCCACGTTGTATAGCAGCACTTATTGCAGCGCTTGGTGGCTACACCAAATATGTTGCATTTCTTACAATCAGCAGTTTATATATCTGGCTAAATGTTTGTTAATAGCAACAGAAAATCTCCACAAGCACTAATTTTTAATCTTTTTATTTTCATTCCTACTATTAGCTCCCTCTCTCTTTCTATATTTATCTTGTTCAAATTTTCAATCGTTAATAAAATGCATTTTAAAGCACTCAATTGAGGTGAAATTTTATATGCACGCTTATTTTGGATGAAAATGCAGTAATTTAATTATAATTAATAAAAATTAATGGATTAAAATGAATTATTCAACGAATTACAAATACAGCCACGTTGGCATCATTTTTTGCGACTAAATGACCATTTTGGGGACTTATGTCAAAACTTGAAAAGGGTTTTTTCTCACACATTTCAAAGCTCTCATTTGAGCTGAAATTTTCGATACTCTATTGTTTTGAGTAACAATACGATAATTTAACTATAAATTATTAAAATTATTGACTGAAATGAATTATTTAAAGAATTACATATACAGCCACATTGGTTTCATTTTTAGCGACTTGAGTCAAAACTTTAAAAGATTTTTTCCCCTCACGTTTCAAAGCTGAATAGTTGAACTTAAGTTTTATATACATGATTTTTTGGATGATATAAAATGTGATACTTTAATGATAATTAATAAAAATGAATCTCCACTTATAATGTGTGATTCTGACATATATATATATATTTATATTAATTGTAACTATCTAATAAAAAAATTTTTATGAGATTTATAACGGACCGCATAGGTGCTACCACATAGGAAGACAAGAAAGCAGTCAGCAAATTCTGTATAATAACCTATATTGCATGATATAATATTGGATCGGTTTTTGTCACCAGCGTTGGTGGTGTTCCTGTTCGAACATTGGTTTAAGTTCCACATTTGTGGATATTTCAATGAGCTGCTCCTGTATTAGTTTGGATTCATCTATGTTTGGGATTTGAGTTTGCCCACGTGCAAAAGGATTCAACACCCTTGAAGAATGTTTTCAAATCTTTGGTTCAGGTCTGCATAAATAGCCGTTAGGTATTGACAGGAATTAGCAAGAAAATCTTCATCTTTATTTTGCAATTTCGAAAGATTTGGAAACTGAGAACGTTTTCCTCTTCCCAAGTTTTGTTTGTAGTAAAAAAGTTTTTCAACAAACGCAGGTATTACACTTTTAGTCTTGATTAAATTTAATTGGTCCCTTTGTGGCCCCCTGACGTTTTTCAGGGACCCCCAAATCAATTTTAATTTTCCACAGGCGACCTGAATAATATTGAGGACATCTGGGGGTCCGTAGGCACCACTTTGGGAACCACTGAGTCAGAAAAATGCCCTCAGCAAGCACGTGGGTTTCCCTTTGACCCTCCTCTCATAGGGCAAAAAAAATAATTTGATTTTATTAATTTCGATTAGAAGCAACAAGAGGAT
Source organism: Trichonephila clavata (assembly GCA_019973975.1). Classification (NCBI taxonomy): domain Eukaryota; kingdom Metazoa; phylum Arthropoda; class Arachnida; order Araneae; family Nephilidae; genus Trichonephila; species Trichonephila clavata. The sequence continues at coordinate 140,173 of BMAO01008435.1, read as the reverse complement.
CGTCCCATTGAGTAAAATTTAATTCACGTAGGACGTTGGAGCAGTAGTCTCACATTCTTCTAAATTCAAAATCACATCAATATAAGAACTTTTAGAGATATGGGGTCTAGAGAGAGAGAGATAGAAGACAAATGGTTATGGTCACGAACTCGTGACCAGAAAGGCAAGGGTTCGAGTCCTGGAGCTACTGCAAACCCACAATGTAGAGAGGGCTGTTGCAAACTTAATCTGTCGTGGCTCAATGTTGGTGTGGTGTGGTAGTCAGGGGATGGGGTGTCAGCTCAGGTGTCGGCCTCAAGGTTCAAAACTACGAGGTCCGTCGCCAGTATCTCGCGTGTTGCCTTTATAATGTGACGTTAATATAACTCTCACTTTAGAAATAGGGATCCATTCAGCCTGTTCCATCCCAATATTTCAGAGCGAGTGCACTCAAACCTCTTATTTTCTTAAACCCTAATAACTACGCGTGATTTTTCAGGCATGTTTAAGTTGAATCGAGTGGCAGGGGTATGGCAGCGTGTCATGAGTTCAAGCCTAGTACCACTGAAGACCTGACGTGTAGAGAGGTGATCCATGTTAAGTATGTCGATGATCAAACGCCCTTCCGTCGGTGTAGTGTAGAAGTTAGGAGATGGAGGTGCCAACTCGGTGTCATCATCGTCACTGGATCCCGGTTCAAAATTCTGAGGTCCGTCACCAAAAGCCCTCGAGTGGATGAATAGCGCGACGTTCATATTCACTCCCTCACTGTCGAGTCGCGGGATCGAGTCCTAAAATCACTCAAGACTCGTCGTATAGCGATGCAAATCTATCAAGATGCAAAGTCCTAACCTCAGAAGAAGTTTTGTTGGACTGGATTCTCTAATAATATCAAATTTCAAAGCAACAGAAGAGTTATTGGGTATCGATCTCATCATTTTGAACCTCCGTCAAATGACGAGGATGACACCTAAATTGGCATCTCCCTCTCGAGACTATTCCATCCATTGCAGTTAAAAGTTGAATTATGTTCTGTTCTCATTAGATTTAGCTAATGGATACTTTATTTTTTTTAAAAAATTGTTTGTGTAATGAACAGGTTTAAGAATATTTTCTAAAAAGTAGAGGGAAATTCCGTTAATCTAAAAGAACAGTTGGTCCTATATTGAACGGCAATACCAAACATAGAAGTCATCCAGAAGTCACTAAGTTGATGAGCATAAAAAGGATGCCGAAGTCCTGCTGCTACTATTTCATTTGAGACACTAAACTGGAAATAAAAGATGTGAAAGCTGCAGCTGAAAGGATCAAGGCTGAAGGAATAATTGACTTTCTTAATTTTTTTCGCATCCATGTACTTTTTGCATTCATCGACAAAAGAAAAGTGAATACATCTCAGAATTTTCTTTGCAGAAAAACACGGAAGAGGGGAATTCAGCATCATCGAAAGTAAAATTGGAGAAACAAATCTATCATTAGATCGCTCAAAGAGTTTAAATCCTAGAATTTAGAAACCATCATATACAGTTTACGGGAGCACTCATCTGCGAAGCAGTTACGATTTCCGATTTGAAGAATCCTAATGGAATATGGCTCAAGATTATAAGAAAAAACAAGCTTCGTGTCGCATCGAATGATTTGCAAGTAGCCAAATACCTTGGTCGAGAGATCGAGCTGCGGCGTGATCATCTTATCGGGATTTTTTAGTTCTCGTGCAACTAAACACCCACCATATAGAAGGATATCTTATGACGGAGTCGTGTTTGGAAAGGTGGGATGGCAGCTCTAGCATCGTACTCGTCACTTAAACGATGTTCGTATTACCAAGTATGTCGCCAATTACCCTCGTGTGTGTCACTTTGAAATGTGGTCATTAATCCAAACAATCAATGAATCCAAAAAGCAAGTTTGCTTGTATTGTTATATATGCAACCAAAATACTCAAAAACACCCTGCATTATTTACAACCAGATATGACGGGCTACAAAGAAAATTATATCTAGAAAGTTATGGCATCGCATATATATATATATATATTGTGTGTGGTCAAAAAAGGCCAATGATCATCTTCCGTGGTTGCATGTTATGCTTTCACATTCGCATCTTCTCATTTTCTTATTTTCGTGTGTATCTGAGTCCCCTTTCGTACGAGTGTCAAAAGGTTTTTAGGGACCCCAGTTATTCGTCTTAAATACACGACAATTAACGACCCACATCTCTGGAGAGTTGAGGGAAAGTATTGGAGAACAGGATACACGGATTAATATCAGCCAATTTGTTCGACATATGGGCCGACAGCCCTGACCTTGGAGAGAACCGGGTTAATCCCGAAAAGTTGAAAGAGAGAATTATCCTTTGGACCATCTGTCATTCAAGAGAATGGCGTATTCGGGTGGCGTTTCACGCTAACATATATTTTTTTAACATAACTTTTTTTCTTTACTTTTATAGATTTGAGATGTTTTCTCGTAAAAAGAACTTTTCCATCTCCAGTGAAATGGTAGTGATCTTGAAAAATGAAACGGGGGGGGGGGGGCTACAAAAGGGACGAAAATTTGTAGGTCAGTTTAACATCTGTGACAGTTACTTATAGAATTTTTTTCTAGTCGTTCTTGAATGAAAGTTAAAAATCTGAGAAAGCGAAAATTTAAGGAATGCGTTGTGTGTGTGCTTTGTCCTCAATCATATAGGCAGTGTTATTTTTCGCTTAATGCTGAAAATCACAAGGGAAAAGAACGAGTTTGTATAATTAGCTCATGAACTATAGCTACTGATAGTCAAATCGTGTTTATTAAAATTACATCTTGATATTACGCAATAATTCATGTTTCGAAGCACTCACTTTCAATACAGTAAAGTGCTCGCGGTAGCCCTGGGGTCATGTAAATAATGCTTTGCCGTTATTGTCGAGTTCTGGCGCCACTGAAGAATGCCAAGTAGAGAGGATGATGCACGCTCAATATGTCGAGGCTCAAAATTCTCACGTTGTCGTGGAGGGGAAGTTTAGACAGTGGAGTACAAACTTGAGTGTTACCCTTCATCACTTGATCTTGATTCAATAAGACCAATAGTTTTCGCTTAGTTCCAGTGTGTGACGTAACTAAACAAGCAATCAACCAATGACAGAGAAAGAGGGAGAGAAATAATTTGTAAACAATATATATTTAAGGCTTAAATGTTGTATAAAGCTGTTTGCTTCTTTTTTCTGAGATATAGGCTTTTGAATTTTTTTTTTTGAGGCATTATTTGATAAATGGACTTAAGATTTATTAAGCCGTTTAGTTCTTCTTAGTACAACAAATGATTGACAATGTGCTCACAATGAATTACTATTGAACGATACTTTCATTCCTTAATCTATTCAACAAGAATGATCTAGAATGTAGATTATCATCTTTATTTTCTGTTATCTTGTTTTATCCGACGCAAAAAGTCCCTTAACCAAAATCTATTTCTCATACTTTTGGTCTACCATCAGCTGACGAGGACGTCTCTCGAGCTCGTACCACATGACACTCCAATACACATTAAAGGGTTAATCAATCTCTATGACGGATGGGTTATTTTTGAAATTTAGTCTGGAATTCGCAACCCTCTAGCCCTTGAGCCTCTTTTTCGCCTTCAAGCCATTGCATTTCAAAAACTATAGGTCCACATTTTTATATACAGCATCCCTCCAACATTCAAAGTATCCTTCTTTTGTAGAGACCAGGTGGTCGAGGTGTTGGCCGCAAATTCGTAGCCCGTGTTCTTTCTGCCGTCTCATGCGTTCGAATCCTAGGGGTTCCACTAAAGACCAATGGCATAGCGGGGAAGTTTGGAGAATGAGGGGCTAAATAACCATTGGACCATCCTCGTCTTTTAATCACGGTTGAAATGAACTAAGTTCATTGATAATAATCCCCATGTTGCATACTAATGCGATTTTAATAAATAATCGGTGAATCTGGTCTAGAATCTGTGTCATTCCGACTATTGAGCCTTTATTGTGTGCTCGTAATTTCACTCTAACAATAGCTCCAACTGCTCGAATGAAAACTTTCCAGCTCTTGGAATTTAGGACACATACTCATGGTATTGTTGTCAAAATTCCCACATTGTATATTTCCCTCTAGGACCTCTTCTTATCAAATATTCTTCAAGCTGTGAGTATCGAAAATTTCTGCTTTATTAACTAGCTGCAGTCTTTTCAAAGAAATTTTTAATGTATTCACTTTTTTTGTATTACTTGCAAAATTTCTAAAAGATTGAAATTTTCCGAAATATTTCAATACAAAGCTTGTTTTTAAGGTTATGTGCATTAACGCTAATCCTCTAATCAGCGTTTTATTTAAGCAAATTTCCAAAAAAAAATACTAAGGTAATACTAATGGAATCTTGTTTCAGTTGCAGGTGTCTTGGCCGAAGAGTAGCCAGGTGTATGTTAATTTTTTTTAAAAAAATTGTATATGTTTATTGCTTTATTTTTCACGTATTTCGAAACACAATGCAATATTAATTATTATATTTCAAGGACAAATTTTTTTGGTTTTTCGTCTAGCGTTGCACAGAATGCGTTAGTGTTTGTTTCGTTCAGATTTTAGACAAATTTAATTCAACTTAAATATATATTTCCTAATGAAAATAATTGCATTAATTTCCTTAAGTTTCATCCACTTAATTTTTTTTTCATAAAAGTTGATGTGGTTCCTTGAAGGGCGGAAAATAATTTTACTTAAAACCAGTGTAAACACCTCAATGTCAGACCTGTCGTATTTCTGCGCTTTTAATGATAGTTTTCATAAATCTTGTGTTCTGGAAATGTCATCAATAACTAAAATTTTATTCCTTGAAATTTATATTTTGAAGCTTTATTATCAGGAAATTCATTCCACGTGTAAAACTGCTGGTCTATCACGACAATAGCAAGATGTTTCAGTTGTCTTGTTTTGATTTCTTATAAACCTCTCTCGGGTGTTGTTCTAATCATCTTAAGTAGCTTCAAACTTCAAGGCTAGGGTTGGATATTTTTTGAGTCTGGTAAGAATAAGCAAATTCGATACAATAAGCAAAGACAAAAACATTTTAAGATGGAAAGTCTTTTACCTCTCTCTCACCAACTTTTAAGCAAATTCAAAATATATACTTCGGGACATCAATCGCGTTCTTTTATCAGCTGAAAATCTGTTTAAATGTATTTTATTTATAATGAATTTCGGTACAGAAAAAAAGATGGCTATTGGAGTTGGACCTCTTTCAGGTGTCCTTGGTTGGTGATTTATTTCTTACATTATTCCATAAAATTCCACGAGAAATCTAGCTAAGGTTAGCGAGCTGGAATTTCGATAGCTGCATTGGGTCGAATCTACTTAAAGTAGAAAATGTAAGCCTTATGTGGCGGAGTGCTCAAAGTCACGAATTCGTTGCTTTCTTTGAGTCGTTAGTTCGAATCCGGGAGCCCTCCGGTAGAAGGGCTTGATGCAGGTTAAATATGTCGAGGCTCACATTCCTTACTTTGGTACGATGTGGAAATTTTAGAGAGGGATGTGTCATCCTATTCTCAACTCCTGTAATTAAAGAATAACACTTAGTTCCTCCATCTGAAAATAGTAAACTCTATAGTTTTTCTCTATAATTAAAACTCCCTCTGTGCCCATTCTAAATTTAAACTAAAGTATTAGGACTACTTCTGCTTTTCGATACAAAATCCTTAGATAAGACTGTATTGTTTTTTGCTGCACTCAGATAAGTATATCTAAAGAAAAAATGAAAAATTAATCGCACTCGTTTTCTGGAAAATTTATGCATATTAAAGGGGAAATATTAACAGAAAATAAGGGAGTCCTTCAAAAAAATTATTAATTTAGTTTAGATTTACTGAAAATTTTATTTTTTAGCTTTTATTTTATTTCGTGTGGGGAGGGAGGGGGTTCTAATGAGTGAGGGAATATTAACGTCGCACTGTTCAGCTATACGAGGGATTTTGGCGACGGACCTCGTTATTTTGAACCATAGTCAAGTGACGAGGACGACGATTGAGCTGGCACCCCCTCTCCTAACTACCACACCACACCAACGGGAGAATGACAGGGGGGTTCTAACCGTTTACCTGTACTGGAAATACTTGTATGTCCTTACAACCAAATTTCATTAAATTTTTTCTCTTGCCCTATAATATTCTAGAGATTTGTGCCTCTTGCATACCTGTGCATATTAAGAACTTGTATAATAATTACTACTTAAAGAAGAGAGTTAAAACTCTTGCCCTCTCCCGTAAATAACAAATTTTTGTTGAAGAAAAGTTGAGTGCGCCGGAGGACTCTGTCCCCTTGGGCATTTCGTCAATAGCCTTCGTTCAGTTTCAAAATGCTATTAAACACACAATCCCATCAAAAATTAAACCTATATTTTTCAACAGAAAGGTACTCTAAACTCAACCAGGGATCATCGTAATTTTGAAACACGGTAAGATGGTGATGTTGAAACTGACACCCCGCTCTTCACATCCCACCCACGCGTGGATTTTCAATTCGGACAATTTTAACATGCATCAGCTCCATTACAATTTACAATGGGTCCCTTAGTGGAATCCAAAATCAAACGAATGATTCGACTAGGCTGCGAATTCCCTACAATTAACCCTCGCTAATCCGATTTTACAATTAATCTGACCTTTAAAGCGAGTAGAAACAGGTTCAATAAATAAACAAGCAAATCACTCTCAGCCTGTTTCATCAGATTTTAGCTGGTTCAAGCATTAACATATCAATGAATTCAGCCAACTCTGATACAGTTCAAATCTTTTGGAAACGTATGTATGATAAAATATGCATGTAAATTGTATGGGAAAATAGCAAGTATCTCTCATTTCAACCTCTTATCTCTTCCTACCTACCTTCGAAGCTTCATGTTGAGTTTCTGGCATTTAACAGATATGTGCTTTATCTTCATTCTGCATTCAATTAAAAAAATCCCAATTTTTTTTCCTTCTGTTTAAATAATTTTTTATGATAATTTTCCTCGCCGATTTACCGTTGTTTTTAATGACCCATCTGATGTTGTACAGGACAATCACACCAAATAAAAAGAAAGAGCTTGCGACAAGGTAACAAAAATGCCATTTTCATTCCTAAGCAGAAGTCGAAGTGAGGTCTAATGGAAGGGGTGGGGATCTCTAATGGAAATACGAGGAAATTAAAGCATTCAATAGCCTTTGGGGTCGAACATAGTCTTGATGCTTGCATCTCCCCCACCCCTTCAGCGGAACAGTAATTTATAAAACATAACTGGATTGTGTAATTGAAACCGGTGTATGACGTCGTGTTTTGAGCCTGATAATTAAGACATGTCTCGAAAGCATTTGGACTTAATAACAGGCAGCTGAAATCCCAACACACGCGAGATATTCAGATTTAAAGACCTTTGCATCAGAACAAGAAGGAAGAAAGAGCAAAAAATGGTAATGATTTTTTTTTTTCTCCATCTGTTTCCTTTTCGTTGTTGAGAAACGGATATTTATTTTTCTTGACGGATATTAATTTGTGTTACTCTTTTACCTTGAAATTCTGTTCAACAGTATTTATTTAATCCTTTCTTATCACATTTCAAATTATAATATTCAAATGCGGGCAGGGAGAAAGGGACGCCTATTATAAATGGAATATTTCAGTACGTTCTTATTTTATTAAAAATGTCATTTCGTTTTCCTTTACAAAAAAAAAATATTTGTAGAAAAAGCACTATATTATAAATCTGTTTTCTTGAAAAAAATGTATTTTGTTTATCTTGAATTCAATTCCTCAAAAAAGTCTAGAGCCAGACACATTTGACATTTTATATTTTAAAGTAATTCCTTTAAAATAATTCATACATTCATATAAATAATTTAAAGTAATACACGTAAACAGAATGGAGAAGGGGTATTGATTTGCTCATAACACACGTTAAAGACTATTAATCCTTATTCATCATCGTTATCTTTGTTATTTATTCACTTACAGGTATCAAACAAATTATCGCATGCGATTAACTAATTTTTTTTCTTTTTCTTTGAATTTTGGGACTGAAAACCTGCTTACAAAATTTTCCTAATGCGAAAAAAGTCCATCCCATTGTTTTAAATTGAAGTTAATTGTTAGTATGCAATTGTTTTCAAATTTAAAATTTCCGTTTTGATTACTTCCAGAAGTAATGAGCATTTTTAGAAAATTGATCCGGATGATATAATACAAAACACAGATCATACAACAGTTGCGGGACACATATTTAGACCCCATGGCACAGTTAAGTCTAAGAGAGGTTCGAAGGTGGACCCAAAAAACGGGTTAATAGGGAGTATAGACACCTTTTTCAGCTATGTCATTTTTATGACACGAGTTCCTTCTCTTAAGTGACACAGTTCCTTATTCTCCATGATAGTCTTCTCCAGAAACGCTATTTCCGGGTCCTTCACAGTTCCGACGTATTTTCGTTGATCTTTCCTAACGTACTCTGTGGAGAGTTAAAGTCTGACGGGATCTGGCTGGCCACTCCCATCCGGCGAATATCCTTACTTTTCATGCATTCGTCAACCAGATATTCTTCATATATATGAGTGCTGTCATCTCTGCCCGCAAGGTCATTTGGGTTGACCAACCCTGGATTAGTCCTATCCTAGACTCATCAGTGACTTCGCTGATTCTTACTCTAATATCGATGTTCTCTGCCCCTTGCAAAACGAACTCTTCTTTCCACAGAAGGGAATAGAACAATTCTTGCAACTAGATCTTTCCCATGTAGCCTACTGGTAGCAATACACCTTAGAACTTGGTATTGGAAGTTACGAGACATCTGAGAAGCTCTTGTTACGTCTCGTTTAAGAGGACAAATATCTATTTTTGTAAGTCTCCATGGGCAACTTCCCCGAGCACCCCTTCTCATTTAACTGTTTCCATAACACACTGGATGTTACACACAAATCTATAGCATTTTGCATTTGAGACGAGGCTGTTTCAAATCTCGCAGCATTTCACCACCTCATTTCATTAAGAGAAAGTTAATGGTTACTTTTTTTTTTTGCTGTTTGCTTTGAATTTGCTGAACCGTGCAAGAGGTCGAAGCTCTTCCAAAGCCCCCAAACATGTGAACACTTAGTAAGTAATACTCGGTGCTACTTATTATATTACATGCTCTTTTTAAGTGACTGTAAAATTTTAAATAAAAGAATATAAACTACACTCTTATCCATTAAAAATTACAACACCTTGAATGAGGTATGATACAAACGTCAAATCGCATGAAAGAGAGCAGTTCCTGGGATATGCAAATGATTAACATTTGAGCATAATCGAACGATATAGGAGGAAGAAACGGCATCTCAAACTCTGTATAAAATGGAAGTTTATCATTCGGATATCCCACTTGAATGTTAATTATTTGTGAGAAGATCGTGCCACGAAAAAGGACAAACAACCAGTATCCGTCGGAATTCGATAGAGGTAAAATCCTGGCCAACTGAAAGTACTGTTCTACGATATATTGGGGGGGGGGGTCGCATTGTTCTAATGACTGCCTTACAAATATGGAATCGATATGTTCAGCCTGGGTCGTACTGAATGCCATGCAAGACCTCAACAGCCTAACGCCTAAGAAGTCACTGATATTGTCAAATGAAACTTGTGGGATCATGCAGGTACCTCACGGATATTAAGTTACGAACTGGGTTTGCTTGCAGCACGACATTATACCCGCACGGACAGTGTTACGACGCACGGAGCAGTATGGACTGTCTGCATGGCGATCCTTATTGTTGAGTAACAAGTATTGTTGTTTGCTTTTTTTCCTGGTGCTGCAATTTTCATGGCCAGCAATTTAAGAAGCAGAATGCGTTAGCGAATTTCTACTACAGGGAGGGAAGGAGGGATATATTAAGACTATTAACGTCGCAATAATGAGCAACAGGAAAGCTATGGGTGAAGAACCTAATAGTTATGAACCTATGTCAAGAGACGAGGATGACATATAAGCTGCCATCCAACTCTTGAAACTTTTACAGCATGGAGTACACTGAATTATACGACCGTGCATTCCTCTATTTACTGTGCATGAGACTCTCTGCAGGATGGAATCGTCGCGGAGAAATAGTGGCCATGGACAAGCGGCCGGCGTGACATGAGTTCAAACCTAGTACCACTGAAGACCTGCCGTGTAGAGGAGGCCAATGCACGTTAAGTCTATCGAGGTGCAAATGTGCTCCCCTTTGGGGTGGGATGGAAATCAAAAGTGGGGTGCCAGTTCAGGAGTCGTCCTCGTCACTTGACCATGATACAAAATGACGAGGTCTGTCACCAATAGCCCTCGTGCAGCTTTTTCAGCACGACGTTCATAAACACTCCACATTATGGGTCTTGAGATTAGACAGACACAACGCCGGCCACAAGTCTGTGTCTCCCGCCATCACAATGGGGGGAAAATAGGCAATTTGTTTGATTTAATTTTCATTTCTGTAATAAATAGGTTTCGAAAAGAAGCTAAATTTTGGCTGAAACTAGAAAGACTTAAGGGAGATATTGAATCCGAAACAAGTTTTCTAATTTAAATTTAAAAATCTTTATTTAAGAAAAAGCATACATTTTACGGAAATTTAAATTTTACTGCGGCCGTATCATAAAGTATTAGGGAGAGCGTAAAAAAAGGGAGAAAAAAAAATGCTTTCAATCAAAGCTGAAAGCGGGAAGGCATAAGTGCTACGCAGCGTGTCAGCAACCGAAGAACCTTGACCCTATACCCGTGTCAAAGGAGAAAATTAAATCCGCCGTTTCCTCCTTTGGCTTCTTTATCGCTTATCTGTGGTGATACCAAATTTCTTTCGTAGAAACCATTAATTGGCCGCGCGAAGAGTCATTAATCCAGTAACTGTAATTTACACGCGGAAACTTATTTTATTAATTTGTTACTAATCTGCTTTTTCGTGTAAAATATCATCATTTGTTTTCCTTATCAGAAGTTTAAGAAATGTGATGTTTGTTAAAAGAATAAATGTGTGAGAAAACTATCAGTGAATTAAAATTATCATTAAAGAGTGAAAAATCATCCAATTCTCTGCTCTAAAAATAAAATCAGAAAAAATATTTCATGTGTAATCCTATATTCGCTGAAAGACAAAAAGAAAATAATCAATCATTGTTTTTTGCAAGCCATATTTTTTCAAGTCCAATCAAAGTTTTACAATGAATAAAAATTCAGTATGAAATTAAAGGTTTTACCTATAATACTTTCATTTTTGGAACAATCCTTCACCCACCTCTCCCTCATCCAAATCCCCCTCACCTTCTATAGGTGAGTACGAGTGTCACAATCCCGAGGTGCCCTAGTGATCTTTTCCTTCTTCCAAGGGGTTTACTGTCTTTGGTAAACACGGGCTTCACGAACCCGGGGTATCCTAGTGATCCTTCTCTATTTTCGACCCTCTTTCTTGTCATTCAGTTCATTCTTTCTTCCCGTCTAGACCACAGATATTAAAACAAATGTTTGGCGCAGTATAGCCGAAATCGGCTCTTGCGCCAATAAACCCCAAAATCACCTCACCCTCATCCAAATCAGTTCAGGTGAAAGTGTCGCTTTGTAGCTATCCTTCTTAATGTAAAGCCCAAAAACATCTTTCGTAAGTGAAATCATTCCTATTCCACTATTTTTCTTGCATTTCTTTTTGCTAATGGCTGGCCGTAATGCAGTCAAGTCGAGTCGGATATTTGAGCCCAGGTGTCTTTTACAAATCCACCTCGTAAGGAAGTGGATGAACGTTCAATCTGTCATGGCTCAAAGTCTTCACATTGTCCTGATGTGGAAGTTTGAGAGTGAGTTAACTCGGGTGTCGCGATGTTAATTAAAGATCAAATCAACCAATTTCTCACTGAATGAGAAATCACTATTGGTCGTGACTACACATACTATACAAAGGGATTCCGCACATCTTTTCGTTTAAAAGTGGATAATTTTTTATCCAATTGAAATCAATTTGATATGCCATTTGTTGTGTATACTCATCAAGAATGGCAATGGATTTTTGATTCGTTTTCTTCACAACCCTTCTAAAACAACCTGAGGGTCATTGGCGTCGGACCTCGTCATTTTGAACTTCGGTCGAGTGACGAGGATGACACCTGGCACCCTGCTCTCTCCGAACGTCTACAACACGCCAAAAAGTGCCTTTCTATGCGTCGGGTGTTCAACAGCATCTGAATTCGAACTTACGACCCGCCGACCTTGACTGCCGACTTGTCGTCAATGTTAAATCTGTGCAGCTGATTCCAGTATGCAGTCAAGTTTTATTTAACAAACAAGGTAGCGTTAAATAACAGAGCTACGAATCGGAAACCGGAAAAAAAACCGTTATTTTAGTCGGAACGGTAACTGAACCGACAAAAAAAAATATATCGGTTTATTTTGGTTCGACATATTTTCAGTTATTTTGTAACTGTAGTCAATTTTTTTATATCAATATTTTCTAACACAACTTCAACTACACAATAATCCTCATTATATATACATTGCTTCTCTATTTTTGATGCTCACTGTTATTTTTGTTTCATTTTCGCACGAAACTACTTGTAGAAGTAAGATTTAATTCATGTGAATGAACTAGAAGTATAGATGAGTTCTTAAGAAAAATATCGGTCTCAGTTATAGTTTTCGCCTCTCATCATCCACGGATGTTTGTACTGAACGGAACTGAACCGAAAGCCGATATTTTTGACAGAATGAAAACAGGAACTGAACCGTTGTATTTCTTCTTCTTCTTACGTTGGACAGGAGCTAACACTGGAAAGAAAAAAATTACGGTTCGAAGCCCTGATAAAGAATGCAATCCAGTTCAAAAGATGCCTCACTGGAACTTCAATATTTTTTATAAAGCCACCATGTGGACAGGAGCTATCACTGAGAACCCACCATATGCGGGGAAAGGTATGTCGCATTAAATCTGTCGTGTCTCAAAGTGTCTGCATTGTTGTGGTTCGGAAATTTGATAGTAGGAGGCTTGCACAAATGTTGCCCTTGTCACTTGATCCCAGTTCCTAATTATGTGGTTAATCACCAACAACCCACACGCAGTTTCAATGGGCGAAATTCATAAAACTTTGCCAACTTTTGTAGCGAAATAAAACTTTCCTATCGCTGTTAAGAATCTCATCTCTGACCTCTAGTTTCATCTTTTTTTTTAAACCAGAGAGTCTGATGTGTTTTTTTTTAAAATTCATTCTATATGTTTCAGTTCAGTGGGGCACATAGGAATTTTTCAAGAGAAGGGGCGCGGGTTGTGTTCCAGGGTTGAAAGTACACCATTCTTGTATCATATCCCAATAAATGCTAAGCATATTCCACTGTCGCATTTTCGGGGGGGGGGGAGTCAAAAATAAATTATTGAAGAAATTATTAGCATTAATTAATAAAAAATTATTAATAACATATTTTATTAAATTTTACGTTCTTTACATAGGAATTATAATTAATCGAAAAAAGAGATCAATGGGAATGGACGGACCCATTGACCCTTGTGTGCTCCACTGGCTCACTTTTTTGCTACGAAAAATTCGTGTTTACAACTGCACCGAAATCGCAAGATTCTTGAAGATTTGTGTATCTTATTCAATTCCTGTCTCGTTCAAAACTCAGCAGTTCCGCCTCATTGAGTTCATGTTTTCTCCCCAAGGTTTTCTGTAATCAAGCGCGTGTAATTGAATCTCCTTCTGTATTTCAATGAAATATAAAAATGTTCATCTCTTCTTCTCAAACGGGGGCGTCGCGGCATTCTTCGTTCGAATGAAAGTCCTTTTCCATTTTCAACCTGTGCGGTCCGCTGTAACAAGGAAATGCTCAAGGGTTTCACAAGATTAGGAACACACTTTTTTGTTTGTATTTTGAGGATGCTGTTCAAAGAGAATGGGAGATTTGTTGGATGGAGTTGCTTATTTCTTGCCTATAAGCGGTGAACGGAATGTAAATGGACAATTTTAAAATCTTCCAAAAAAATTAAATATGTTTCACCTAGTCTATCGATCATACAAATAGAAATGATGTCAAGGTCAGAGTCGGGGGAATTCTCTTAAACAACAAATCCCTATGAGGGATCATTCAACAAAAAAACTATTCCCGTGTGTTCAGAATTCGTATAAGTTCATTTCATCACTTGAGATGCGAAAACATGTTTCTTGAACTGATTATTGTTTATAATAATGAAAGTACAGAGAGAGAAGCTATATTTATACAGAGCATTCTTCTGTGGTTTGAGAGCTGTAAATTGATCTGTAGATAGAATTTCTTGCAAAAAATTTGCGGTAAGATTAGTTTGTCGTCTTGTAATTTGATAGGTTTAAAAAAATAAAGATGTAATTTCAACTTGCATCGGGGTTGTTAATGTCTTTGAATTAAAACGTTCTAAAATTAACCCCCCCCCCCCGAACTTGTCTAATTTGGAAAATACAGTAAAAAGTTTTCGAGTCTCTGCAATTTGTACCAATAAAAAGAAATTTTGGAGAGGATTTTAAATTGAAACGATTAGAAACGTCTATGCGTAAGCTTGAAATAGAATGTCACAAGCTCTAACGTACTTTTCTTTCAAGTTTTTCTAATCGAACAAATTATCTTTTTCTGGAAAGTTAACTGAAGGGTATTTATTCATATTTTCCGAAAACAATTATGTACTGTTGATATATAGTAATCACGAAAGCTTATTTATTTCTTCTCAGTCTTTCATTTCCCAAATACCATCTGTAGGGGATAAAATCTCTTTTTAACAGTCCCGCCCCCGCAAGCTCGAATAATCATGATAGGATTCAAGGACGTAGCTACCACCACCGTATCCATGATACGGGGCTACAGGGACTCCAATGCCATGAACAGGGTCTAGAAAAGGGAGAACTTTTGATCCAGGGCCCACCCAGAGCCAGTGAGAGTCGTTTTCATCGAGTCGTGAATTCGAGTCCTGATGCTACTGAAAACCCAATAGGTCGAGGTTCATGGTTTGTGTGAACAGGAAGTTTGGAGCTCAGGTGTCGTGCGGGGTTTAAAATGACGAGATCCATCGCAATATCTCTGCAGCAGAATGCGATACAATGAAACGATCGACATATTTTATTTTTTGACTGAATGGAATGAATCTTTTGAATATATATACACAGTTCAATATTTTAACCAAATTTCCAACAAAAGAAATTCTGTAATTTTAGCTTATAACTTACAATGTATTTGTGACATTTATTATTTACGTAGAAGTAAAAAAAATCACATGAATCTTACACCAAAGACACTTCCAATCTTTTCCAGTATTCTAGATTTAAATTAGATCCGGAAAAAAATTATAAACTACTCATTTGAGTTATCAATCGAGTTGAGCTGAGCTACTTAGTTTTCAAATTAGTCATCGCGTTATGAATAGTACAATCTTAAATAAAAAGTATTCCTGAAACTTCTTTAAAAAAAAGTGACTCAAAGTTGATTAAAAAAAAATCAAAGAACAAAATGTAAAATGAAGCTTTTTATTTCCTACGAGCAAAATTAAATGATTTTTTTAAAATTAATCTGTTTTTCGATTAATCCAATATGAACTTCTTTAGCAACAGATAAAGATTCATTTTACAACCCATTTCAATCTGGTAAATACCTGTATGAGTAATTATCGGAAAATACCTTATTCAATGTTATCAGTGCATTCGTAATCTCCGATGAACGCCTGCCGTCAAGATGTTGATACAATGCATCGCCAAATTAGGTTGCCAAGATCATCATCACCTTAATTTGCTCCTGAAGGATGATGGCACCCGTATCGCCAGGGGTCATGATGGTTTTCTAAGGTCAGATGGGCCGACCTGATAGGCGGGTGCCCATTTAAAGAACGCATTCTCTGGGACACGTCTGCCGGTGAAAAAGAGATCTCTCGGCTTCTTTTGTGGGGGATACACATGCTGCGAAAGACGTGCGGGTGGAACTATTACGCAGGAATGCAACTTGGAAATTAGTGTCGGAGGGAAGTGAACAAAAAATGACTTGAGTTTCCGAAGAAATTTGCCAGTTCGCTTTGTTGCCGATAGGGGCTTCCTGAAAATACATTTTTAATAGCAAGGAGGGAAATCACGTAGATCTAATATTCATTAGAATTTAGAACGAACATTGTGTAAACTTATATCAAGTATTAAGGCTTTCAGAAAACACAATTTCGATTAAAAGTTATTTTCAAACATATTTTGATACAAAATGGAATATTTGAGCGTATTTATTTTTTCTGCAAAAAAAAAAAAAAAAAAAGGTTTGAAAGTTAGTTTTAAAAACTTTTAAAAGCATCATCCATTTTATAATTTCTATTTAAGTTCGAAAAGATAGAAAACTAAAAGAACGTGAAATTTTTTTCAATTAAACAGAAGGTTAATTTTAGTCAAATTAAGTCTTAAAATGTATAAAGTAAACAAGTTTGTGATAAGTTAAATAAAAAAATACACATGAATTTATAACTATGCAATTACTTTGTTTTGAAATTTTGCATTGTAAAAATGATTTTCAAAGTTATATATTCGGGGTTTTTCCCCGTTTGCTTTGTCCTAGTTTTCCTTGTTGCATATGATGTGTGTTTGAACCTCGTATAAGGCCGCTGTAGCCTAGTGGTCAAGGTAACAGACTCAGGGCCAGCGTTTTAGTACCACTGAAGATCCGCCGTGTAGGGGGCAATGCACGTTAAATCTGTCGAGAGCTCAAACATCCTCCCGTTAGTGTGCTGTCGAAGTTAGGAGAATGGGTGCATGCTCAGGTATCGTCCTCGTCACTTGACCATGGTTCAAAATGACGAAGTCTGTCACCGAAAATCCTTGAGTAGCTAAATAGTGCGACGTTACTATTCACTCCCTCGAACCTTGTATTGAAGAATTGAATAAAGTGGTTTCAAATAAAGTTAAAATGAATGACTTGTAGCATTGTTTTATACAGATGAAATAGCCTAGTTGTCATGGTCGCGCATCTGTAGTTGGCGTTGTCGAGTGTCTGTTACCTCTGAACTTTAAAACTGTAGAGGCTCAAATTTCTCATGTTGGCGTGGAAGTTTAGAGAATGAAATGCCAGTGCAAGTATCATCCTCTTCATTTGATTGTGGCTTAAAATTACGAGGTCCGTCTTATTAATTGATTTTATCTTGCAGAACAATCTCTATATATGTAATATTCCGGAGTTAGGCCCCACTTTTGAGGCTCATTCCGGTACAGGAAATCCTGAAATCACCCTTATCTCTAACAACATCTACTATTTAATAAATAAATGGGAGGTTCTGGGCCAGGAATCTCTTAGTGACCACCGGTTTATTGTTGTGTGGCTCCTTCACGCTCTACCAGTTTCAGACTTTTATCTTAAAACCAAATCTGGGTCTCAAAAATTTCTTAACCTCCTTAAAGTTCCTTATGATGGAATGAATAATAGGGCAGATACTATCTGTAATATTGATCAACTGGAGGAATTTATAGGTGTTTTTATCCATCACGTGAGGTCGTCTGCTTTTTTTATCATTTCGTAAGCGGATCCTTCCTGCTCGACCCCTTACCTGGTGGAATTCTAACTTAAAAATCAATAGGAATAAAACTAATGCATTTAAAAGAAATTGTAGTATTTAATTAGAAATAATTCCTCTATCAGTAAGATAGACTTTTAAAATTTAAAAAAAAAAACTGATTATTCAAACCCAACGGGAAACCTGGGAGCATTACTGCCCATTCAATACTGAAAGGTATGGTTTAAATTTTAAAATCGTTTTTGGTAAGGATATTAATTTCAATATTATAGAGATTTCTCTCCCAGACTCACCTATAATACAACTCCAAAACAGAAAATTGAAAAACTTTTATGTACTCTTTTTCCCCTCTTCTGCTTCTTTTGCCATTGACTTTTGCCATTTTTTCGGAATTTAAAGGTCGGCAAGGCCTCTGGGCTCGATCATATAAATTATAATATTTGGAAAACAATTTATTCCAACTATCCGCATATAATTACATAAAAATTATTTATCTTTGTATTAAGTTTTCGTATATATTTCCCATATACTTTAAGAATTTCTAAATTAAAGCTTTTATTAAAACCTGGTAAGGACCCATCCTCACTTAATTCATATTGGCCCCGATTTGTTTGTTACCTACCCTCGGGAAAATTATTAAACGTGTTTCTGCTAATAGGCTTCACACCTGAACAACTAATCATGGCATTCACAGTAATCAGCTTGGCTTTAGAGAAAACTTCAGTTGCGAGGATGCCATTAACAATTACTAATATTAAAACTAGCAGGGTTTTTGGTCACACATCTTTAGTCCTTATTGACATTAAAAGTGCGTTTGACAATATATATTAGCCGATATTATTTGAAGTTTTCAACAACTACCATATCCGCTTTATTTAAAAAAATTTATTTATTCCTATTTGGTTAATCGGTTTGTTGTTTTTTGTAATCTTAATTTTTCAATTAAACATCCAATTAATCAAGGCTGTCCTCAGGGTTCCATTTTTGCCCTTATTTTGTGGTCAGGTCTGGATTAAAGGATTAATTCACAAACATAATTAACAACTTCCCTCCCCCACTCATTCACTTAATTAACTCCTATCTTACTAGTGAGGGTCTGATCAAGTGCGGGTCAAGGAAACCCTTTCTATTGCACATAACATTAATATGGGGGTGCACTAACGCTTGCCCTTCTGTCCAGTTTTATTCAATGTTTTCATCAACGATATTCCCACCCCCAAACAAGTCTTAATGTATACGCCGATGACACTGCCATTCTTGCGAGTTTGAAAATCACAATACAACTACAACTGCACTCAACAAACATTAAACGCTTTTAGAAACATATTTCAACTCATAGAAAATCAAAATTAACGCAGACAAAATGGTAGCAGTCCTTATCATAAGGAAAAGAAAACCCACAACACCACCAACGCTTTACTCCACACCCCTCCAATCGTCTCAGAATACAAAATATTTAGGACTTATGCTTGATAAAAAACTCACTTGGTGACAACATATTTTTCATATGCGAAAAATTCTGGAATGCTTTAAGATAAATTTACACACTAATTTGACAGAATTCTTCAATGTCAGTAGGAAAACAAAGTACTTCTCTTCTTCAAAGTTAGTACTTCTCTACACTGCCGTTTTGCGGCTCATTATGACATACGCTTGTCCTGTGTGGGGATATGCAGCTAATAGTAATGTTAAACTGCTCGTAATTTCTTAAAATAAAATCTTACGAATGATTGTACATTTACACTAGAAATGCTGATATTCATGGATCACTCAAAATTCCTACCTTCAAAAATTATATAAACTTGTTATTAAATTTTTTGATTTCTTGCTACTAACAAATAATATTAGCATTATTAACTTGGAAAATTGCGTACTACACGATAATATCAAGGAGAATTCTCCTTGACTCATACTCCCCCCCCCCTTAATGTTACATTTCTTCATTTGCCGGTGGCAAATGATTTTCTAAATTAGTAATTTTCTCCCTTTAAACTTCATTTTTAATAATTCGTTCCTAAAACCTTAAATTCTACTCTGCACCCACAGAGGCAAGATTTTCAATCTTAATTTTTCACAACTTCAGGGCAGCCAATCTTGAGCCATCTCGCTTCGCCCTTTTGACCAATAGCAAAGCAGCAATTCTAGGACTCACTTTCCTCCACTTCGATTTTGCCTGCAAGCACCACTTAGCCTCCCCTTTTCCACCAAACTGCTCTTCTCCACTCAGGACTGCTACTTTCCCCAGGCATCCATAAACTTTATGATAAGGGATGGAGGCTCCCTTGGTGAGCCAAATGCCCAGAGACCTCAGACGTAGTTAATAAATAGAAAAGAGGCGACTTTGTACATTTACAAGTCAACATTAGAGTAAAATAAATTAAAACCCAATGAGATTAGACAGTGCTTCCAAATCGAAAACTGAAGAAGAAATTAATTCTGATAAATTCTCGGACAGTTCACGAAGACATGAAAAGACACAATGGAGTGGGATTGTGATTCCTATAAAGACATAGCGCTCGGTTTATTTTCAATGTTGTTAGGAGCAAACTTGAATGTGTTTTTTGGGAAAGGAATTTACAGTAGTAGGATTACAAATTTAATATAGATTTATTTTGTTTTATAAAATAACAATATTTAATTTTTACACTTTTGAAATTAAGGTACTTCTTAAAATTTTTTCCAATGTACAGAAAAAGATGTCTTTCACATGTTTCGTAAAATAACTTTTCTTCCGCTGTTCTGTTTGAACAATCGTTGCTTCTCATTCAAGAGGAAGTACCAATGCGTGCAGTTTTCCATCGATTCTCCAAATAGAACGTCTCTATTTATTTATTGCTGATTCTATGAAATCTCCTACTGAGGAACGAATAAAACGAGTTATAGTAGCACACCATCATGACATTTGTACACCTATTAGTAAGCTCAAACTGATTGTCACACGTGAGGAGAATGAGTAAATATTAACGTCTCAGTACTTGAGGGCTTTTGGCGAGGGACCTCGTAATTTTGAACCATGACCAAGTGACGAGGACGACACCTGAGATGGCACCCCTTCTCCTAACTACCACACCACATCAACGGGAGGACGATTGAGGTTCGACATTTTTAACATGCCCCGCCCCCTACCCCTACACGGCAGGTCTTTAGTGGTATGAGGCTCGAACTCGTGATACGGCGGCCATGAGTCCGTTATCTTGACCACTAGGCTACTGCGGACACATCACACGCAAGGAACTATAAGATATGGCTGTGGTTCGATTACAGAGCTAGTGTGTAGGCAATTTAATAACTATTGGAATAATGGACCAATACAGTTATCCGAATGTTTTAACATAAGCTAAAACACATGAGCTAAAACACCAAATTCCATGGGGATCGTGTATCTTTCAACAAGAGAGTCTCTATTTCACATAATTCTCTCTCGTTCATCTTCTTTTAATCATCGGGTCTTTTGGTGATTCGAACATCAGGATATTCGATTACAAACGCATTCAATTTAATTTCTTCGAGCAATATGTAAAATATGCATGTATAAGTAAGAGCACATTTATATAGAGATTTATAAAAACGTGACATCTTTTTTACTCAATATAAAAAAGAACTGTTTTAAGGAAAATTAATTTGTATTCCATATCTAATGTTTTATATTAATATCAACCAGTGTAAATTCAATGCATTTAAAGAAACCGCACAAGCCTTCAAATGTGTCGCCAACATTTTGGCTTCAATATTGCAATTGCATTAATAAGTCACTCGTGCGTGTAATTTTATAAAATTAATGTATCGTACTCTCGCTACAAATATACATTTATGACATAATCAAAAGTAGTTTTTAAAATTTTTAAAATTTTTGAATTATAAATTTACTACTGGAATTGCGTTATATGCATGAGTTCTATTATATATCTCCAACAGTATATCAATATTAAGAGCAAAATAATAATAATAAGTAAATAAATAAACTTTTAAAAAGCATGACGAAGAGAAAAATTTATGAAAAACTCTTAAAGAGACATGTGAAAATTACACGAATTAATTGCGAGGAGAAAAGAACGGATGAGCCTTTTAGGGCGAAAAATATTTAGAAAGGAGTATTATAAGCAGCATGACGTACAAACTGAGAATAATGTCTCGATTTTTCAAAATGAATATTTTTTTTGTTCTTATCATTGGTTGGATTTACCTTAAGATCACTCCAGGCTATGACTTAATGCGCAGTCAAAAAAAAAAAAAAAAAAGACCAATCAAATATTTATAATTACAATGGGTTTTCATTTTCAATGTTCAGTTTTGTACTGAAAGCAAAAATATTTTTTTTTTACTGAGGCCAAAGGGATGGGGAGGGATAAAATTATTAGTCATGCTAGGGCATAGAAATGTCCAAATCAGGCCTTGTTCCCATAGTAATACCCCTCAGGGGGCTCATCTTCTTTAGGTGAGTACGGGTGTCACAATCCCGAGGTGCCCTAGTGATCTTTTCCTTTTACCACGGGGTTTACTGTCTTTGGTAAACACGGGCTTCACGAACCCGGGGTACCCTAGTGATCCTTCTCTATTTTCGACCCTCTTTCTTGTCATTCAATTCATTCTTTCTTCCCGTCTAGACCACAGATATTAAAACAAATGTTCGGCGCAGTATAGCCGAAATCGGCTCTTGCGCCAATAAACCCCAAAATCACTCACTCACTCCCATAGTAATAAAAAATCTTTCCGTATCCACACAGCATAAAGTAAAAAATTTTAAATTATCATTTCCCATCAAAAGAGTAACAAATATCTACTGCAGTCGAAAGGTGAAATCGGCTAGCTCAAGGCCAGAATTGTTTAAATCATGCGAGTGAGGTCAATGATGAATTGTGCTGCAAGGTTGATGCATGTTAAAACTGAAACGTAAAGCCTTACATTGACGTGATGTGGAAGTTTGGAGAGTGAGGTGCTGTGAAAAGTTCAGGTATTGTCAGGGGCGTTTTAAGGCTTAAACCAACTAAGCGCAACCCAGGTCCTGAGCCTCGATCTTCCTTTGGCCTCAGCAGGATCATGATCTGAACTATTTGAATCCTTAAACTACGGGTCACGACACTGTATGGGGTCACATGACTAGCAGCTGGGGCCAAAATGTTTAGGATTTTTTGATGCATATTTTTTTACACGCACACACATAAAATAACTTAATAAAATTATAATAATATATGATAAGATCATACTTTATGTGTGTAATTCACTGTGTTGTTACATTATATAAATTCTTTTTTAATTTTGTTAATTAACATTTCGATACTTTTCCGTTTCGGTGATCGTAAAAAGGCAACAAAAAATCGCCAGTGGATAGTTTAAAAAAAAAAAAAAAACTTTTTTTTCCCTTTAGGTGTTAGAAAAAGTTAAAAATTCCACACCTCATCAATAAAATAATTTAAGAACTGAATCTGGAATTGAGATTATTATCTTATTTTGTGTTGGTGTTTTTAATTTACCAACAACAACAAAAAATGTTACTGCCACCAACAGTATCCCAAAATGGAAAACTACCAAAATTTCTATATTGTTATATTAAAAGTATAAATATTCCTGTGAATGTTTATTATTGCAAAATTATAATATACTACAAATAAAAGTACCCAGCGTATGCGAACTTTGCGCAATGCTATGAGTTCGCAAAAGACTTTTGTACAAAATACGGGGTCGCCACCCCGAACACCTAAAGAGGGTTTAATTTAAATCATCAAATTTTATACCCGAACATATTCTCTGAAAAATGAACTCTACATCACAAGACTGCGTTTTTATGAAATGTCAGCCATCATTACTCCTCTAGTCGAAGGGATGCTATCGGCTTGCGCTTAGGTTTTGGAAATTGTGAGCCACCCATCAATTTGTCACGGGTTAACAACATATACTTTATGTATAGTCCGCGTAAAAAAATTTTCGAATTGGGCCTAATTTTTATTTATTATTATCATTTTTTATTTTATTTATTTTGATAGGGGCTTTGAAAAGTCCACGAGATTGCTAAAGTGACATGGTGCGATTAAATTTTTTTTTTATTTAAAAAGAACTTATAATAATTTTCAGGCATGGAAAAACGCTATAAACACATTTTGTGTGTCCAAAAAAGTTTGTTTCTTAAAAAGAAGGAAGACGGGAGTATCATCAAGTATAATTTAACTTGAATTAATTAAATCTTCAATTTTAACAATGATTTAAAAATGCATTTGATTTGGGTGAATTTCTATCGTCGTTTTAATTAGTATTCTAAAAAAGAAGATAATCCTCTTTAAAATCTTAAAAGTTGTTCGGAAGAAAAATCAGAAGATTTACATATTTTTGAAATAAATTTTAAAAGAAATTTAATACTGTTTTCTGAAATTGAAAGAAACTATTTGATAATTCATAAAGGATTTCCACAGTGCTAGTTTAAGCTCATTTCGGGCCCTGGGTGCAGAAGATCCACAAGGCCCCTTTCGTACTGACGGATCCAAGAAAAATCTGGTTTAGTCAAGCTTTTCCGGGCCCCTGGGCGCCCGACCTAGGATATCCAAAAAACAATTTATTATTCGTAATATTTTTTTTTGAAACGGGAACATATCTTTTCCTTAGAGCACCAGCGCAAAATTTATGCGCTTTTTCTCTGTATAAATAAAATAAAGAATTACACTTCGATGCACGTGGCGTCGGCATAAAAAAAAAACTAAGAAAGAACCATTTCTGCAACTGAGTATATTTTTTCGATGGGCTTATGTAAATGACGCCATCTATGAAATGATGTTTAAACTAAAGATATATATATATATATATATCCCTTAGGTTGATGCTGCCATCTATTGGGATTGCGTAAAATCTTAAAATGAAAAATAAATTCTCTTTCTAAATTCGGAATTTCTAAATAATTATAAATATTACTAAGACAATAAATACATAAAGTGCTCCTTTTAAGATTCAGTTTGTAAGCTTTCTTAAATGAAATGTAATGCTGTTGATTGATACATAAATATCATTACGTGGAATAATTTCTTCTTACAAAAAGGAAAATTTGTGGTAAACTTTTACGAAAAGATTTTCGTAGATTACTTTCGTAGATTTTCTTATAAAATAAATAAATAAATATTTTCTCAAATTATCTAATTAATTTTAGCAGAAAACATCAAGTACACAATTTACTATCTTGTAGGATCACCAATTATTTTGAGGACATTTTTTCCCCCTGAATATGTTGATAATTTTAGAGTACAACAATAATAATTAACTCTTTTCCTCAGTAAAACGATTTCAAAAAAGATGAAAAAATATGCATATGCAGTTTTTTTCGATGTGATTATTTGATCTCTTCATAATGTATATACAAGTAAAAT
Source organism: Trichonephila clavata (assembly GCA_019973975.1). NCBI lineage: Eukaryota > Metazoa > Arthropoda > Arachnida > Araneae > Nephilidae > Trichonephila > Trichonephila clavata. Next base: position 115,348 of record BMAO01008435.1, on the reverse strand, counting down.
AAAATATTTCATAGAAATAAAATAATCGAAATGAGTTTATAATTGTAAATACATTTTCTGAAATATTATTGGATGTGAATTTGGTATTTCATTTAACGTATCTTGTTTTTTTATTTTGTACTTTGTATATTTCATGACAGTTTTCTTTTATAATGAAACTTGAAGGTTTTGAAGCGGGAGTATATGTTAAAGCATGAAATTTAATATGTTTGTACATCTTTCACTAGTAACTTTCTCCCCATCCCTGAGTGAGGTCACAACGTACATTCCTTTCACCCTTACGATCTCTGGTTTCAGCTATCCAAAAGGGTATTACGAGGTTTTGGTAGAGCCACAGGAGATGTTTTATTTTAATCTCGAGTGCAGTTACTATAAGTTATAAAACAAACGCTTGTGGGATCCCCACCATCAGTAGATTGCTTTTCGAAGAAATTGGCCTGATTAAACAGACGATTCATTCTTTCATTTCATTCGTTTGAAATAATAACAAGTGCCCTTAATTTCGAATTATTTTGAATTTTTTAAGACAAAATAAAAAAAATAGAAAGGGGAAGGGGGGTGATGGCATTTTTCATTTTTGTCAAGCGCGGCAAAACTGCTAGGGCCGACTCTGCTCCTCTCCAAGCCAAGGCTTCTAAAAATATCTGAACTTAACATCTGATTAGTATTAGAGGTCATTATATTATTTCTTCTCATGGCATACCTTTATTTTCTTTACCCCCAAACATGGAGCTCAAGAACGACTTAGAGTTATTCTCCAAATACTAAAAAAAAATATGTGGATTTTCTGCTTATAAAAATTATACAAACAGCTTATAAAAATTATACTGGAAGCACTTATCTGGATTGCACGACCCTGCTTCCAACATGCTAACTTGTTTCACCGAAACGTTTATTCCCCTTTCCCATGGATCCTTCTTCAGATTCCATACGATCGCCGATCACTCACTAGGCTTTCTGCTTACGAGTAACCCAATATCTGGCCTTCTCCACTACTGGCACTTACATAGAAGTTTGCATTTGCATAAAACCAAGTCCTCTCTACGTTAAGCGATTTTCAGACTAATATCACAGTTAAAAAGAGTATTTTTCTCAAGAGGATTGGTAGAAGCCCAAATAGAACCCGTTACAAATACCGTCACAGTCGCCAGCTTCATGGCCCAACATATTTCACTGGCTTCAAAGCTCATTCCAGAACTCAACACCCGTCAATTAGGGAATGAAATATCGGTCCAAAAGTTCAATACGGGTATTCGGTATTTTTTAGATCTTAATACCGGGATACCGTTTTTAATACTGGTAGTAAAAATTTTAGAAAAAAAATAAATAAAACACAGGTGTTTGTTTTATTTGCCAGTTTTATTAGAGCATGTAAATATCACAAAAAATATTTTGTAACTTATAAATTATAACAATATATAAAGAATCACAAAAAAGTAAAGGAAAATCTTATTTATTTAAATATCACTATTCAGTCTATTACAAATTTTTGATATGTGATCTTAAAAAACATAATGCATCAATTGTACTGTCATTAAGCTTGGCACGTGATTTTGTGCAAACATTACCAGCTGACGAAAACGCTCTTTCGGTATTTACGCTAGTTGGTGGTACTGCTTGCAATGCGCGATGTACCTCTCTTTTTCAAGTATTTTCCTCTAAATCCCTTATCTTCAAATAAATCGATTTCTCGTTGGATGGTTTTGGATGTAGCTAATTTCTGTATTATATTTTGATTTGTTGAAATTATTTTAACTTCTAATTCTAATTTTTGTTTAAGAGACAATTCCTTTTCACTATCGACATTAGTGTCATTCATTATCTTCATTAACTGTACCGAATTCTTCAGAATGTTGATTGGTTTGTGGGTAAACAATTTTAAGAAAATTTACTATAACCAATTCAAATTTGTGTGATCAAGTTAGTCTTTTTTTTTTTCTTTTTCATTTTCATTTTTAAAATCATTATAATGTAAATACCGTAAGACATTTCCTATTTCGCTATGCCTTTCTTCTGTGCAATTTTTCAATGTAATAAATGTTATAATAATGGGTTTATTTCGTTAGCCAGTGAAGACTAAGACTTAAGGGTTCTCAGGGGTGTTAAAAATGTTTCGAGAGCACAAAATATGAACAATTTTCGACTAGAAATAATTCTTTGAGGTTAAAATGAAATAATTTGATTCTTTTACACATTTTTTAAAAAGGAATAAAGTTTCAAAAAAGTATAAAATGTCTAAAATATAATCATAATTGAAAAAATAATAACCACATAAATATACGAAAAATTTTTGTAAGAAACAAATAGTAAGTTTTACGACGCGCATGATATTTTCTGAAATAATAATTCTAATTACTAGCAATAAGTTGATTTATAAAGTCAAATATATCCTTATTAGAGGGTAGCGATTTTATATAAATAGAATAAAAAATAATATTTTTAAAAAATAAAAAAAGTACATTTTTAAAAAATTTTTCAAAAAATTTAATTTTTTTGAAATTTTTCAAAAAATTACAAATATGTAATACTATAAATAACTAGGATTTAAAGATTATGATAGATTTTATAATTCTGTAAAGTTTTATGCATCAAAGTATGATAGTTTTTGAAACGCAATGCGCGTAAGTGAAAAAAACACAAACTGAGAAAAAAGGCTTTAAAGTTTTAAATTGAATTTGAGAAAATAAATTTTAAAACTTACATGCTAAAATGCTCCAGGATCATAGGATATGCCTTCCTGTTGCTCAAACAGCTCAATTTCTTTACTCTTTTTAATTTTTTTGGCTCTGCGAGCTTCAAACGATGACGTTTAGCTCCTCTTTCTTGACGTAAAGATTCGACGATTGTCACGTTCAGCCAGGGACACACAAACATTTTTGTTAATTTTTAAGCCAAATTTCTCTAAAATAGTAATAAGTATTTGATTTCCATCATTAAAAATGCTGGTTGCTAGATTTGCAGCAATTTCTGCAATCTGAAGACTAGAATCAATCGTCTTCGGACAAAACTTCCAGATTAATGAATTTAAACTTTCATTAGGATTCTGTGTCTTACCTCCTAAACATTTCTTCAGGAGTGCCAGATGAGATAAGTTTGCAAATACAGGCTTAATTACATCTCAAACAGCTTTCGCAACTGAGGGTTTGTGTTTATAATTTTGTAAATTATTATTAATTGCAGCATTATACTTACACTATGTATTTGGATTTGTAGGACAAAATCAGTGCATCGGTTCATCATCGGTGCTGCAAGAATGACCCCAAACAGCCCAAATGGCTTTCCACATTTCCTTTACACTAGTAGAATTGCATCGAATAGCATTACCATAGTAATGCGCAAGCTTATCAATTAAACTATCAGTTAACCTACCTTTACCGCCTATAGTTTTACCATCAGATAATTTCTTCTTACCATATACTAATTTAAGCTTCCTAAGTCTTGTACCCATTCTCTTTTGCACATGGCCTACACATTCTATTTTCTGAATTAGATGGTCATCGTCATATGGCTTGTTTTCAGAAAGGGCATTGAATGTTTTTGTGTCGCCATCTCCTATGTAGTTCGAATATTTCAGGTTGTGAAGCTTTTCTGATCGATTAAAAATCCTCAACATCCCGTCAACCTCCATCTTACCAGCAGAGTCAGAATAATTTTTTCTACATGAAATCTTATGCGCTCTTTGCCATTTATTGTACTTGATACCAAACTTTACCCCTTTATAACTGTCGCATCCTTTGCAAAATGAGGACAACACTTCCCTATCCAAAACCTTACCTGTTTCGGCCCCATTAGAGTACATACTCCAATCAACGATGAATGTCCTCTCGTCTTCCAGGTCCCATCACCACTTACCGTTAAAATGTTATCAGGTGACGAAGAATTTTCTTCGACAGCTGCCCTGTTTATGCTTTCTTCGGCGACTTCCTTCATAACAAGTGAAAGTTTATTATTAATAACATCATATGATTTTTGTTCAACAGGATTAGGAAGACTCATTACAGAACAAAAGGTTTTTAATGACTCTAAACCTTGACCTATGCATCTCATTGCTAAAATAGATCTTCTGTTAATTTCTGGAACATTATTTTTATTCCCAATGTTTTCACAGCTTGAAAAAGTACAAATACTCCCACAGTTTTTACAATGTATTTCAAAATTCGAACATAAACCACGAGTGGATTTTTCATTAATTGTTAATGGTTTATGACATTTTAAACAGCATGATACTGACAAAATAGAGCTAAAGGTTGAAATAAAATCAATAATACGATATTCTTTGAAGTTTTCACTTACCTTAACAAGATTTGACTTTAATGAAGTCTGAATTCCTGACAGTTTTTTACTAGAAGCATTTTTCATTTCGGCACACTTACTTGTACTTTTCATTTCTGCACACTTCCTCGTATCTTTCATATCTGTAACATGTGAGTCACTTACCTTTAAATATTTATTTCCTCTAAATCTTTCCTTGGGGCGATTGCCCAATGATTTTTTCAGAATAATACAACAAATATCTTCGATTTAGATAAGTGTTTTAAAAAAACGTGTGCTAAAGTAAACACAACAGAATCAAAACACAACAGAATGAATGTGTTGAGTTGCAGGCTTCCTTCTGATCAACTCAAGCGCTTAAAATATTTCATGAGGCTTATTAAAAACAGAAAAATGAAAGGTATGCATAAATCAAAAATAAATGGGTGTGGCATGTGTCCATTTAAAAGTTGTTATGACTAAATTGCTGTTTGCATTTTTTTTAATAACTTTCGAAGTTTTTACAGTATTGTCACGTGGTTAGTATCAAAATGTTCAGAACAAAATGAAGAACAAGATATATTTTTTTCGAAAATTCGAAAAAAAAAGGGTTTACAACTGAGACCCCTTAACAAACAAAACTATTCTAACTGTATCAACAAAAAGGGACAACACAATCACACAAAAACTATTCTAAGTAAAACTGTTAAGCTCCAAGTGGCTAAAAAGTTCCTTTTTTAGGCAGATCGTTGTCTCTCGTCGTTTTCTCTCTGTGCTGAGCTGGGTCTCTGAGGATCGCCACTCGCCTCCCTGAGAAGTGAACTGGGTCACGTGTCAGAGCGCTGCAAGGGCTGCCATCCCATGAGCCCTTCACATATAAAATTCTTCAGATAATGATTTGAATACGGATCTTTCAATGACTGCAACATGAAACTTAATGTTAATAAATTAGAATCTCTCTGACATAATGTCTCAACAGCCAGTTTTATTGGAAGTACAGTTGATACAGTTCTGGATATTAAGACTAATTCACGATCGGAAAAACTAATTTGCATGTTTAAGTCGATCATTGTTTTTGAAATGAATTTTTCAATTTCAAAAATCGTTCCATCATTAGGAGTAAACTGTTCCAACTATTTTAGAATGTAATATTAACATAGTATATATTTCTGTAATAAGGCATTTTTTTGTAGGGGAATGGTTAAATAGTTTAACAATTTTCGAAAGTTATTAATTATAGGAAGCGATGAGTTAATATTCCATCCTCATTAGCTTCTTCAACGTTGTCATTATCTTCATTGTAAGTATCACTCTCCCACTGATCAAAGTCGAAATCTGAAATTCCTATATCCACAGAGCACTTGGATTCTTCTGTTATATATATATATATATATTGGTATAATACATCTATTACTCCCCTAATTAGATTCCATGAGCATAGCACAACTGCTGATTTGCAACAATCAACTTCTCAACCTTTTTCATAGCTTCATCAGTCGTTATAGATACAATATCTTTTTTCAAGGATAATCCATATTTCGCTAATTTAGATTTAAGCACTTCCACACATTTTTCGGCTGGCGTACTTCCTGAGACATGTTTGTGACGGATCAATACACGTCCTTACACTAACCCTCTAGGGAATTCTTTGAGGCTATTAAAAATATCAATCTTCTACTAAGAAGACGACGTGATATGTAAATTAAGTTTATTATATATAGTTCAGGTTCGCGAGTTAAAGAGGTTAGTTAGTGAGTTAGAAAGTTAATTAAAGGTGACAAGAATACCGAAAAATGTCCGTGTGAGAGATTAAAGACAGGAAGATGATCTTGATAAATAAATTGAAGGATTAAGCCTTAATTGATAAGAAGACTGCCTACAGTTCAGGTATTATTCACCTTCATATTACGTTTGATATTTAAAGTATTAAAGAGGTTAAGTGACAATTAGTAAAGTAATATTGAGGTAGTAGATCGATTATTATAAAGTGGTTGATTTATTAGATTAGCGATTCTCGCGTCCCTTCCCTCTGTTGACTGATTGTAAACATCCTATTTATTGTGCTTCATTGAATTGTTTCCGAGTTAATTTAAACATTGAATAAATAATTTGAAATTATCATCTTTCACTTCCTCCCTCCCCTTTAGCTGGGTCACAAGGTAGACAGGGAGGGTTATTGCATGTTTAAGTCCTATATTCCGAAAACTTTTTTCTGAATGAATATTTATATTTAAATCGCGTCTATTTCTTACACTCGACCATTCATCAAATGTGAGATTAATTTTTTACCATTTACTTTTAATTGTATTAGCTCGTGTCTCAAAGAATTGCGAACACCATAACTGTATTTATAACAATTATTATAGTATCCATCGATATTGGTAGATTTTTAAAACCTCTTGTGGATCATGATTATTTTAACTCAACATAAGTGCAAAACACTCGAAATAGCAAACCATCTAATGCTGTCATTTTATTTATAATTTCCTGCAAATTTTATCCTTTTTTTCCCCTCAAAATAATCTAAAATGACTGACGGCTTGGGCTTAGAAACTATCCTTAAATTTGTATCTTCATTGCAATTATAGATGTTTTCCTCTTTAGCAAACTTAACATGTTTCTCTCTCTCTCTCATTTTTAAATATGCATACAGTCCACTTGTACTTCCTCCATTCACTTTAATCTCTTGCATATTTTTGCACTGTGCCACCATATTCTTTTCAACGTATAAACAATGAAAGCAAACCGACTGATTATTCATTAAATTTATTCTTTTTCATTATTATGGGTTATTATTTATGAGTACATATATAATGAATCTGAAAAATATTTTGAACTCTTAAGTATGATATGCAAATACAATGTGAATAACAAACTCTCCAATTTAAGGCAATATGGTACCCTAAAAATCATCAAACTATGGAAATTTTATTGGCTTATTTGATACCTCGAATCTTTATAAACATGCCTGCAAAATTTCAAAGCTTTACCTGCATTTGTTATCAAGTTTTGGAGCAATATATTTGATGCTAGACAGCAACTACCACACCCACATTTCGGATTATATGCTAGAAAAGAGCCTGAAAAAAAAAGAATTAATTATTTTTCTACTGCGCGTAAATGAGACTGACATTATATATGCAGTAACAAATCATTTCAAGAAAGAATAGTGCGATTTAATGTAAAAATTCTAGTTTGTGAATTGTTTATTGGGGGGGAGGGAGAGCAAATGGATTTGGTCAAGATTTAAAAGTTGTGCGTGCTTTTTATGATCTTATTATGAATGATATTAAAACTTTAAAACGGATTCTTCCAAAGCACAAACACTAAATCTCATTTTGATAACTCAGATAATTAAAAATCTAATTCGCAAGAATAGAAAAACTCTCCCATTTTTATATATTTGTTTTTAGTGATATATATATATATATATATATATCCCATGTGTGTGAAATTCAGCACTTTTATTATTAAAGGGAACCAAGACGTTTTTCACCTTCGGGAAATCGATTTTTTGATTTTTATCTTTAAAAAAAGTAAATTTTATGCTGAATCCAAAAATGTATAACATGTATAGGTTTAAAGCTTAATACCCGAGTAATTGTAGTTTTAAAATGTAAACAACAGCTATTGCGGTTACAACAAATGTCTTTGTATCTGGAGAAAAGTATATCTACAAACATTCCCTCACAGAACCAGTTCTTGTCAAGATTAATAACATACAGGTAAGCCTCCTACAACGCGGTAGATACGTTCCTCAAAAAAGCCGCGTTATAAGAAATCGTGTTGTAGGCGATATGTACACCACGTAAAGCAAATCACAAGTGACGTGTAGATATTAACAGAAAAAAGTTAATTGTGAAATGCGTAGTTTACCTGATTGATTTTTTTTCGATAATTCGAGCAGTCAAGGGTTGCCAGTGTTGAAAAAAATCTACAGTGATGCCACTTTATGTAATTTTTTTTATTTGAGGCGTAAAGAATATGTAACAACAAACGCGTTGTAGGAAAATTTAAACCGCGTTATGGAAAAAAATACTCATTATCTGAAACGCGTTGCAGCGAAATCGCGTTGCACAAGTACCGCGTTAAAGGAGGCTTACCTATAATTACAAACATATACATAATTTTTAAACATGTATTTAGAGACTTATCTGCAACAGAACTTTTACTAAAATGTTTGCATGACCGTACCCAGAACCCAAATGAAAGCTTCAAAAACTATATATGGTATCAAGTTCCAAAAAACACAATTGTGAGCAAAAATAAAAAAAAATTGCAAATTGGTGTAATGGACGCAGTGCTATGCTTTAATGAAGATACACATGCAGGAACAAAATTATTAAAAGCAATAAAAATAAATTTTGGGATAAACACTTCGGAAGGCCTTCGAAAAATTAACAAAGTTAGAATTTGTGAAGCCGAGATGACAGTTTAAAAAGCCAGCAAAGAGGCCAAGACAATAGAAAAACAAAATAAAAGGAAGAAGGATGCTTTAGAAGTATTCATGCAAGATGAATACAAATCTGGAATATTTTAAATATCAAATTTTAGTAAGCTGACCATTTTATTTAGTTTTTTTCATATTACTCAAAATGTGTTTTTCTAGTTTTTAAGTACATTCGTAGAAAAATCTATCTATTATATTTTGGTGAAATTTGGTATGAGCTTTTGTATAGTAATAATGTATTTAATACTACTAATTTAATTCCTGAAAAGTTAGTATTTTAATTTTTACTGCCAATTTTCTATGAAAAAATTACCATTTTTATCAAAATTTTAAAAAATCAAAATTCATATATTTTTAAAAAAATTTCTAAGCAATCGAATAAAAAAAAATAGAGCATTAAAATAAAGGTACAAATTTGTAACTAAAACAGCATTGATCTGTTGTTTTATATGTGTTATAAAAGGAAAACTACAGGTACCTAATCAACACCATGTATACGAAAGCTCCTTTTGAAGTGTACTTTTTTAAAATCCTTATATTTCTAAAATAAATGTACATATTTTAAAGTTTTATGTTATAGTACATTAAGAAAAGTATGTAGATTGTGTGACACAATTTTTTTGTTTTAAAAATAATGTTCCTTCGAAAATCAAAATTTTGCTTGTTTTGCGTCATCGAGAACGTCCCGGTCCCCTTAAAATATTTTAAGATATTTATTTAAACAAATGTACATAGATTTTGATATATTTTAATTATAAATTGTTATTTGATTTTGCTTTCATTCGTGTACAATATTTAACATGCGAAGGCTTTTAAAATCATGGAAATAAAAAATAAAAGCAAAAACATCTTTTGTACATGTTGTGCATTAGCTCTGAGCATGGAATTAGCTCTGAAGTGTGTGTATTTTTTTAAAATAATTATTAAGATAAAGTTTTATAAAATATTTATCTTCCATTCGTTTTCTTCTATATATTCATTATGGCAGTATATTCTTTATTTGTTCTACATTTGTACAATTTTTTATGGTAAGCAGTTTTAAATAAGCTAATTAATATTTCATAAAAAGTTTCAAACTATTCGATGAATATTATATCATGTTATTCATAGAATGAAAATTTAAAACTCATATTTCTCCATGTTGAATTTTCTACATATAATATTATTCAAAACCCTAAGGCTTTTTAATAATTGAAGTATGCATTTGAAATTTTTTATACATGTTCTAAAATGTATGTTTTGTGAAACTGTGCATGGAATTAGCTCAAACATCTTTAGTACTTTTTCTAAAAAAAAATCAAAATTAATGCTTTTTTTTAGAATTTTTGGAAGTTTAACTATAGAAATATTAATAAAAAATTAAAGAGCAGCAGCAGAAAAAAACCCATGCACAACAGTTTTATGTAGTTTATTTTAAGGTACTTTGAAAAAAAAATTTGAAAAAAAAAAGAGATTTAAAAAAGCTTTAAAAATTTAAAAAATGCTTTAAAAGTTCAAAAAACTTAAATTTTACAAAAGTTTTGCAACAAATTAAAAATTTTTGTGTGGAATTATTATTAAATATTAATCTTTATAAAATACAATTAAACCCAAATATCAAATAATAAAAGTGAAAAAAATTGTGATCGCCTTAAAAATATATCGAGATGTGTGTGTGTTACGTACTTTCTTCAGAACTAAAACCTTCACAGATACGAATATCAGACTACAGTATCGCTCTATGTTTAATACGATAGTTTTGACCCGCCTCCTTTTATGGTTCACATATTTTATCACTTCTCTTGATTGTACAGTGCAATTTTATATTCACGGCCTAATTCATTTCACCCGTTAGAGAGACATAAAAACATACTATTTTCCTATATTGGCAATCCCTAAACAAATGGAGGCAATAAAAAAAAATTCGAGTAAATACCGAAGAAACGGTATTTAAACTTGTGAATACGGTATTACAAAATTGTATAAATGGCTCAAAATAGCAGTATTCGGTATAACGGTATTGCAATCCGTCAATGTCAGATGTTGCGTGTTAAGAAGCGACTTTCAAAGGTCAAGTGGGGAAATGAGTCGAGTGAACGAAATCGAGAAAAACCAAAAAATTGCAGTCTCTTCAGAATCACGTATGGTTCTACTACTAACGACAAGTAACTCCAGTTCAGAGTAATGTTATTTCAAACCATATAAACTGTTCTGGAATGGTACACTTGACGACGGATCTCTTCTCATTCGTGTTTGTAGACCGTTGGTTCGATTCCTGAAAAGGATTCTGCTGAAAACCTCCCCTCAAATATCGGAACAAAAACTTCCGGGTTTTTGAGATTTGCTCTTATAAGTGAAAGGTTTTTTTTTTTTTACAAAGACTCTGAAGTTTGATTTGAAAAAATTGAGAGACTGTATTTTTTTATTATTTAGAGATTTTTTAAATGGTGAAATGTGGAAAGGAAATTTCGAATTAAAGCTCTAAAACATCGAACATTTTTAATCAAATGTGTATTTTTTACGAATCACATTTTTTAAAACTATGAACAATTCATATACCATCAATAAAATGTAAGTTCCCGAAACCAGAGCTTCCCATGCAGCCCCAGGCAATCTGTTTGTCCCCTCCATATTTGATAGTAGGTCGTGAATTTGGGACATGCATCGCTGCATTTCATTTCACTTTTTGCTTGCTATCCAATCAGAAAATGTTATATTTGCTTTCATCAACAAAAATTACATTTTCCCTATATTCTGTTGGCTGCCTTACATACATTTCATTTTAGCACTTGCCAAATTAGCTTGTCTATTTGCTTTGCTGATGTAAGGCTTTCCTTGAGGTACTCTGCCATGTGTGTGTTTTCTTAAAACATTTCTGACACTTTCAGGATTTACTGATTTTCTGAACACTTTTGCATTGCAAAATCATTTTTACTGCACTAGTTCTTGGATTAATGTCTCACAATCCACCTTCCTTCACGTTCATTAAATGTCCTTGGACGCCCTGATCTTTGCTTGTTTTCAACACTATTTGTTTTCTTGAACCTGTCAATGATGTTAAAAACAGTAGACTTTCTCAGTTTCAAGATTTTTTTCTATACAGAGAACTGATTTCCCCTCTTTCCAATGACTTATTACGAGATTTCTCAGACCCGGCCGATATATCTTTGTTTCTCCCCTTTTTTCTATAAAAAATCTTATCTATTTAAACGCTTATGTTTAAAGTTCTAGTCTAAAAAAGTGGTGTGAAATTAAATTCTATTGATACGCTATATATTTGTTAAATTTCTCATTTCAAAAGTGTCCCAATACTTTTTTGATTCCAGTATGCCTTTGAATTATATTTGAAAAGCTAGATCAAATTGGAATTCTATAATGCTGATAAAATTTTCCTTATATACTGTACACCAAATGTTAAAATATTTCTTAATTCATTTTGTTTTTGTTTTAATGTGATAAATATTTTTATAAATGGCTTTACAGTTATGCATGCCAAGTGTCCCAATGCTTTTTTGAGTGACTGTATAAATAAATGTTAGTGCGTGTACACGATTTAGACTTGATTTTAGTTATGTGGAAAACGCCCTATTCTGCACATTGATGACAATTTCAATAGTATTGGCAATTATGATTGTTACCTTTTACTTTCTTTTTTTAGCCAGATTTTGACACAATTTTTGTAATGTATTTGTAATTGCGAACTTATAACCGTATAATTGTGACACAAAATAGTGTTCAGAAAATAAATTTTTTCATCTCAGCCCCTGGTCAGTAAATGACACTTTACTTGTGAAATGCTTACTGAGGAAAGATGCTTTAAAGAATTATATATTCTATATAGAAGTATCTCATTCGAATCTTGAGTTATTTACAATCCAGGTATATTGTATCAGAATACTAATCCAAGATTTCCTCAATCAGGGTTACAATTTTAAGAAAAATAGCTCCGAAATGTGTTATATTATGTAAATAAAAGTCAAAGGAGTAATGAAAAATGAGAATTGGCATGAAATGAGGTTGTGAATTAATAGAGGTAAAATAAACAAAAAAAGTGTTTTTTCTCTCTTTATGTGAGAAAGAGTAGGTTGGGTGCGTCGCTATTTCTTTACCACAAATAAACAATTGTCTAGTTTTTCTGAAAATGGAAATAAAAAAAAAGACTCGTGCATGTGAAAAAAAAATTTATGTTCTAACTGCTAAATATTTTTATAAAGCAATACGCTTAGAAGTGATTATACGAATTCACATTATAGCAATACGTTTAAAAGGTGATAATACGATTGACACATAATATTTCTTCAACAAACACTTTTACTAGTTTGACCTGCATCTGTAGAGACGGAATCTTTGAAATATAACGTTACATAACTGATCTGAGGCCCCGTGCACGGAAAGAATGAGTACCCTTCAGACCCATTAATTAATATCCATTGAAGAGAAAAACTAATTCCAGCAGCTACTACTTCCCCCTCCCCCGGCTCCAAATATCAAACTCAAAGATAAATTGAACAATGAGTAAATGATAGTTTTGAAAATTGAAAAAAAAAACACGCTCTTAATATAGATCGAACTAAAAAATAAATTATAGTTTTAAAAAAAACTAAAAAACACGCTTCACAGTGAATCGAGCTAAGAAGTAAAAAAATCATTTTTAATATAAGAATAAAATGATTAACTATAAAATTAATGTCATTGGGGTAAAAACGTGGGATACTTTGTACTACATTTTTACACTAACTGAGCATTTCGGAATAGAATTGGTAAGAAATTATAACAGTTAATATTGAGCACCCCACGCTTTTATCTCCAATGACATTAATTTCCTCGTTAATCATTTTATCCTTATATTAAGAATGTTTTTTTTTACTTTTTAGTTCGATTCAGTATAAAAGCGTGTTCTTTAGTTTTTTTCAAACTCTAATTCATCACGGTACATAACAACTGATACATAAATAGTTGTCAGTCAGCGTTTCATATTTTTCACAAGCCCATCTCCCTTTGTTCAATGTTTGTTTTGTAAAGTATTTTTACATTTTGTCTTGAGTTATACCATCTACTTATGAAAGGTAATATTTCCGTGTTTCTTTTCCTTTTTCATATAAAATAATTTAGTCATATGAAATCAATACTAGTTACAGTATCTAGTAGTACTAGTGTCCGATCAAGAAAAAGTGACCTTGATGGCTGAATGGTCTTAGTTATAAGCTCGTGGCCGAAGTTACTTCTGTCGAATCATGTGTTCCAATCCTTGGGCCACTAAACTGCACAGAAGGGCTGTTGCGCTTTCAATCTGTTGATTCTCAAAGTCTATGTGTTGGCGTAGAGTAAACACTTGGAGGATAAAAATACAAAGTCTTGGTGTTAACAATAAATATTATCTTTTTCCTAAAAAACATTTATTTTTTTTTCTGTTATATTTAGTGGCATGATTAAAAATTTAAGTTTTATTTACTATGGTCGTGTAAAGTGTGAAAAATAAATTTAAAAAAATTACAAAATGTAATTTATTTTAGTTAAATGTTATAGGTACAAGATGTAAGTTCTTTTATTGATTTAAAAAGATTTACTTGACGATTTTATGACATTATTTCGAGGAAACCGAGGGGAAAATAAATATGGTTTTCTGTCGATGATAAATTGTGTGTAAAACAAATATTGATGCAGCACAATAACATTTTATGCGTAGTTTTAAAATATTTTTATTTAATTTTTTTCGCAAAAATATACATTTTTCAAACGAGGCAAGTATTTCTTACAAAAATAACTAGTTTTGTTTCATATGATTCTAACAATATATCAATTTATAAAATATCATATACATTCTAAATTCCCTTCAATAAGCGCCATGCATACACATTTCATACAATTCGATACAAAATAAATTATTTATAAACATCTCTCAAATATAAATTATTACAAAAAGTAGAAATTGCAAAACTGTTTTGTTGGCAATTTTTTTCAGAATGCTATCAAGTGACTTCTCGTCAACAGCCACGGACAGTCCTTTTAAAAGTGAGGCGTAAAGGAGAAAAAGATTTTGCATATATATTTGATATTTGAGGTAAAAAAAAAACTTATGTATTTTACAAATACTTTTTTAAGGAAATTTTGATTTATTACAGAAGGAGAAGCTTAAGTTATTTTTTATTACATATATAAATTACCTATTAAAAAATATAAATATTTTTTTTAAAAATTATTTACCCTAAAGGGAATTAAATGATAATTTATTGCAGTTAAACAAAACACAGTATTTCTCTTTCGCTAAAATTGGTCTCTCTTGTATATAGAAAAACTTTCCATCTATCTATACCTTTTTTTTCCATTTTGTTCATGCCTAAGATTATCTAAGCTCAAGTAATTGATTTGATCTATTAAGTCAAATGATCTCCGCATTATTTAAGTGATATCCAGAAAGAATCGATACAATCCCTATTTTCAAATGCTGAACGAAGTGGATCCCAATAATATTTCCAATGATTGCTTTAGGTATGCATCTCTTCAACTTTTGGCGAATTTCAGCCAATTTTCTTTGGGCTGGTATAAAATGGTTTACTATAAAATTTCTCTCGAATAATCTCTGAGAAACGGTTAATGTTTGAAGATCATTCGCTGGCAACAAGCTAATACCCAAGTATCATATTTTCCTTAAGAAACATTAAAATTCTTTTACACATCTTGAAATTTGTGATACATTTTCAGAAATGTGTAATCATGATGCAATATATTTATTACAAAAAAAAATCGATGCACATAATGGGATTTTTTTATTAGTTAGTGCCACTAATACATATTTTATACATAAGGCACAGTTAAACTCTCCTTGTATATTGAAAAACAGCACACAGGACATAGAAAACAACCTTTAAAATAACATCCACAGTTTATTCTACGTGTTTGATTATGGAAAAAAAAACAGTTTGCAAGATATTTTTGTTTTCTTACAAGAGGTAGATATTATTTCAGCCTGCGTACTTAGAATATTTCAAACTTAAAATGGCTTCCATCTAATACATATGCTCTCCAGTACAAAAATCCATTTAATTTGGTTAAAAAAAATAGAAAACTTTAATTATATTTATACAAACAAATTGTTTATTGATTGAAAAAAAAAATCTTTTTTCTTATTTTTTGCTATAAACTGATTTTATTTAAGTTTTTATCATTTTTAAGCGAAAATAACACGTTTTTATTAACTAATCTAATTCGTTTAGAACAAAATGTAATAGATGGAACAAAACATTGATCCTGCTTTTTTTAAATGTAGTTTACATACCTATACACCCTGTATTCAGTCTGCCGTATTTTATTATTTCTATCTAACATATATAAATAATCATTCAGCTCTAAATAATATATGACTAATATTTTGAAACATTTCTGATATAGTTTTCATAGCTCAACTTCGAAGTTTATGATTTTATATAATTTTTTTCTCTTATACATAAAACAATAATTCGGTATTAATTATAGGAATACTTGAGCAAAATTTCAGACTAGCGTTCATGTAAAAAAAAATTCCATTAACCTAACTAAATATTTTATTAAAATAAAAAAATGCAAAAATCTACATGTACATGTGCATCAAAGGAAATATTCTGTGCTATAAATACGTTAGAACATAAAAGTGGTACGTTAAATACAAAAGTGCAATAGAGAATAGTGGAATTGGATAAAAACCTAAAGATAAAGCTACAGAAACTCGCGACTGGGCTATCTTTTTTTTCTTTTTTTTTTTAATTTGAATGTTTAGACATATTAACAAAAAGATTCCAGATGAAATGAAGTTTTAAGAAATTGAGCATTACAATGGCTTACTTGTAGTTGATCTATTTTCTATTTCATTTTATAGCTGTTTCACTGTCGCGCATGAAATAATTAGTAAAGTGCGTACAAAAAAATAAATTCTTATTATCATTAAACAAATTATTGTCGTCCTATTGGAAGAAATCTAATTTTGAAAAATGAGCAAATGGCTGCTTCCCCCCCCCCCCAAAGGAAACTAAACTAGGATTTGAGACGCCTTTTCATCACATTCGAACAAACTTACAGAAAATTTAGAAGTAATCCATGTTCCTGCAGTTTTCCCCCTAGAACATATCATCTGAGTACTAAAGATAAAATGTGTGGGATCTATTGCATACGGGAAATATCTATAAGTAAAGGAAGATAGATCACAGGCACAAGATGAATTCTTGGCTGCGCTTTAATTTTTAACGTCAAAATATTCTAAATTTAAAACAAACTTTTTTTCTCCCTGAATAAGTATTTCCAGTTTTAATTATGTTCTAAGACATTAGCCAAAATAAATTTAAATTAGGATACGCGTTTTGCACATGCAAATGGAATTATTTTGATTTCGTTTGATACGTTTCCCCCGAGTTAGCTGCTTTTCAGGTTCATCAACGGATCAGATAAAATGCACTCTTGTAACTGGTTGATGAAATGTGGTTCGCAAGTTTTTAAAAACATGATTAAACACCTTTTAAAATACATAGTCAACAGTGTGCTAAAGCTTTTGATGTACGAAAATACGACCCTTCATTTCAACTGAGTAAATTGCTTGCACCTTTTTAGAATTCACTCTTTAACAGCATTCAAAACAGTCTTAGGATGAACAGAGTCAGTGATCTCCGTTACGAATTAACAGTAGATAATTAATTTACTAGTGTATAAAGAATCCCAAACTATGTTATAAATATCAACGCATTCATCACAACCATCGGAAGAGGAATCCTTCTCTTTCTTCTATCACTACAGGAGGACCTTTCCCATTGTCCTTGAGGTATTGAGAGGTATGAGAGGGACGGTGCAGTGCTCGTCCAGGTGCATCTTGGGACTCCTAAGCAAGGACCTCGCAACATTTTCTTTTTTTTTCTTTGAGCAACATCTGAAAAACTATATGAACATTTGATTTTATTACGCATATTTATAATATTTCAAAATCAATTTATTATTGTAGAACATACAACTGGAATTAATTGAGCTTATCAGATGTGTCAATATGAATTTGATACACACCAATTGCATGCGTGTATTATATAGGCTACAAAACATTTAGAACAACCACAAAATACTTGGTTTAACGAAATGCGTGATAATTATTAAATGAATTATAAGGAAAAGGTTTAAATACGTAGAGAATAATATTATATATATATAGTATATGTATATACACACACAGATAAACATCGATGAAAACGATCTTTGTGAACACACGTAGAATTATTTGAGAGCATTGAGAGAAACCTTTTTACATATTTAAGAAATTATTCTCAAAATCAGGTATTGTTATACATATTTTTTTATTGATATGAATATTTTGATATAAATAACAGCACTGATTAGCAAAAGAAAGTTTTCGAGCCTTTGTGTTAAAAGCCCCAAACACGATAATGGTAGAAAAAAAAACACACACACATACAAAGTCTAAGACTGTAACGTATATAATAAATTTCATTAAATAAGGGGAAGAAAATCTGTGCTAGAGCGAGAGCTAGAGAAAAGAAGAAAACGAACATTCACACACAAAAACAAATATATATACTTATTAAAATAATTCAAACTTAATAGGGGCCGCGGTAGCCTAGTGGTCAAGGTATCGGATCGTGGCTGGCGTGTCATGAGTTCGAGCCCAGTACCACTAGAGACCCACAGTATAGGGGAGCGATGCACGTAAAATATGTCGAAAACTCAAACGTCCGCCCGTTGGTGTGGTAGTTAGGAGAGGGGGTGCCAGCTCAGGTATTCTCCTCGTCACTTGACCATGGTTCAAAATTACGAGATCCGTCGCCAAAAGTCCTCGTGTAGCGGAACAGTGTGCGATGTTAATATTCACTCACGCGCTCAAACTTAATGGGCTTCGAGTTCGTATCCTGCCAAGAATATAACATTGTTCTATATACAGCTTTTTATTTGAAACTCTCCCACAATTAACAAATAGATAATTAATCTTAACCAATTATATACATATTTTAAATAATTAAAACTCTACAAAACTATTTTAGTCGTGTGTGCTGCTCTCGCAAAACTTTACTGTATTGCTCTATGATATGAAATATTTTGTCAGAATCATTGAAACGGCAGCTTGAGAATAAAATACACTCCTTGTGAAATCCTTTGGTGTGAACAGGGAATGTAAAAATGACTTCACTCGCATTGGATGTATGGCTGCAGAAGCCTATCGGTCATGGTCGAGAACCCCTGGCTTTCTTAGGGTCGTGGGTTCGAGTCCTGGTACCTATAGACCAGTCATGTAAAAGGATTCGATTCAAATGCATCGAGGCTATAAATCCTCACATTGATGGGGTCTAGAAATCTGGCGGATTCTTATCGGTTATACGAATCCTGGATTGTCACCAACACAAACATGGGTGATCTTATCAACCTATAATTGTGCCTTGGCTGCCGCTGAAAGGAAAAAAGTTCGTCGGCTGAGCCATAAATAAAGAGTAAGTCTTCCACAAGCTAAATTCTGGGTTCCGAGACATAATTCGTGGCATGAGAAGATTAATATTTCTTCGATAAAAAGCGATATTACCCTTCCATCGGCACTTCTGTCAACTTTACGGAGGGATGGTTTAGTTAAAAAGGTTGTAGCAGCCACATTTATTTCGAGTGAAAAAAAGATTGAAGCTTCATCATTCATTGCAACAAAATAAAACCGTATAACAGAAAAAAAATTTAAAATATTCTAAGAAATAGTGCACTTGATTTATAATATCAGCAACCGGAATAAAGCGTGATATTTAAAATCGGCGTCATCTCCTTTTATAATGTTACCCAATATAAATCAGAATCTAGCGTATTTTCTTTAAGCTTTGTGTCATGGCCCTTATTACCGTTAAGCACCATTTTAAGAGTAAGGTGCCGGCTCAAGTATCTCTCACAATACCTGACAGTAGTTCGAGATCCGAAGTTCTCTTATTGCTTCCAAACGGGACATTACTTGTTTTATTAGTCAGTCTTTTGGTTACACTGTCTTTTAACTTTTTTAAAAATTTTAAATAATATGGTGGCAGCAGGGTTATAACTGTGGAACCTGCGCCATTAATATTTACATAACCACTTATTTTTTTTAATTGTAAGTAATAAAAAAGTAAGATACACACCTAGGAAAATGAGGAAAAGTCTATGAGGTCTGCTTCCGGACTGAGACTTGTCTGCGGGGAGGATCCGGCCGATCCGGGTGACCAGCTGCTCATGGCTTCTTCCCAACTGCCCATCGCTGTCCACCGTCCACTGTCTTGAGGCTGACTGGATATCTGAGCGGGGTATTCCTGGGGAGGATCCAGGAGATATTGCAGCTGCTTTATGTACTCGATGGCAGAGCGCAGGGTTTCCATTTTGCTGAGCTAAAGGGAAAAAAGAAGGCACGTCAAATATCGTGAATGGATTCGAATTCTCTGTATCAGAGATCACAATTTTGGAACCTTTGTCTGTTTTGATTGATTCTAAAATAGTTTTCAGTTTGAGGTGTTCTAAATGTTTTTTCGGTGTGTCAGGCATGCTGAATGTTAAAAAGTATTCATTTTTCTTTTAAAATCAATTACATATAAGGTTCCATGCAGTACAGCTGTCAGGTCTGCCAGACAACTTCTGGTCATAATTTCGAACACCCCTTGTAATACACCTTTTCACTAAAATATTTTCTGCCTCTTTAATGTGTTTCTGTTCTTTTGTTCCGCTTCCTTGCATCATAGATCCCTACAACGACATTTGCCACCCTTCATTCCCATGTGATTCCGAGTCGCGCCTCTCTGTCACCTGCACATCCTGGAGTGTTGTCGGTCTCGTAGCGAATCGTCCTGTATTTTTCATAATTATTGATCCAAAATGGTTATGTAAGAATATTATTTTGATAAAGGCCTTTTTTGAAATATTATTCAATGATACATAGAGTTCGTAGCAATTAATGTTAATTACTGAATAAAAAGCAGATGGTGAAGAAACCAGCGGATACTGTTAATTGAAATATAAAGTAATAGAATGGCGTTACTTTTTTAATAATTCCACGGTCACACACGTTGAACATATGAAAAGAAAATGTTCAAAAATGCATTTTTAGCGATGAATCAAAGATTATTTTGCTTACGAAAATTCATAGATTTTTCTCTACTTGATGTAGCCGTTATTCAAAAAGCCGTATAAAGGGAGCTGTTGAAGCTCAAACGTCCTCCCACTTGTGTACTGAAAAAGCTAGGAGAGTGGGTGCCAGCTGAGGCAGTGGCGTAACGTACACCCCGCAACCTCCGCACTGCGGGGGGGGCAAGGCTTCTAGGGGCCCAAAGCCTGACTGACGCCCTTCATGTAGATTTTCTCAAAATTCGCGTTTTCCAATTGGTGATCTAACGTCATTCAAAATCAAAATTTTAATGCGTTCATTAGATATATTTGATACAATAGCCAAATCAAAGAACATTTTGTTTGATGTACTGCAATCCCAGCGACGAGAGAAATTTTCCTTTAGTGGTGTTTTTTTTTCAAACCCAAATTACTAACGGATAAAATAAAAGTCAGATGGAGAATGGGGGATGTAATGCGAGGAAGATAAAGAAATCATCACTATTTTTTACTATAAGTATACTTTACATTAGCAGTAGAGAGAGAGAGAAAAGACATGATTTACTTTCTACCGAAGTTGCAGAGTAACTTATTGGCAACTTTAGTTCCCCCTCCCCCTCATGTATTTCATTTTCTTTTAGCAAAGTCGTAAATAACGTACATCTGTTATGCTTTTTTCACGTGAAATTGTATTAGGATGCTTGGAAATCCACAGAGAGCATTTAAATAGTAATTTGGTCAGATTTATGAGTATTCAATCAAATAAAGCATAATGAGAAACGTTTCACAAAATTGCTTTCATATAGAACAGGCATCTCTATTTTTATATTCAATGCATATAAATTTAGGATATGTTCCTTAACGATAAAAACATTTCCATCTGACTTCTCGATTTCATAATTAGAACTCGGTTTTTCCATCGGAATTTCAAATTCTTGTTCAAAAAATGGTATTTTGTCAATTGGAGAAGAAGAAACGCGGCTCTAAAATGAATGGAGTTAAAAAAAAAATGTTTCTCAAAAACGAAAAATTCGAAAGTAAAAGGAGTATAGCAAAAAAAAAAAAAATAATAATAATAATAAATGTGCAAAATTGGATAAATTTTTAATATCTACAAGTGCATAATCTTGTGCAAGTACTATTAATAGTAATGCTAGTGAACCTGATTAATAAATCATGGAAATGAAAATTAATTCATTAGAAAAAACACAATTTCGGACATTTTAGCTGATAAGGATACTATATCTAAAAAAAAGGAGTTGTAAAGAATAAGGTAAGAAATGTCTTTTTTCTTTCGCAAGAATTTGAAACCGAAAATAATTTTACAGTTATCGTATCTTTCTTATGTATTGGTTTTTTTAGTTACCAGGTTATCTTTCGACTGTTGTGTGAGAGAGATTTTCTATTTTAATAAATACCATAAATACTCTCTAATGTTAAAGGTTATTTACTTCGTTTATTTAGACTCAGGTTGATTTTGTATTCAGTCATAAGTTTAATGTTTAAATAAATATTTTTAGGTGATGTGTATTGGTACATTATGTTTGATTTTGTAATCCTTTTTAATATCTGACTTGGGGCCCAAAACCTGACCTTGCGAGGGGGTGGGCCTTATTATTAATAGCTCATTATCCTTTTCAAATAATTTTTATAATTACTACTAAAACAGTGAACGCAGACTTTTTCTACTTGATTATTGTTGGTATCGCTATTAACCTGTTTTTATTTTAAAATCTATGGGGAAAAAACAGAGTTTACTTTTGTTATATTCTCAATACTTGGAATTAACTAAATAACTAAATAAAATATAATTTTAAAATTTTTTTCAAATTCTGGTTTTTAAATTTTCCCCCCGTTGTTTATGTGCGCAGTAGTAAATGAACGCAGACTTTTTCTAGCAAGTGTATATATATATATATATATATATATATATATATATATATATATATATATATATATAATATAAAATTCTCCTGTCACAGTGTTTGTAACCAAACTCCTCCGAAACGGCTGGACCGAATCTTATGAAATGTTGTGCGTATATTCAGTAGGTCTGAGAATAGGATGTAAACTATTTTTCATTCCGATGTTGCAATTAGTTGAAAAGATATTAATTAAAAACCTTAAAACGCGCAATTGTTTTGCCTGTGTTGTTCATTTCACTTGGCGTCGAAAATCGGTTTCGCACCAGATGTGACTTTTCTCTGTTCCACCGTCCAAATCCTCCTGCCCATGGTTTACACTACCGAAAGGGGTGTCTATAACAAATAAAAAATCACCAAATTGGGCGAGTGAAAAGTTTATTTATTTATATTTTTTGTACACATATTTAATTTAAAAAGTGATATATTGCACCGTTTATAAAACAAAAATATCAAAAATATTTGCGAAAAACTTAATCGCTTTTACTGCGTTATCATTATTTCAAATAAATAACACGAGATCAGTTATTGCTATTTTGCTCAAGATAGCTCTCACGTTAAGTGATCAATATTTAATCTCAATTAAGTGATCTCATATAAATCAATAGTTTTCAAAATGTGTCTCGAGCTCCCGCCAACAGCTATTGTGTTACCTGTATAGACCATTTCCGAATATTTTCAGACATATATGAGTTCTTATTTATTAGTTTATTGAAATAAAACGCAGTTCATAAAACTGTAAAACTCAGTGCGTGCAACGGGAGTCATTTTTAATTAAAAGATAAATATATAAGTATTTTATAATTATCAAAGGTATAGGTCAAATTATAAAAGAACAGATACATTATCAGTACATTGTTTTCTAGCATTGAGTAAGGCCGCGGTGGCCGAGTGGTCTAGGTATCGGATCATGGCTAGCGTGTCATGAGTTCGATCCTAGTACCACTAAAGATCCGCCGTGTAGGGGAGCGATGCACGTTAAATCTGTCGAGAGCTCAAACGTCCTCTCGTTGGTGTGGTGTGGTAGTTAGGAGAGGGGGGTGCCAGCTCAGGTGTCGTCCGCGTCACTTGACCATGGTTCAAAATTACGCGGACCGTCGCCAAAAGCCCTCGTGTTGCTAATCAGTGCGACGTTAATATTCACTCACTCACTCACTCACTCTAGCATTGAGTACTTCAATTTGATCTATTTGTGTGTTTTGTACAGTGAACAATGCCAGCCAGACGCAAAGGGTCTGATTTGGGCCGTCGAACGACTAAATCTACAGTCATGTGAAATAGAAGAGCTCAAAGAACAGGCGAACAAATACAACAGGGTAATGAAGATGTGTGTGTGAACATGGCGCAGTTGCGGGAATCGCAATCAGAAGAGGCACGAGTTGAACAAAATCAACAAAGATGTTTAGAACAAAGACAAGCGTGTTGATTCGTATTTGACACACGCAGAGCAAATGACCAACAACGCCAACAATTACATCAACCATTTACATCCGATTCATTCCGTCGTCTAGCATTCGAGTATGAGCCCGATGTTAAATATTACGCTCATTCGAATGCGGAAATTGGTGCTATGGACAAGGAATGTCCGCATTGTAATGCGCTGAAATTTAAAAAATGAGCCACCCTAGATGTGTTGTGAGTCAGGAAAAGTGCAACTACCAGAACTTGAAACACCACCTGAACCATTGTCACGTCAATCTACGTTCAATGTGCGCTACTGAGATCAACGTTTGCTTGAAATCATCGCCAATGCGGAGTAATATTGAAAAAGTACAGCTGAAAGTAAATATGCGCATTCAAATGCTTCAAGCTCCATCCGCTGAAACATTCTCAAAGCAACTGTTAGATATCGGAGATGGAAAAGTAGCTGTACATGAAAACACTGGATGCATAAAATTGCCGACCAATTTCTGCACAATCGTTAACTCGCAAAATGCTCTCATTGACCAGATAGTTCCCAATATACACATACAATACTTGAATCATGAGTGTCTGGCAAGAGCAATTTCGGCAACAAGAAATGTGGACGTCAACGATTTGAATTTCAAGATACAACAGTTGATTCCAGGGGACTTGATGTCATATTAATCTATCGATACAGTTTGCGATACCAACTAAGCTGTAAATTATCCAGCAGAGTTTTTGAACTCATTGGATTTTCTAGGCAGGTCACCGTACCATTTAAAACTGAAGGTTGGATCTCCGGTTATTTTGCTTCGTAATTTGAACCCGCCACGGCCGTGCAATGGCTCGCGATTAGTCATTAAAAAATTGATGAAAAACGTTGCCGAAGCTAGCATTTTGATTTGAAAGTTCCGAGGGGAAGATGTATTATTACCACGAATCCCTATTATTTCCACAGATGTGCCAATTGAATTCAAACGGATTCAATTTCGAATTAGATTGGCATTCGCAATGACAATCAACAAGTCTCAAGGCCAAACGATATCTGTTTGTGGCTTAGATTTGGGCACACCGTGTTTTTCCCACGGACAATTAAACGCGGCATGCTCTTGCGTGGGTAGGCCATCTAGTTTGTTTGTGTTGGTTAAAGATGGACTCACTAAAAATATCGTACACTCCTTGCACTAAGAGACTGATAAAGTTAATTTTAATTGTCCTAATTTGTGATAGAGATGTAATTTGAAATTTATTAGTTAAAATAATAAAAGTACAAAGAATTCAAAAAATGAATGTTTTGTGCTTTGTTACTTTTATAAGCCGTCATCGTTCACAGCCCTCCATTCCTCTTTCAGTCATATACCACATTCCCACACACTTACAATGAGTTAGTTAATTTTTATTTGACTACCAAAATATTCTCTAGAAATAATTTATGTGGCAAAACAACGTTTGCCGGGTTAGCTAGTATATATTGGCTTGGGGCCCAAGACCTGACCTTGCGGGGAGGGCCCAATTATTTTCCGTTACGCCACTGAGCTCAGGTATCGTCTTCGTCCCTTCACCATGGTACAAAATTACAAAGTTCGTTAGCCCGTGTACAGCTTCATAATATAGAGTAAATATCTCTTGAACAACACAGGATTTTTTTTTGGTAACAATCCTCGTTATTTTGAACTGTGGTCAGGTGTCGATAACGGCTTTTTGAGCTGGCACCCAACTCTTGAAACTACATCAGCTTGAAGTGTTTAAGCCTCGAGAGATTTAACGTGCATCAGCCCCTATACAAGCGAGTTGATGGTGGAAGAAATGATCGCAGGATTGGACTGAAAAGTATCATTACGTCTTGAATCTGTACATATTCAAAACTTAATTATTAGAAGAAGGTGCTATTTTTTCATAGACACTTTAAAAGATTGCGATTCATGAATAGGAGAATCAGTTTTCTTTTAAAGTAATCAAAGCGATTTTTTTCCTTCGTTTCAAGTGTGTGTCGTTTTTAATTTACGAGTAACTTAAATTGAAATTTTATATTCCATTTCAATAATATTTACACCCTGTTTGGCTTCTTTTATCAGTTTTTATTCCAATGATTCTGAACCTTTTTTTTGTAGCGGCACACTTTTAACGATTTCAAAATTTGGCGGCACTCAAAGAAAAAAAAGTTTAAAAGTTTTTTTATTTACCCGCAATACATTGTGTAAAATAGTTTGTGATAATAATTTGGAATGTGAGATAACATAAGATAATATGTACTACAAAAACAACAATGCGTTGATAAGAATACCTTTAATGAGAAATTTGAGCTGGATGTTTTTTGATCATTTCATTGACATTGGGTCGCAAAAATGACAATGCTACTCTCGTATCGTCTTCTACATTTAACAGTCTCGAGCTTTTTTTTCTTTCGTTTTTATGTTAGGTAATACTGAAAATCCGAATTCACTCAAATAAGATGTAGAAAGTTGTAAAAATTATTTTTAAAGCTTTTTTGGCCATCATGGGATAATCGCATCTAATGTTAATACAAAATGAATTAATTGATTCTTTCGAATATTTTAAAATTAAATCTCGATTATTACAGAGCGAAATGAGTTCTTCCTTTTCATTCAGAGTTATTTCAAATACAGAAGTATTCGTTATTACAAAGGTATTACGAACCGAATCCCATTTTTTATACCTAAATTTGGGACATAATGAATAATTCTCTCCTTTAATGTTGTCAAGTGGTCAACAACAAATTTATGAATAGTTTAATTAAAATCCTTTGGGACTGACTCAAACTTTTCCAAATTTCCTTCCTGAGCTCTATTTTTCCATAAAGTTATTTATTTTTGGAATCCAACCAGTTTATTTGTTGAGTTTAATATGTTTTCTTTCGGCCCTTGTATACTAGAGTTTATGTTATTAAAAATAACAAGCATGTCTGATAAGTAAGCTAGTTAAGCGCACCCTAATTTATCTTCCAACAAATGAATAAAATCATCATTTTTATTTTGTTCAAGAAATATTTTCATTTCGTCTTTTAATTCCAGTACACGAGATAAAACTTTCCACCTTACTTCCATATACAGTAACAATCGGATGTTTCACAGATCGCACGTTTGTATACGCAAGAACCATTGCGGCTGCAGTGGAAGAAATGTCGTTTCAATGCAATGGGACTATTCGTAGGGATACGTCCGCATTCGGATGAAGAAAATTCGTACGAAAGTGCTTCCAAAGAGGACGGGCAGCCTGACACGTGTGAGCCGACTTGATGCATAAAAATCAGTTTATGATTCTAAGAAAGAACGCGTAACAAAACAAGCAATTTTTTTTATGGATTTAAATACCTATTCCTGTTAAAATAACTTGTACATTTTATTTTAAAATTATATTATTTAATAATTTTAATGTATTCATATATATATAAGAACTTTTCTTTAATTTAAACTTTACTCGTAATAAAAAAAAGCATTATAATTTTTACTATATACATTTCTAAAATTTGGCGGCACAGTGGGTGAGAATCGCTGTTTTATTCCATTCCATTTTCATTTTATGCTGCTTAAATGCTGTCTAAAATTATATTATTTCATCTTTTCTTTCTATGTGAAAGGTCATGTAGCAATTTGCAGCTCAAGGTTCACCTCACGGATGCACAGAACAAAAATCGCCAACTCATGATGTGTCTGACGAGTCGTGGTTTTGAGCTCTGAAATCTTATAGAGCTCCTAAACTTTTTGTCTCAGAGATCCCTTGCCATATTTTTTGGTTTAGGGTAGACCCCAGCTTACCTAATGTTGATTTTTTGCAAATTTATCAACTTAAATGTCTTTTGATAGCTGGTAATCTTTATACTTTAAAAGATTTATATTTCTAACTGTAGTGAAGTGCAGTGTCTAAAACT
Source organism: Trichonephila clavata (assembly GCA_019973975.1). NCBI lineage: Eukaryota > Metazoa > Arthropoda > Arachnida > Araneae > Nephilidae > Trichonephila > Trichonephila clavata. Next base: position 87,390 of record BMAO01008435.1, on the reverse strand, counting down.
TAAGAAACAGATGTTAATAAAATTAATAATACATAAAATAACTGACCAACAAACAAATATTTATAATAGGAGGGGTGAATATGGTACTTAAATAATAAATTTTCAACATTTGTCATCAATCTTGTCAGGTGTAACCCTAAATCTCCTCAGTTAATAGGGTCCAGTCTCTCTTTTTCTTTTGCAGATTAGCACAACCGCGCTGAAACTCCTTCTCACTAGTAAAAGCACAATTAAAAACTTTCTCAAAGTACTCCATCATTCGGGATAAATAACAAATATATCTTTTTAAAGCCCAACATTGCTGACATCCGTTTCTAAATTTTAACATCTCCGTTACTGCCTATTCCGATCAGTTATTTATATATTTTTTATTTTTATTTTTAATGTGAATATATGAATTCCTTGCCTACTGTGACAATTACCGTAGTCAAAGCACTCTTAAACCTAGTTTCAAAATCTGAATGAAGGGCAAATAAACTTTGAACGTTGGTTGAAATGTTATTTTCCGGGGCAGAAGGAAATTCGGGATGTTGAATATTCTACTAGTTTGGCTTTTCTGGCAAAAAGAAGAAGAAAAAAACACTAAAAGGATTATCCTTGTTTTAAGAAAATTTGTTGTCACTTTGTAACTGTAAATTAAACCTATTAAATTTAGTAAATAAATCTGTTAAATAAGTAAAATCTGTTTTTGATATGATTAAATTTTCTTTTAAAATCACAATCTGCTTTAATCAAAACTACTATCATAAACCCTCATTTTCACCTCACGGACGCTCAAATTATTTATTATTACGTGAACCCCTTGCAAATCATCATAGATCCCTGAGATCGGTATAGACCATTTTTGGAACCACTGCTATAGCACATTAAATCCATTGACTCTTAAAGTCCTTTCGTTAAAGCAGTGTTGAGGTTTTGAGAGTGAGATGTCAGGGCATGTGTCGTCCTCGTCACTTGTTCGTCGTTCACGGCCCATGGCCTACAGCCCTGGTATTATTTCTAAGTTCGACGATAATAATCAATCTTCGTGATGGAACAGGCTAAAATTTGAAGCTCGGTGTTTATCCCACTGATACATAAAATTGAATTATGCATCTCCATATCCCATCAAACCCATAACTATAAATGTAACTGAATTATGTTTCAAATATTGACTACTATCAAAAGTAGAGAAAAGGAATTTATAAAAAAAAGTTGTATGTTATTATTTCTTTTCTTTTAGTATTCCGTAAATACATGTATTAAGAATGCATGTTTTTTTTAATATGACCCCCGATTCAGATACGAAAACATTCAGAATCAGTATATTTGTTAAAACATTTTATCTTTATTTCTTTACTTTTCTTCACATATAATTGCTCTGAAAATAGTTCATAGACCAAAGCTAGAACTGTAGTTCTTTCTATTTCCTAAATAATTTATTTCCATTTCTAATTCAGAAACTGCATTTATCAAACGTGTGATCAATTCTCTACATTAGAGTTCTAGAACTCGGTTGTGAAATGACATTCTTCGTGTATTTTGACGATGCTTCCGAAAGAATTTTACTTCAACGTTTCATACGCGTCATCCCATATCACCTATAAGATTAACAGATAAAATGTATTCGCGTATAATTCACATTTTAAATTGCTGTGGATGTTTGAAAGGACGCCTCTCATATTTTCTTGCGTATCCACCCATCGAGACTACCCTACACTGAACGCGGGATCCCGAGAAGGGGGGTGTTCCATCTTACCTTCTTCCTGGAGTTTCCCTGCGGCAGGTACTGGCGCAGGGTGGCGAATCCGTGGTTGACGAGGCGCACTCGTTTCCTCTCTCGTTCGTTTCGCCGTGCCATGGCTGTGGGTGCCGGTCCCTCGCTGCTCGATCCCCGGTACTTGGGGACTGTATCTGCTGCAAAGAGGGAATCACAGCATTATTATCCATTTTCAGAGGAGGAAAAACTGTTGAAAATTTTGCAGAAACTAATTTAGATTTAGATATTAGTAATCTAGGCCCTTATAAAAATGGGAAATTAAAACTTTTAAGAAGATAAACAATACACGCGCGGATAGAGTTAAAAAATGCTTCATCCCTTAAATTTTGCTTTGATCTCACTTATCTATTGAAAGATATATATTTATAGTTAGACCCCATTATTTCCTGTTTTGATCGAATTTTTCAAAATATAAATTTGTTCTGTTTTCTACATCAAAAAATGTGTTTCGGCTTTGGAAGTTATGGCATCAGAGTCTACAGGATCTTTGAAGGAGCTCCACAAGGAGGGAAAATCGCATTTTCGGAAAGGGGCGCACAATGTGAACTACAGGATTCGTGATAAAATATTATCAATAAAATAATTTAATAATTAAAAGGTATCTTTAAAATGCATAAATGCCCCATGAGAAGATAAGCTTATTTTTTCTGGAGCTTTTAGTTTGCTGAGGAAAAAAATTCTCTCCTAAGAAGTGTTTTGAAGAAGAAATCAATACTTAAACACCAACCAATCTAGAAGTCAGTTAGATATTTGAATTATTATTCTTTTGATAATCAGTAAAGGGTTGATAATCAGTATATTTAGAATTGTTTAAATATTATCTTTTAGTATCCTATAAATAAAATGTTCATTAAAAACATCCCACATGAGAATTACATTGGATCAACAGTCTTTAACTTACAAGTGTAATAGAGAGCATGAAAATCTTTCCTATTTGACTCTTTTGCACACACTTGCATTTTTATATTTATAATGTTTGTTTTATTCATTTCATTTCCTAAAACTATAGAAAAATATTTCTCAAAATAAATGAAAAAGCTATAAAAATGTAAGAAAATTCAATATATATTGTTTATTATTGCAATATACATTAAAACCTGTTTTTGTGCTGTAGATAGAGACAGCACAAAAAGAAACCGCACGAAAAATATTCGAAGATTTCATAAATACTTACACATAACAACTTTGTCAACATACTACAGAATTTTTTTTATGCGGCGAAAAGGGACCGCATAAAAGAAGTCGCGCTTAAAAAATTCGTTAATTATTTACGAAATGTATGAGAAAGGGCTTCCAAACAAAATAAATAATTAAATTACCCATGAAAACATTTTTTAAAAAAAAATTTAATTTAAAATTTTAATTTTAAAAACATTTTATGCATGGAGTTTTCAAAATGCACGCACGTAATTCATTGCTTCTCGTCGTAATCCAAAGCGGCCTTTTTCCTGGGGTGAATGAGCTCAAAATCGCTTTCGGCACTTTGGTCAGTTGCTTGTAAACGTCACGATAACGAGATGTAAAGGATCGAAGCCGTTTTTGTGGAATTTCAAACTCCTTTCGGAATTGGTATATATTTTGATAAAATGCCTTCCCGATTTGTTGGAAGATCCCTACATATACGAATATTTTGTCCTCTCTTAAATATTCCGGTTCTTGTCCGATTGCATAATCTATCAAATTATTGATTATGTCACTGTCATGGAAAGTTTCGTATTCAATCAAGTGCGTGCTGCAAAAGGCGTTGAGAGGAAGATTTTGAACGTTCATTGTCGGCAGACTTTTTATAACAAATGAGTGAGTGAATATTAACGTCACACTGTTCAGCTACACGAAGGTTTTTGGCGACGGACCTCGTCATTTTGAACCATGGTCAAGCTGTAATGCCGGTCGTTCCTGCTTCCCTCTGAAACCCCTTGTCTACCTGCAGACCCAGTTGGGTGTGTGGGAGAAACTGAATAATCAACAGACATGATTCATACTAATTTTTTTATTATCAAAATATCAAGCAGACACAATAATAATCTAATTAAGATAACAGATCAGATAGTAGAGCTCGGAGATGAGACTCAATAGCCTGGGATTATAATACGGACCCTCAACTGATTCCACGATAGCTTAAACATGCTTAATATGAACTACGTCGCATACTAATGATCACGATACCTGTACTTTTATGAAGTTGAGTCCAACACTTTGTGACGGGTGCTTACGCGTTTCACTAACCTTCTCCCGTATTCTTTAAATATTTTATTTATTTCAACCAATCTCCACCGAGAGCCAAAAGTGTGACTTATGCAAATGAGATATTTATATAAGTTCGGGTTTAGAGAGTTCGAAAAGGAAATGAGAGGGGAAATGAAACGAAGAGTGGAAAGAATTGAGACAGTAGTTTTTCTAGTGGAAATATAGTCGTCGGGAAAAGTCTATTGAAAAGTATACATAAAATCGGTTCGGGACGGAACTGAGAGAAAGCTGAGATTGAAGCCGCTCATTAAAGCAATCCAGATATAGAAGAAGTAATTAGAAGAACCTGCCTTAAGAAAAGGTATCAGGTCAGTTTGTTTTCTCAAATTAAATATAAATGTGTAGCTTAATTGTACGCGTTGTCCTCCGTGGATTCAGTTAGGATTCCGTCGTTCATAATCGAATTCTTGTCATACTCCACTGTTTTTTATTGTTCTTAAAATTTGAATAGTATTTGTGTAATCTCTCAATTAAGAAATGTCAATAAATAAGATTGACTTATTAAATAAGTAGTAATTAATCATGAATTCAACACATTCAGATTTAGATAATACAAGAAGGGGAGTTAATAATCTTAGAGGTAGTGATAGACTACGACAACTTGAACCTTGAAAGCGATCTTTATCTGGATTTAATCACCGTCGATTGATCCCCCCTCAGTAAACTTCCATTGATAAACTCCAAATGCACTTAATAAAATTCCATGATTCTTCACTCTTCAACTAACCAACAAACTCGCCAGCTCCTTGCCAACTAACTCCTAAAACTCGCGAATACAGAATTTATATAATATACTTCATTTGCACAATCACGCTTCTTTCACTCAGCGAAAGTTGGTTGAAATAAATATTTTTCTAAAAGAGTCCTGAAGTGGTTAGCAGAACCACGTATAGATCCGTCACAAAGTGACGAGGACGATATCTGAGCTGGCACCTCTTCTCCTAACTACCACGCCACACCAACGGGATGACGTTTGAGCTCTCGACAGATTTAACGTGCATCGCTCCATTACACGGTTTATAACAAATGAACAGATCGTCTTTAAGTGTATATATGTACATTGACAGAAAGCATTGCAGTGGCACCAAAGTCGTTGAAATTCAGGTATCGCGTAAAAAGTATCGATCAAAAATAAAATCGCATGAAAAAAAACAGGTTCTACTGTATTGTTTATAATTTTTGTACTTTTGAGGGCTGAAGTGTCTTAGATTATGTGTATGTGTATTTCCTTTTAGAATATCCTCAATTACAAGCCTCTTTGCTACACGAAAACGTAAATGCATATTTTTAAAAAAAAACTGAGAAATTTCCAACATTAATAAAATACAAGATTGAATTTTTATAAAAAAAAAATACTATCGTAAAATATGGCGTATAATGTGAACTTATGTGCTTTATATCAAAATGATAACTTTAAAAATAAAGAGATTAAACTTCTACAAAGATCGGAATACTGTTTATTTAAAAGAAATGACAAACGTATTGATCTTAAAGGGTTGTAATTTTAGTAGTGTACTATTTAGTATAAAGCCTGAGCAGTAGCACACACAAAAAATTTTCAAGGGGGCTGTCCATGGTCGAAAGTCCCCCAACTCGTATCGTACCTCAAGACTACACCAATTGATTCTTCTGATTTTGTTAACAAAAAACAGTAAAAAATAAATTATTGAATTAATAATTTGTATTAATTAATAAAATAAATTGTTAATTACAAGTAAATTAAATTTTACGTTATATATACATAGGATTATCAACCATTGAAAAAACCTCAAGTGCTTTGAGGGGTGTCCGGACCCCCAGGAACTGATCCTGGGATTTATCTCGAATAAATGACCTAAAAGCATAAGAGAATTACACACATACATTTCAGGATCCTTAGTAAAAAAAAAGGGGGGGGGGTGCATTATGCTGCAAATATACTTAAAAAATAAAAAAATGCTGCTTGAAAGTATAGGTATGTGTTATACACGCAGGATTTTCAGGTTTATTTTTAAAAAAAGCAAAAAGCGGTAAATTTTAAGAGTTTTGTAAGAAACTGCTTCAGGAAATGTTTTACAAATTTCCAAACAATAGTTTCTTTATTAAATAACTAATTAGAAATTGATTCAAAGAAACAAAAATAAATACACAATTCTTCTAAAACAAATTTGTAAGAATAATTCCTGAATAAAAGGTCGTGCTTCCACGAACAAACTTAAAAACTTTCGGGATTTAACTATTTATTTAAAAATAACTATCTAATAATCTAACGTAATTATAACATAACTTTTTTTCTTTCTTTTTTTCTCTTTCCCTTGTTCATTGCATCCCAAATATCATGCAAATAAAAAAAATCTGGTTATTTACAATAAACAGAAATAAATTTCGAGCTCCTGATAATTTATATCGATGAATCTAAAGAACGCGACTTATAATCATGAAGGAAATTAGAATGCAATTAATACTGCGCAGTGAATCGGATTCATGATAACTGACGAATTTAAATATGAACCCGTTTATTTAAATTTTGAGAAATTTAACGATTTTTGTTACTTTTTTTCCTAACTAAGAGTAATATGGGATCTTAACATATATATTTGTATTATGTGATCTCGTAATAGTTTTCTTAATGCAATAACTTTGAATCGTATCAGTATGAACGTGCGCAACATTCATTGAATCCGTTATGTCAACTAAATGGATGGAAAAAAATGACCTCCGTATGTAAACTCGTACACTTTTATTTAAATTATCTATTATTAGTGTATTTATAAGATTAAAAATATTGAATAGAACTTTTAAATAAACACGTTTTAAACATAGATACTCTATGAATAAAATAAAATTACACTAATCAACTAATTACTAATTTTAAAAAGCACGAAGATGAATCATACATTTTTTTATTTCGTTTTGTAATGCGAATATCTTAAAGGTACTGCTGCTTAAAGGGGAAGAGGGGAAATGTTTACTCAAATACATTTTATTCATGAACCTTTATAAATGAAAGAAAGAATCAAGAATATATTGAATGGCCTATTGTAATGTAGTGTCACCTCAGAAGAAAGATTCTGCACACAAATCGAAAATTTTTCCTCGAGAGTTGGTTAAAATCTACATTTTCAAACGCGAAATTCACAATTGCTTCAATCTTTCGTTAAATATTCCGTGAGAAAGAAATCGAATTTTAAAAATACTTGTGAACGTCATCGAGAACATATTAAAACTATTGATAAGTATCATTCGTATCTTGAACATAAATGTATTCTTGAGTAGTTAAACACTTTTGTATCCCATGTGTTTATCTTGTATTACAAACTTAGGGAAAATGTATTTTTCTTTCTGAAAATATTTTTCGAGTTTCCGTCTTTTTTTAATAATAGCCATTCTTAATGATTCACCGACACGTCTTGCAGGATCTTAAAAAAGGCTATTAGAAAGACATCAAATGCATTGAAAGGTTAAAGACTCGGTGTGACAAAATTATGTATTCCTGAGAAAAATTCCTCACACAAAAAAAAATCTTTTCCTCCGTCGATGTGCATCAACATCAGCGGTTCGGGATTTCCGGGGCTCTTTAAATGTGAAGACCAGCGGCAAGAGAGGCAGCAGACGTTCATGAATGATTCAGTGGAAAATCGACGACACGCGAGCAGAGTAAACTCAACCCCTTCGAAGGATGAGAGAGAGGAATGCAAAGTTTGCTCGAGGGAAGAAAACTCTTTACAATTTTCAGAAACGGGAATCTGAGTGAGAAAACGGAAGATGGATGCGAATGAAGGCCCAAACAAATAGTCACGAGGGGTCAGCATTTCCCTTTCGTGGGAGATGGAGGGAATGGATAGGGGGTCGCAAGTGTCAGGAATGATGGATCTTTTTATATCGATCAACAAATCTGAAAGGATTACGTCTATAAACGTCACCTACTGCATGAGAAGAGAACGTCTTAAATTTTCTTCGGTGCACACTCGACTTTCTTTATTTAATGCAGAAAGGAGAGTCTGGCAGGGGCACGAGAAAAAAATTAAATAGTATTTAATGTGAAATGGATGTTTTAATTTATTTTGAAGCAACATATGAAAGAGGTCTCGTGTAAAAGAGGACTTTCAGTTTGGATTTCGTTTTTCCAGTTTGGAAAACTGGACTTCTTAAAGAATGGGGAAAAGATCCGAAGTAAGAAGGTTCAATTTAATTGAGGAATAAAAGATCACATTCAGTTAAAGAAAGCAGAGAAGATGCGTATAATCATCTTCAAAATTGCTCTCCAAATGGAGAAAAAATTAGAGAGTGTTTAAATAGCATCACTTGAATTTTGATGTTCATCATGGCACCTTCATTAATTACTTATGTATGTATTTTTTGCTAAAACTTTTTTTTGAAAAAAATTATGACCAGAAATTTTATTATTTTTTATTGTTTCTATTCCCCTGGTTATATGCTCAAATTTAAGATATTGCAACAAAAAGATATGGAAAACCTAAACGTTAACGCGTTATTTGACAACAGATGGCACCCCCCCCCCCACTACCAGTTTACGCATACATGTTCTAAAAAATTTGATATTTGTGGTAGGTAAATAAATGTTTTCTTTGGAGATTATATATGTATATTATCCGACAGGATCATATCACACTAATGATATAATTGTTTAGAATTTGTTCTACAAATTATCATTTCATATACAAGGACTGAAAAAATGCACAAACAAAACATATTAGATTGAGCTCCTCTGCTTTCTTGAATGGTGTGTTTAGTAACTAAAACAATATTCCTTCCCCTTGTTTAATCTCAAAACATGAAAACAAATGCCTAGGAGTGTTTAAATCTTATCGATTGAACAATGTAACTGGATTTTCGTTCTAACACTTGCTTTTGAATACTTCATTAAGTTCACACTTCACTCAGTCTTATGACAAAGTGCTTGAGGGAAAAGAAAGAAAGGGTGAAAAAAAGATTAAAAAATAATAATAAAAATGTTGTATTTATAGAAGTTTAAAAAATGTCTCTTTGAATATAAAACTTCAAATCAGATTGCTCAATAATATTGATTTTTTTACTGAATTATCTTCGAAAAAACCTTAAAACATAACAATATAAATGGATCTTCGAATCAAATCTCTTAAAGAAAATTTATCTTTCTATTTATGAGCCTGTGGATTTAATACGTTTGGAGAATAGTTCGTAAGGGGGTTTTCCATTATTTCTATAACCAATTGCTTGTAAATACACAGCACGTAAGTATGTATAAAATTTAATTTTTCGAAAATAGCACCAAATGTAGATAGTTGTATCCAACGCTAAGTGTCCCAAAGGAATATGTCTTAAGCCTGTCTTGACAAAGGAATATAACACAAGAAATCCCTTCTAGAGCTGAACAAATACTCTAATTACCCCCCCCCCCCCAAAAAAAACAGCACATTTTTTAATCACAATTCACTTTTGGGTAGAAATCAATCTACCTTTTTTTAAAGGATAACACGACTTATATTTCGTTTATTAAAAATCTTATATACATAATATAGGCCCAGTGGTAGCGCATTGCGCTTACACACCACAGGTTCGGTCTTCTATCCTCGAGCGGGGCAAGGTCGACTCAGTCTTTCATCCTTTCAGGGAGTCGATAAATGAGTACCAAGCCTGCTTGGGGACTATACGTTGGGAATTTCGTTTCAGGCTGACCACCTGATTGGGACATCTGCTCATGCACCTCAGCACCCAAGGTCATATATACTGAGATGGGCCTTGGCCCTCGTGGGCTGTTGCGCCACTGAATTCAGTTCTTACAAACATAATGTGTATAAAATTTGAAATAATTTAATATTTAAATGAACATATTTCAAGTTCCTAAATTGTACAATAAACGAAAATATTCACTAGATTTGGGGGGGGGGGGAATACGTATGTTCTAATTTTAAGTCTCTGAAGCTAACACATAGAAATAGTTGAACCAGTCACTGAAAAAAGGCAATAATTTAGCAGAGTAATGATTTAGCATACAATTAATTGTACGCTGTAATAGAATCGCAGAGGTTTCTTTTGAAAAGTACTTTAATACTAAGTAATTACAATGCACAGCATAACGGTTCAACTTCTTTTTTAATTCTACTTATGGAATTATTCAAAGAACTTCTAAAAATACAGAAAGACAATAAATTTCCTAATAACTATTTCATTTTTTATTATCTTCATTTCGGCTTTTAATTTTAAAAAGATGGATTTGTAAATACTTAACTTTGATAAATATTAAATCAAAGTGTGTATTTTGAAATGTATTACATTAAATTCAAAATATACAAACCTTCAGTGCAAGAAGCATCTTGGAATTTATAACCTATACTTTATTTTCAATAATATATAAAACAACAATGAATGTCACTTGATGTGTTGAAATATATGAATGGTATCTTACATAACTATTTCTCTACCTAACATTCAATTTTAACCACTGATATAGAAAAGTTGTCAGTAATTATGTCTAAATGAACTCATAAATCCTTTCAAGAGAATATTAAAACATTTAAAACGTTGGATTAAATGAAAATGTCTACGTTATTTTCCTCCTTATAAATGTACATAAAGAAATATATTTATAATTTCTTGTTGATTTTACATTAAAACAATCGAATTTATATCGTAAAATGTGTTTAACTTTTACAAATTTAACACGCAGCATTTTTTTCCTTAAAGGATATTTTGAATTAAATTATTTAATTAGTATATCATATAACTGAATTTCAGTAATTTAAATAATTAATATTACTGAATTTAAGTATTAATCCATTAATCTGTTTTAACAGGAAGAATAAAGAAAGATAATACAAATTAGTATAAAATCAAATTTACTGTTTTAAATATCTAGTTTGTTATAATTTTTGATGAATGAAATCCGATTAAACTTTCCTTTTTTCAAATAAACTTTTACACACTAAACATAAATTACAAAAAACAAATATTATAAATTTTCAAAATATGAGAGGAAAATTGTAAAAAATATAAATAAACCACAAAACATGTTATCTTGATAGTATTTTATAAAATCCAAAGCATATTAGAATAGATTGAAATGTATTATTTATATAAGTGTTCTTAATCAATAGAAATATATTAAAAGACATTTTGAGTACTTTCTTAGAATAAGGAAAATAGTTCCATACATCAAAGAAGAAATCTACAAAATAAACTATGCGGAATAATTTTATTCATAACAAATTAATTCAACCATTGCACCTCGTTAGAAAAATTTGCTTTCTTGCATCAAAATGTATTTATATTAACTAATATAATCACACTAAATGAAATGTAAGTATTTTTATCTTCGTTTCTCTAAAGACAATGAATTTTCTACATTGAAATTTTAAGTAGATATCCCGTTAAAACAAAAATAAAAGAATAATTTTATTTTAATTCCATTTAAGCTATGTTTTCATTGACACACTGTCTTAGTGGATTTTGAAGCTCACGTAATGTTTCTTGTTCGAGTTTTCCAAAAAATTGTAGAACGTAATTCTTTAGTTTAATCTTCTTCGGATATAAGCAACAGTCTGTGTGTAACGAAACAACATATGTATTAAGCTATTTAGTAAAAAGCAATATTTTACATTAAGTCTTAGAAAAAATAATAATTGGAATATTTACAAAATAGTTTCATTGTATCGAATATCCTTTTAAAAGACTAATGTAAAGCTGGTTGGTAAAACGTAAAGTAAATATTAATTTATTATTATTGAAATAATAATTCGTCCTGTGTGTGTGTGAAATAGGAATAATAATAATTTTTTTTTTTTTTTTGCAAGAATCAGCTGTTATTCTTTTTTTAGAAATACACATAAAACCAATTTTTAAAAAGGTTATTTCAGGTTAGTTAAAACTAATTAAATGCATTTATATACTGCTTACAAGTTTCACTTAAATTATTTTTTATAATTTTCAACAACTTTTTTCCTCGAAAAAACGTATTTCCCAGTACATCCTATTAAAATAATGGTAGGATAACCTGATTTGTAATATTCAGCCTAGATTGACATCCGTTTTTTTTCCAAGAATCATTTTAATAATATTATTTTTCGATTTAATGATGATTGACCTTTATGCTTTTATAATCTAATTTGGATACTCAAAAAACTAATCTTGGATTCAAAAATTTTTATGAATGTCACTCAAAGGTGGAGAAAAAACTTGTAAAAAAATGAGAAAATTTTTTCATAATAAATTCAATTCCCCATAGAAATATTTAAAAGAGATAAAGACATATATATATAAGCATATATTTATATATATGTATGTATAAATATATGTTTCTTTTAACATTAAGATTAAATTTGTTTTTAATGCATGTTAAAATTAATACGTATGGATTTAGACAAAAATGATTTTAAGAAATAGTAAATACACATCAAATATTATAACTTTTCGACTATAAGTATACTTTCTTGAAGCCTATATTTCTATAATTAATTAATTTAGACCCCTTAAACCAAATTATATTAATGATCATAAATGAAACATTTTTTTAAAAAAAAATATGTCTTTTGCTTCATATATAAAGAAATTCATTCATTTCTGTGCAAATTTTCGCAGCCTTTATATAAAAAGAGAAAAAAGTCTTTCACTGTTAATGAATTTTTTCTTATTACCATATATCGCAAAATTTACACATGAGTAATTTTTTCTGTAAATCATTTCGAAATTCAAAAGTAACGATTATTTCACGCAATTAATTTCTGTATGTAAAAGGGAATGTGTGTGTGTGTGTGTGTATTGTATCTTTTTTTAAGAAACCACAAACGTTCCTTCCTTATAGACAGAAACAAATATTTTCAATCCTTTGATAATATGTTGGTTAGTTGGTTGGTTAAAAATTCTGACACCAAGTTCCCTAAGGAGATATTGAGCCAATCATGTGTATTAAAAACAAAGTTGTATAAAACTTAACTTAGTACACAATGTCCACAAACTACTTTATTAAAATAAAATTATTGTCAAAAACCAATGTTATGCAAAAGACACATAAATTAAAACTTTCCACATTGAGGTTTTATTCAAACCAAATCAATTAATGGCGAAGGATGATTTAAAACGTTTCAAACGGACAAAGGTAAAAACGGAACTTTCAATCAAAACGTCTCTTTACAGGCAGCAGACAAATGCAGTGATTTCATAGAGTGATATTACATCGAAATCGAACGGAAATTCAAATATTGCTTCATCATTATAAGGAACGATCTCTTAAATATTGTCATCTTTAGTTTACCGATGCATAGTTTTGAGTCAATTTGTTTTACATACAGCTTTCCATGTGCTTTTAATTTCCTTCCAATTTATAAAAACAACTCAGTAATAAATTTTGATTAAAAAAAAATTTACATCCTAATTATTTATTTCGTAATTCATGATTATTTGTTTTTTTATTTAAAATTAATATTATTTCTAACAGTATTGATACATATAAATAATATTTTGAAGTTAGAATGACAAGATTTTATGCACACTAAAGAATGCATCAATCGAATTATTCATAAATAATCATGTTTCATTCATTTCGCCATTTCTTGCAAATTTTATGCAAATCACCAAACCGTAGATACTGATCAAGTTTTTATTTTGATCCATTAAAAAGAAAAAAAATGATGCGTTTTCTTGAAAAAAAAAATGTTTGTCATAAATAAACTAAGATGATAAGAAATAAAAATAGCCGCAGAAGAAACTTGTGCTAAATAAAATGTGTAAAATTTGCCTTTTTAGGGCAAGGAGATTATAAACACGTATTTTATTTTGTTACCAATATTATTTAAAAATCCAAAATATGTAGTAAATATTCGATTTTAAACAGTTTTAACGCAGTAACACAAACAAATAGTAAATTTAACTTTGATAACTTTTTATATATGAACTTTGTCTCTATGCTTAGGAATCACAGGAAATTAGACTTCATCATTCATTTAGGTTTAATATCTTTTTTTAAATAGAAGTAATGAAGCTATATTAGGACTATTTACTATAATTAGTACAAAATTTTATTTATTCATTTTGTTATATAAAAGGAGTATTGAATGGATTCCTCCTCCTGAATCGCATGGTTTGACGCACATTTAATTCTTTACTTTTGCATTCGGATCGAATGATTATTTCTTTGTCGCTTCTTATAAAAGTCTTTTGAAATACTCATGGTCTTCTCTTTATTGTTAAGAAAATAGAACTCAAATGTAAAATACTTTATTATTTTCTCTGTCTGCAAAAAGAAAAGTTAAAATTGCGTTTATATATAAAACAGAAAATTTCAATATTTTAATGTTTTAGATTTCAGTGATTCTTTCCTTTCCCCCATCACATATGCGTCTCCTGTTTTGTCGTCTTTGGCTTCAGTAGAAAAATAAGTTTTTAACCTAATGTAGTAAACTGGGAATTACTCATAGACTGAAACTCTGAATTTTAGAGACACAGAAGAGAGTTGTTAAAGAGGAGGGGGGCATGCGAATTTTTATAACATTGGACTGAAGCAGAATTTCGAGGTCTGCTTTTTTAGCACTTGACAACAACAAAGTGTCAGGTAGGAAAGAAATCGAGCAACTAAAAAAAAGCCTCACTAATAGGCTGATGGTAGATGCCACAAACGACACTCGGTACCACTCTCCTATTTTACGGCGACTCCCATTGAAGCAGCGTAATTGAGTGCGCACTGGACCGGTGAAAGAGCCGTTGTTGAAGAGCCGCGGATTCGACCCACCGCAGCGGGCCTCCGCAGTCGAGATTGCTCAAGTGTCCGGCACGAAATAGGTGAAGAGAAAACACGTTGAAGAGACACTGTACATTCAGAGAGAGGTCGTAAAATAAAAATGGCATTTAAAACACTTAGGTTTAGCAGTTTGCAATTTTCTTAGCAAAAACCTCCTCTCCAAAATGATATTCTGTATAGTTTTGACTTGTTTGAATTGAATGCTTAAAAGGGACGAAAAAACAATAAACCCGCTTAATTCTAACAATTTTTGATGAACATTTTGTTCCTCAATCGATTTGATCATTTGTACATTAAAAAAATAATAGAAATAACTGAATAATTTGTATTTTTTATTATTTTTCTGCTCTGCTCTTTACTTTTTCGTGTATTTCATAGAAATAAAGAGCTAAGAAAATAAGACTGATTAGCTGGGTTTTTTTAATGAGATTCTACACAGAAATTATATAATTCAGTGTTTTATTGCTCTAAATTTGATCCTAACTGTGTCTCGGACTCTCCTCGTGCTGCGGCCGAGTTGAGATTATTGACTGGACATGACTGTGTGCTTCTGCGCTCATTTGTTTCGTTTTAACCTGATTGACTCCCCTTTTTATGTGCTTCTGGACTAGTTGTGGACGCTGTACATCTTGACGCGTGCTCTGCACTTAAGAGCTTGGACTGTATTGTAAAGAAATATTAGAAAGCTCGTGGCCTATAATGACATGATGGTCAATTGCCAGGCGTTTGATAAATAAAAAAATAATAATAATTTGATCCGAAAAAAATTTTTATAATCTATTTTAGATTGGTACCGGAGTAAAGAGTAGACAATGTTGGCAAGTTAATTTCCTATCTTTAGGAGAACAATTGCTGAAAAATATATTGAATTACAGTAAAAGAAAAATGTCTTTACGTTTCAGTTTAATCCGTGTATACGGGGTGGTAATTAAATAACTCAGTGTGAATATATTATCAAAATAAAAAAATATGAATGGATGTTATATTTTTCAAAATAAATTACTTAAAACGAATTAATCAAAAGATAGCCAAATAGAAGAACACTATTTCAGACATTTTAAGCCAAATTAAAAGTTCAAAATCGTTACAGTTAAAAGTTTTAAAACTTTCCGAAGTAACTCTAGTTTTTACCAATGTAATTGACGAATTCTCTTAACATTTATATAATAACTATTTTTATAATAATGTATATAAAAACTATGATTTTAAATGATGGTTACGCAGCTTTGCTTCTTAAAGACTAGCTCAACAAAAACTTTCTATCGTGAAAAGATGCTTTAATTATGAATAAACTTCCATAGATTTAGGAGTTTATAGAAGAAACTTTTTTAAAAAGTTAATAATTGTAAATAATTGTTTTTTCCTAACTAATAGCTATTTTAGACACATCTAGTTATATTATAACTATACAATAAGAAAATTATAAAAATTCCAATTAATACATAAATTTGTTTCATTCCTTAATAACATTCAACAAAATCGAACTCGCTTGTTGATTATTAACGCCACTCCAAGAGCTGTATTTATCATTCTAAAAAATTTTTAAGAAAAAATTATTTTACATAATATCAGAAATTTTTCATGGTTTTATGGAAGTTTTAGTACGTATTTTAATAATGAACATAAATGATTAGATTGCAGAGGCAAGAAGTGGGGGGGGGGGAATTATACAACTATACAAACATTATACACTAGAAATTCTAAAAATATACACTCTATTATTTTCTTATTCAACACAAAAAAATGACTCTTTCAATTTACTTAAGCTACCATGAATAAATTTTCAATTAATACTTTGTAAAAATTTTCAATTAATTTGTCAGTTAACAATTTTCAGGTAAATATTTTAGTTACTTAGGCTTGAAAAGGCATTTATATATGACATATATTAATACAATATACATAAGTATAAGAAAAATACATTCAAACAGCATATATGCACATTGAGATATATTTTAATATAAGTAAATTAATCAAAGAAAATCAGTACAATTTTTTAAATTTAGTAAGCATTACTAGTAACTATAAATATGGGTATTTGAAAGAAAAAAAATATCTTCCTTTCTTAGAATTATATTCAGTATATATATTGCCCTTCACTCACTCTATATCTTTCTGTTCTCCATACTCTATTTTTAATAGAATCATAAAAAAAAATTAACTCTCTAAATTTAATAACACTTTTCCTTTCACAAACACGTTAATAATTTTAATTAACTCCTCATTTAGAAGATAAATATAATAACTAAATTATCACATAGCACCATTATTTCACTATCTTCTTTGTGGAATGCTGTAAAATCACAAGTTTTTAAAGACTTAAGAAAACGTAATGACTCAAAAATTTTAATCTTCAACATTTAAACTATTATTGTTTAAGTTATATGAAAACTTAATAAAAGGTTTTGTTTGTTTCTGCAATTTTTATGCAGTATCTCATTGAATATGCAAATGTATTTCACATTAAAGAAATAAATAATTTGCATGACTAATAATTTAAGAAGTTCGACCGAATTACAAGCTTATCTACGATCATGGAAGGTGTACTAGAGGAAAAAAATAACACTCAAGAAAATTGTGCACAGTTTTTCATCGTCTTTCTTAAAATATTTACCGTGCAAAAAAAAGTTTGTAAACAAAAAAAATATTCATTGTGCTCAAAAAAGAAAAATTCAGAAAAATGCTACAATTATTTATTTTAAAATCCAAATTTAGTGTAATAAATTTCTGTTTAATATGAAAATAAGCAATACCCTAAGAAAAAAAGGAATAATGACCCAGGATTCTTTCAAGCATAAATTTCGAGACAAGGTGAACAATTTTTCAAAGACTTGTTCGTGTTAAAATTGTTCTTCATATTCACACAAAGAAATAATACAGATGTCTATACAAACTACTGTTAATTTATGTTAAATGAGTTGTCGGAACAACAAAACATCGAATTTCGTTCTCTAAAAGCAGTTCTTGATAAGCTAAAAAAGTTTAGAAGAAAATAAACTTAGAAGGGGGAAATAAGTATTTTTAATACATTTTTACTAAAAGGATAAACACACAAGAGAATCAAAATCCAACAACGAAATCAACTCACCTCTGTTGATCCTGGGAGGGCCGTTGCCCATCCAGGCGGCCGCGTCTACGAAACGTCCCACCCCGTAGGGATGCTGCGGCTGCTCCCGGGCCTCCCCTCGCAGACGATGGCGCAGGGGGTCGACCTCGAACTCCATCGCGCCTTCCATCCTTCCACCTCGGAACACCGCGTTCGAATGCTCCACTGCTCCCCTCATCGGTGCTACCTAAGGGGCAAGAGGGGGTCTGCACGCGCAGAGGTGTTTTTCCGGGAGTACACAAAGGGGTGGGAAACGCATCGTCTGATTGCGTGTAAGTGGTAAAATGTAATAGTATCTGGGTCATCAAAACTTTTTTTCGTTCCGGAGTGTCTTTTATTTTAGGATTATGCACCACTTTTGTTTATTAGGATTATGCGAAGAAGAGTGCACGGTTTAACTCCTCCTTTTAAGAGTTCCACTCATTTCCGTTTCCCTATAAAGTTCAGGAAATGGCTTTCTGACTTCAAAATAATAAAGGATGTCTAATTTGTACAAAATTGAATAAATCGAAAATACTGTATGCAGTATCTCTCCCCTACGTCTCTTTTTAAAAAATAAACTCTTATTTTTACATAATTAATACATATGATAACTAATAAAGAATGATAATTTTAAGCAGTTATTTTAAATGTCCTGTATCTTCACAACAGTATATTTATTTCAATAAAAATGTTAGTATAATCTCTTATCAGTACTAAAGCCGTGCTGCTTTTTCAATGTTTCATCTGTAATAAAATGCAAACAAATGGAAATTTCAACAGAACGGCTGAACTCTACAGTAAGATTTTTTTAAAAGTCCATTCATCGCTTATAACAATAATTTTCTTCTAATGATCATTTCATAACTCTTCACTTCAAATCCGAAATTGAACGCAACAGTATCCTGAAAAATTTCTCGATACTGTCCTATCATTGTTTCTTCTCATTTATTTCATTATATTTTAGTCTTGGATTATTAAAATGAAATATGTCAGACCGATCTTGGTGCACAATAAAATAATTATTTCAATGTCCTAAGTCTAGAAGCTTACATTTATCACAGTCACCTAAAAAACCTCATCTTTTTTGTATTTTGACAGCACCCTCAAACACCGAAATTACACAACGTTAATTTTATAAGATACGGTACAAAAACTTATTAATTAATATAGGTATTTGTAATAACTAACTTATACCTTTAGTACTAATTTGTGGTAGCCTTCGCCTATTTCGCTGTCACTTGATGAGGACGCAGTCTCTCTCTTAACTTCCATACCAAGACCTTTAAATTCCATTGAAACTGAACCTTCATTGTTCAGCCATCATTAACTCCACTCAACTCCTACTTAACACGAACTTATTATTCTCATTAAGGAGTGGGCAACATCTTAGCCCGCGGGCCACATTGTGGGAGCACAGGTCGCACCTTTTTTAAATGATTGCATTCATTACAAAAAATAATAAATATGAGTTAAATAAAATAATGGTGGTTTTATTCAATTTATTTTTTGTGCTTATCTCATATTGTCTATAGCTGTACAAGAACATTTAACTTTAGAATCAGTTTAATGAGACAAATGTACTCTCTATATATATCACATATACTTTTCTACAATTCATTTTTAATCAAGACGGAGACGGCTTGTTCAAATTCTCATCTCAGCCAACTTGCATCCGTATTTACTCTTGTTGATTTTCATGCAAAAAAAAAACTTTACTCACAAATAAATGTATGAATAAAATATTAAGAACAATTTTCCCGCAAATTTCTTCATACAAGAAAATTTTGCAGTTGACAATGATTTGTAAAAGTCAGTACCATAGCATTAAACATTTTCTTCGTACGGTGATCCGGCTTCAAAGCAAGCTCGTGTGCTGTTCGGGTTCTGTATCAATATCAGCAATAATCGGACAACAGAGCAAATTGAATTTAAGCTAAATTTTCTTACAATCCTGAAATCTTCTCTTGTGACCTCGTCCTCCAAACTCGGGAGATGATATATTAGTAGAATGGGATTGACAATGATGAGCTATTTTACTGGTGTTACTTTATATTTTTGAACATTTTTAGAGCATATTATATGTAGTTATATGTGTTACAAAGCCACTTACCAGCTGAATTTTGAACTAATTTTTTTTAAATATTTCATAAATGTCAAGCGCATTATTTGAATTATTTGTAGTTCAAATTTTATCTCATTTGGACCGACAAAGCAGATTCTACAGCCTTCTGAAGTGGGCAACTTATTTCTTGCTGACCCTGTAAATACAGAATGGAAAATAACACATCCATTCTAGAAAAACTGTGAAGTACAAAAACTTATGATGCTCTGTGTTAATACGCTGCTGTTTGTAAAAAATGCAACACCACGAAGGAATCATCAGAATTAAATGAACTTTGCAGCAAATATCAATTATATGATGTTACCTAAAATAGTGAAGTTTCAGAGCCACCGCGCATGCGTGGCGTGCTCAACACCCTCTGAACTGATGCTGAAAGCGTATAAATAGAGGGCTGTAGCGGGACGTTGAAAATAGTTAATGATTATTTGTTAGTGGCGAATGTTTAGTGAGACCTAAGTTTGTCTCCACGACGAAATAAGGAGAAATTCCAACAACTTTACGGGGTTTAAGCGGCGGAGGATTATCGGTTTTCAAGAAGGAGAATTTTCCTATCGCGCAAAGGGAACTCGTGTGCAGCGAAACAGTTCCACAGTGATGCGAGTGTGGAAGCAGAGGTCTGACGAGCACTGAACAACTAAAAAAAACTGGCAATGGATGACGGAAGATGACGTCAGCGCGTGACGATCGACACCTGCTCCGAATGGCGGTGAATGACCATACAGTTTCCTCCAGGCAGTTGGCAGCACGTTGGTCTACTGCTACAGGTGTACTAATGCCGGCTTCATCAATTCGTCGACGTCTGCTGCACCGTGGATTGCGTGCAAAGGTGCCTTTATACAGGATCCCCCTCATGGCAAACCATCGATGGCTGCGAATGCAATGAGTTCATGAGCACAGAGCCTGGCATGCTGATTGGCACCAAGTTATCTTTTCAGATGAATCACATGCTTCGATTTCTGGGACCATGATAGCCGCATTTGTGTTAAACGCTATGCTGGTGAACTGTGTCTTCCAGAGTGCGTTATCGAATGACATAGTGGCCTAACACATAGGGTTATGGTTTGCGGTATGAATTCGTATCATGGACGATCCAATTTCCCACGAATTGAGGGTCATCTCAATAGCAACAGGTACCTCCGTGAAGGGCTACCGCCAGAAGTCATTCCCTTCCTTCAAGGCAACCCTGGAGCTATCTTTCAGCAGGTTAATACACACCCACTTGTTGCAAAGACAGTTCGAGACTTTTGTTCAGCCCAACACATGCAACTTCTTCCTTGGTCTGCTTATTCGCCGGATATGTCACCTATTGAGCACGTGTAGGATTTGGTTGGTCGGCGCCTTGCTTGTGATCCGTGTCCTGCAGCTTCAAAAGGCGAACTTTTGCTGTGCATACAAGCAATATGGAATTCTCTTCCACAAGCAGATGTTCAAAATCTGTGTTTGACACCATGCCACGTCGTATAGCAGCACTTATTGCAGCGCTTGGTGGCTACACCAAATACTGATTTTGGACACTTAATATTGTTTTTTTTTCTTTGAAAATTTCGTCTTTTATTTGTACTAATACAAGTCGTTTGTGCATTAAATTTCATTAAATTCTGAGGATTCCTTGCATTTTTCACAAACAACAGTTTATTTCGACGGGGAAAAAATTTGGGATGTTATATTTTCTATCTAAAAATAATATTCTGAATTTAACTATACTTATCTGTTCTTTAACACTGAATGAATCCAGACTAATACGGCTGGATCCCAATTTAGTGCACTCTTTCATTTTTCGGCAACTTTGAGATTTATTATCGCTATATTGCTTAGGAGCTCAATGCATTAAATCGAGTGGTTGACGCCATTCCCCCTCCCTTTTTCTCCGAAAGTGTGAACCAACGTCAGGAATTTTTACCCTTAATACTGTATTAGATTCAGTGTTCTTTCTTCTACCCATTTTTAATTTATTTTATTGGGTTTATACAAAAAAAAAATGTTTGATTAGTCAGAAATGCTTATTTAGTTAAAATAAGAAAGTATTGAGATTCATTTCAAGCAATGACTGTACGATGAATTGCATAAAACATTTCTTTATTTTAAATTACGATATGTGTCAAACAGGCTACTTGAAGTATTTATCACTTTGAAGTTCCCCGCCCTTTTACGAGACCATTTTTATAAATATAGTAGTTGGAGATTTTCTTTTTTTATTAATGTTGCCCTTTTAAGCTGCGCGTGGGCTGT
Organism: Trichonephila clavata; assembly: GCA_019973975.1. Lineage (NCBI taxonomy): Eukaryota > Metazoa > Arthropoda > Arachnida > Araneae > Nephilidae > Trichonephila > Trichonephila clavata. Next base: position 65,234 of record BMAO01008435.1, on the reverse strand, counting down.
TAGTGATGGATCTCGTCATTTTGAACTTCGGTATAGTGACGAGGACGACATTTGAGTCAAGACCCCTTCTACAAACTTCCACATCACACCAATATTGGGATTTTAAGCCCCTACAAATTTCACATCCATCAGCTTCTCTACAAAGTTGATCACCAGGACTCGAGCTCACTACTTAACAAAGTCGACCGCAAATTCGAGACCGATTGGTTAAATCTCGTTTGAAAAAAAGTAGCGGAAAGTATTCTTGAATCCACTCCCTGTTATGAAATGTCAAGTGACGGATGCTGAAAAATACAACCTTACGTAGAAGTCGCCTATAATACTAGTACTCACTGATTGTTTGATTTCTTCCCCAATGGCTCGGTATTGCATTTACAAACATTTATGGTAAGTCTGTTCGTTGGTGTGGTGTGAAAGCTTAAAGAGGAAGGTGCCAGCTCAGGTGTTGGCCTTATCATTTGACTGTAGTTCTAAAGTACGAGGTCCGTCGAACCGGGCTGTAGCTCTCGGGTGAGCTCGATTCTAAAAGGCATTCCGCTCAAAGTCTTTGTGTTGCTTCACTTACGATATAAATTAAAATCAAATTAATCAGCGTACCATGTTTGGAGCCGGCATTGTGCATTGCATTTGCTAAAAACGTATATTTAAAACTGACCGTAGGCTTAGCATTTGTATGATAGAAACACTTTCTTTTGCCACGAAATTTTGTGACTATTTTAGGAGGAGAAATAGTGGATGGAAGGAATGACATCTGCTCAATGTTACACTTAATTTCGTGTCGCATTGTTTTAATGTATTGCTTATATAGAGGTTTATATGTTTTCTTCGAGTGACCTCTTCATTCTTTGTGGGTTACTTGTTTCAAAAGATTCGTGTGATCGATCTAGATTCTGTCAGAAAGAAAAACACAAGCTCAGTGTTAATATTTCTATTGGAAATAAACATGCTGATCTTGTAAGAATTGAAAGAGAAGGGGGAGGGGTAAACTAAGCTATTTTTAATCTGGCTGAATTCCTACTTTAATCTTATTAGCAGCCGTGAACAATGGCCATCGTTTAAGGATCCTACCCCCTTCAAGTTCCGTGCTCTTCCAATATCAATTTTGCGCTTAAGGGCCTCGAAGACTTTGGTGTAGAATCTTGCAGAGAAATTTAACAGGTCTGGTTTACATCGACAATTCCTCTATAATCCTTTGTTCATCTATAATCATAAATCTAAAAGTGTGAAATTTAATCACGTGAGGCTTCTTTCTAAAAAAGTATTTGTCATTGTTGTATGTATCCATCATTAACAGCCAAGGATACTTACATACTACGCTCTCGATCCATTTCGTGAAATCAAATGTTGTCGCCAAATACCGCGATAAGCAGCCAATGAACGAAATCATTTCCACACATGTTCAAGCACAATAATTTCAAAAACAGCATTTGGTGACATTCTTTGAACTAGCGACGTTTTTTTAATTTGGCGAAATGGTTTGACGGTATAATACGTACGTATTCTGTCAAGTATACAATTTAAGGGTAACAATTTTATTGCAAGTAAAACCACAAAATATGTTTTTGAAGGAAGCTGATGCGGCGTGGATGTAAAAAATGGGTACCAGCTTAAGTGTCAACCTTGTCATCTGACTGTGATTCAAAACTACGAAACATATCGGTTACGGATTCCGGATCTTAGCCTCCAACAAAAATTAAAAGACAGAAATATATTCACTCCAACAATTCTGCTGAATATAAATTTAGATTAATATATGAATTGATTGTATTAGATAAAGAATAACTCAAAATGAACTCTGTTTCGTTAACAATAGTGAGTTGAAGAACAAAAAAAAAATTTTTAAGATAAATTACAGGATAAAATATGTTCTGATTTAACCTTGTAACACTCCACAGACACTATGAATAAATATACATTATTCATATCAAAACAAAAAATCTTATTTTATCATCCAATTTTTATCGCAAGGATTTTAACGAGTAAAATCTTAAGTTTATTAATTCTTCATTTAACATGGCAACTGATTTCATAGGCACGTGGTTCCTCGGATTCAATGATCTTCCCAAAAAAAACCACATCTAACTGCGGTGGTATTACGACTAATAATGTGTATTTTAGGAAGTTGTCAGAATTGAGAGGGTAAATCCTTTCGCGCGATGTTTACTCAACGGTTTAGAACTTTTTCGGGAACTCGCGACAGCTGCCGACACACGCGCGCCCCACGCGAACCCCTACTCCCCACTGCAAAAGAAGGGTCGGCCTTCCCCTTCTCTGGAAAGCAATTGCGCGGAGGAAGCTTTTTGATTACCTATGGCTGAAAGATTACGGTTAGAGTAAGAGCAGTTATCGTTAGAATATTTTCCAACTTGTTGATATTGCCAATCGTTCAGTAATAATTATATAGACGTATCTTCTATCTTTGTGTAAAATATGTGGCACAAATTGACTGCATGACACATCAACACGTTTCGTTTGAAAAATATTTCTGGTTACACAACGATGATTTAATAATTATAGCAATGGGTTTTTTATGCACTCATTCACAGTATAATGGTTTTTCAATGGTTTACCATGAAGAATAAATTCTGATGATATAAACATTGCAATTTAAGAGCACGATATTTTCTACATACTGAAATTTTCCCTTTATGTGACTGGGATGTTTTAAGTAGCTGTGTAAAATGTTAACAATTTTTACGGTTAATTTTTACAACTCAGTGATTTTTTTTTCAATGTAGTAATGCCCGGAGCTCGAAGTGCTTACGTAACAAACTATAATAATTCTATAAAATTTACTGAAAATTCACGAAGAATAAGTCTTTACAATATTTCTTTCAGAAATTTTCTATTTCACTACATACAAGTTTTTGGGTATTGTATTATAATTTTTGTAAAAAAGAAATTTGCACACATTGCTCGTTTTATGTTATAAATATTAACAAGAAAATATGCAGGGTGCCCCAAAACTCAACATTAAATTATCACGGGCGAAAGAGGGCGTCATATCAGTACCTGGAAAAATAAAGAAATTATGTATCACTTGGTTAAGTGATGACTAACATATTTTTAAAATAGAGAGAATTGACACCCCCATTCTGCCACGTCTCACACCACCAATAAAAAAATTAATTTACAGAAATAATAAACTATTAAACAGTAAAGAATAAGATGTAATTAGTGTCAATAGAATAGAATCAATATCATTAGAATATAATTAATAATCATTCGGTCCGATATTTTTTCCATACTGTAACACCCCTAGGCCATAGCCTAAGAGGGTGTTATGGTAAATCCTCTTGAATTAACGATAACACATCGCAGCCTTTTTTTATTTATAACGTCGGCGAATGCAAAAGTACCGTTTAATACAATTTGAAATTTTGGTTTAATTTTTAATTTTTTAAGAGACAAACTAGGTTTTTTTTTTCCATATGTTTGACACAATGTATCCCATGAGGATTCAATGCCCCTAAACACAAATCCTATCAACTTTTTGTTCCTGTTTATAGTTATGTTACGTGTAAAATACGTTTCCGACATTTCGGGCAGAGATCGAATTTTTTTAGAAGTTCTTGGTTATCACAAAAACTATAGTTAACTTTCAATATTTACACCATAAACTAATTTCTTTAAGCAAAATGATTTACAGCGATTTTGAATAGTTGAAAACGAATTATCTTGAGAGAGAGAGAGAGAGAATATTAACGTAGCACTGATTAGCAACACGAGGGCTTTTGGCGACGGTCCGCGTAATTTTGAACCATGGTCAAGTGACGCGGACGACACCTGAGCTGGCACCCCCCCCCCCTCTCCTAAACGAATTATCTTGAAAGCGTCTGTTACATTTCATTGAGCAAAGAAATGCCAATTTAATATTTACAGCCATCGGATTCACAAAAGAGTATCACTCTGTATTTAGGTCATTAGACTCCTGGACCCAAAGCAACGGGTGCGCAAAAAAGAAGTGATCTCAGCGATGTAGGTCAAGGCTGCGGTGGGCCGACCTCAGAAGGAGAAAGTTTGGGACCACTTTAATAGGCTTGGCGTAATCAGCTCAACAATGCGTAAAATGGGATGGAAACCGCACACTCTTCTTCACTTGATCCTGATGAACCGTTAGTTATCGGAGGCTCACGAAGGGATGCTGAGCGCACGAACAATAGGCAATCAGAAATCGGGAGTAATTTCCTTTGAGTAATTCGAAAGTGAGTAATTTGAAAAGATTTGCACATTTGTATCAAAAACAAAACTGGATAGTATCATTATCAGTTGGAGAAAGTTAATATGCTAGTCAAATAAAATTCCAAATCGTTATTCAAAATTTGGCTTTCCTGAAATATTTTTTTAAAAGAGCTTTATACACTCAGATCAGAATTAATGAGTGTTGTAAAAACTTTTTATCCACTATTATTTCGTTCGAAGACGTTTAAAAAAAAAGAAGCTTAAGAAGAGAACATTTTTTAACTTTCTGAAAATATTTATTTTGTGATGGGGCTTTCATAGGAACATAAACACGATGTTAACAGCTTTTAATAATAAAAGCCTTATAACAAGTAAATGATAAAGCAGAAGTTCATTTCGTTTTTTTTTAGAAATTGTTGACACCGGCTGGGTAGCGTAGTTGGTTTGTCGCTGGCCTTCTGCGCCCAAGATTGCTGGTCCGACCCCGACCCAAGTCGGTAGATTTCCATGGTGCAGAAAATCAACCGTGGCCATGTCATATTATTATGTGGCATGTAAAATATCCCTTGAATTCCTGTTTAGCTTGGGTGCTCTCGGCAAAAATAAATTCCCAGAACAAGTTCGCATCTCAGAACTCAGGTGCCTCCTTCTGGAGAGGAAACTGGCCGTCAAAATTACCTGCGGCAATTGGTATCGCCTATATGGTGCCACACTAAAAAGTGATACCAGCACCTGGGGAATGTACTAAATCTGCAATGGTAAAAATACTAAGCAGCCTTATTGGGAGAAAAAAAGAAATTGTTGATAGTTATATTAAATAGGGAATTTTTGATTAATTAAATGATAAATATTTTTCAGAATGAAGTATTCCTTCGAATGTTCCCCCCTTTCACAATTTGTATTCCCTTCATGTATTGGCGGTGGTTGCTGAGAAGTCACGGTTGCGAATTCGAGGCCATCGCAAGTCGAGGGGATTCTAGTGCTGGAAACCCGCCCTCTAGAGAAGCTGATGCGCGTCAAATGTATCGAGACTTCAAGTCTTCAGGGTGCATAGAGTGAAAAACCGGAGAAGGGAGCAGCAAGTTCGGGTTTCTTCCACGACACTTACAGCAGTTCAAAATAACACTATATGTTTCCAGTAGTCCTTGTGCAGCATTAAAGTGCGACAGTCATAAAAACAAAAATCAGACCCCTCTTTATTTTTTTACGTGTAATAAATGCGACAAATCTCTCAAAAGGTATTTGACAAAAGCCCTCGTGTAGCTGAACATTGCGCGTTTATATTCACTCACCCACTCACTCAAAAGGTATTTGCAAAATAATATTAATGAAAGAACACGGAATGCAGATTATTCAAGCTTACCTATCGATTCACGTAATGAATTGACTCGCCAGTTGTGTATGCAGGATTTGATATGAAATTTCACTAACAATAATTTTAGAAATTTTTTTTAGATATGATTCTAAATTTGAGATCTTGACACACGTTCGCGTTTTAAAAAAAACATTCAATTTACAGTACGATTTTAATAAACTATAATCTTTTATTTACGGTTAATTTCATCACGATAGAAAATTTTATTGTAAGTCATACAAAAGCTATGTGAAAAGTTTGCTATGTTCATTGATTTCGTGTAATTTGATTTAATTTTCACCTTAGCAAATTTTCACTGTTGAATGCGCAACCTTCTATCGTGTCACAAACCAAATATTTTTAACTGAATTTTACTCTCTTAAATAGAGGAATTAAAATTTCTACACTAGATAATTTTGTTTTAAAAAGACACTTTTAGTTCAAGAAAAAAACTCCAACTTTTGCCTAAACTCAATAAAGATAAGAGAAATGTAACGTTGAATGAAGTAATGGTAAGTTAAAGTGTATGAAAAACATCTATCTTACATCAATTAAAAGCAATCATTAAGGAATTATAAAGCAACACACACATGTAGCGTGTTTAATATTTGCCACTCCCCCCAAAAGAATACTCATTTAGCCATTATTATCGAAGCCATTTTTATCGAATAGAATTTCATAATCTATTTTTGACTTTACATTCTACACTCCCTTCCCCCCTCCATAGTTCCATGTCTCAATTGTACAAATTATAATTATTGTTTTGGAATATCTGCTGCTTCATGTTCGGACTACTTCGAAAAGTCACGTTTTTTCGGTCTGCTTTCAGCAACTACTTTTGAATAATATTCTTAAGTTAATTTTAATCGAACACAGGATATTTAGAATCCCATTAACACATTGATTTTCCTCTTCCATTAAATAAATATTTTAAATTTACCGAGAACCGATTTTTCTCCATTTGTCTGTGAAATGGATCGCAAGTCATTTTCCTAATGAAACTGAAAGTCAACATTTTGCTTCATTAATCCCGATTCCACTTCCTTCCCTTGACACCAAAGGACCGTGCAAAGGATCCATTCATGAAGAAAAGCAAACAGTTTTAGTGTTGGAACCAGTATTACTGACACGCACTGATGTGTTTCCGATAGCCATGACTTTCTATTTCGTGACCCATCCCATTGGTAATAACAGTGTTGTTTCATGCGCGAATCTGCGCATTGGGTCGGCAAATTCGAATGTGAACGTTTAATCACTCGCGGTAATTCTTGACCATGTTCGGATTTTCTCCATGAAATCACATCCACTTAAACATAAGCTTTGAAGCACGATAGTATGATAGAAGTATTGATTTCTTATACAAAAGTTTCAACTGAAGCTGCCCAGTTTGTGATATATTTACATAGATTCCAACACAGAACTAATCCTACTTCTTTCTATCCTTTCCTTTGGAGACAATTTAATCACTACATTTTTCAATGTACGTTCACTACGGATTATTTTCTGAACCCTATAAATCTGGCAAAAAGGTTTGTTCGTAAATAAGCTAATTACTTGAATTAAAATTGCTCACAAATTTTCTCATCAATTACAGCACACTAAATTCACCAATACTCAAACTGGATGTTTCGAGAGAGATGTTTTATTTCTTAGAATATGTTATGTGTGATTTATTTATTACGTTCCTTCAGTTTTTTTTCCAGAGCATTTGTTGTTGTTGTTAGTGATTGAATGTAATCCAGGAGGGAAAGAGAGAATGCTCAGTCTCTGATAGTGTTTGCAGCTGCTTTTCCACGTGTTGTCGCCAAATGCAATAGCTGGCAGTGAAACACCCGCAGCGTAGAGGAGGCCGATTCACGTTGAATCTGCCGAGGCTCGAAAGTCCTCCCATTCGGGGTGATGTGGAAGTTAGGAAAGGGTAGCTCAGGTGCCGTTCTTGCTTCTTGAGCAGGGTTCAAGAAGCAAGGATTCATGGGCCGTCACCAATATCCTTTGTGTAGCTTTACAGCACGCTGTTAACATAACTCTCATTCATTCCCCAATTACTTAATAGAGCTTCTTACAATGGTATAATTCGTTTATAGAACAGTGTGGTCCTCCTCCCTCTTAACACGCTTATTACAGCTATTCTCTTATCTCAACCTTAATGATAAATCTTAACCGAAGGAAAAGGTGAAGACCATTATTACACTTTACGGATGCAGATGAGTCATGAGTGTAACCTATCGTGTGAATCTTAGATAGGACAGGAAATCCCAATCAACAAAGCAGGGGATATTTTAAGATTTTATGATTATGATACATTTGAGGAGAAACAGTGCAACTGAAGTTATGGAAACTGTTGATTTGTCAGAGTAAGTAAATAGTGATTCTAATGCAGAAATTGATAACGAAACTCCCATCGAAATTGTTACATTTTCTAATGTTTTACATTGCTTGTAAACTGTGGTAACATACGTCTCTCTTGTGCAGCAGGATGTAAATGATGCAGCCTTTCCTTCTCTGCATGAAGTCGAAAAGAGCTGCTACGAGTCAGGAATCAAAAAGATTTTCAGACAGTCAGTATATTTTTAACTGTTGAATCAAATGTGTGCAATTTCTAACTGTCGATTTTTTTAATAGTTGCTTATAGAATTTCCAAATTGTATTTTTTTTACCCTGATACAACGAATAACCCCGAATTAACGAACAAATGGTTCGCTCCCGATGAATTCGTTGAATCGAGAGCGAACTGTATATGATATTAATCTGTAATAAACACATTCACAAACTTGTTTGTGCATTTCAAAGGATAGTGTCCTATTTAGAGAAATATCTTATCTTTCTGCGAGTTATTGTTTCCATGTGCAATTTTAGCTTCACTTCTCTTTCGGTTTCGATTTGAAGTATTACGAACCCCTTTCATCTACGGAAATCAGAAGACGAAAATCCCTGCTGCGCTGTGATTTCCGCATACGAGGAAGGTGTTTCCGTTATGAAGAAGTTACCGTTTTTTGGAAATGATTTGTTCTTTAGCCGGTAAGGCGCAGTTGTGGGGAAAGGGGAGAGGACCACCTACCGACTTCGGGGAGGGGGGAAGCGGCAGGAAATGAAGTAGCTTCCGGCTTTTCTTCTAGTAATGATGCTCTCAACGCGAGAAATCATTACCTCGTATCTTATCACTTTCCCGCAATGCTGCGTAGGGAGGAGGTAGAAAATCATTTAGAGATATTCACTTTAAAGGGGGGGGGGGGTCCGTCTGAAATCTATTTACTCCTCCAGAAAAAAAAAGTTTGGCTCTCTAAGGTTTTTCTGCCTCTGTTAACAGGGCGAAACAAATGGGAAAGGAAATAAATGCTACCCCTTGGGGGGGGGGGGGAAGAATTACTCTTTTAACTCTCAAATGTCTTTCTTTATTTTCCCCTCTGTATAAGATGCTCTGAACGTCTTAAAAAAGTGGTTATTCGTAAATTTATTAACCACACACAATACTAAAATTTTATTCATAAGCAGAAACTATTTATTATGAGTGAGAATATCAATTTAAACAACGAATTTAAGAGTCATATTAACATCGCACTATAACTATGCACAAATAACGAGGACGATACCTGAGTTGGCACCACTCACCTAACTTCCCCACCACACCAACGGAAGGACGTTTGAGCCTCGACAAATTTAGTGTGCATCAGTCCCCTCCATACGGCGGATTTCCTGCTGTACTAAGGCTCGAACTCATGACAAGCCAACCGGGAGTCCATGACCTTGACCACTCGGCTACCGTGGCCACATTACGAATATAAGCAATTTTACTCTAGATCAAATAAACACTCTGCTATAATAAATAATGCTATGTGAAAAATACTTGATATCGTGTGTTTCGCGATTTTTCAGCGTTCAATGCCTTTCACGACATAGTGACCTTGACGAAAATCAAAATAAATTCGGCTACATTTTTAAGAGGAATTGTACGATTTTCATAGAGATTTTTCACATGTTTTGTATGCTATTTACTACAAATAGAGAAAAGGAAATAAAAACATTCATTTTTAAACATTTGATTGATCACAACTTTATGCTGAGCTGCGGAAAGAGAGTGCGACAAAAAATTGCATCCGTAACAACCACCCCGTTCGATTTCAAGCAGTGAAATTAGGTCTGGTGTAAATGGAATTCAATACATTCATCGCATTATAACATAGTAACATGGTAATTTATTGCATTGCAACATTGTAACTGTACATATCAATAAATTAAAAGCATCACTTGAGGTGTTTTCTTAATTCTATTGTTCATGCAAAATCAATTAAAATTATAAAAATTACAAACATTCATAAAAATACAAATAAATATAACAGAGAAGTGTTGGAACATAACTAATTTATAAAGGAGACAAAGAATTTTTTGAAGTAGCGGAAATCGAAAGATTTTGCTGAACAAAAAATTAAGTTGATTTTTCTCAAAACTGACCACAAAAAAAGTACGAATAATAATATTAAAAATAATGTATATTACTTTATTAACTAATTTTTCTAAAAACATACGGTATTATATTTCATCAATTCCAAATAGTTCTTCCTCCTCTACACAATCCAATCCCAAATGGCAACAAGGGGCGTAGCTACCACCGTATCAATGATATGGGGTCTTTTATTTCATTTCCAAAAAAGGCCCCTTAACCCTAAAGGAATTTTGAGATACAGAACCCACTCAGGACTTGCTACGCCAGTGATTGCAACCCACCATAATTTCTTTAGCAATTTAAGACTACCAGATTGCTTTCATAACGAATAAATTCCCCCAAGGTTTCAACTTATCGTGCATCTCTCCGAGAAAATAGCAATTCATGATTTTGTTTATCGTAGAAGTATGGTGAGTGGTGTGCCAGCCACGGTGCCGTCCTCGTCACCTCAAAATTACAAGGTATACAATCAACTCAAACTGTGATTTAATTGAATTCATCTCAAACATTTTGTGCACCCATGGCAATTAAAAGTAGTTATTGAGAGAAGAAAGCCAAACACATGATAACAAGTAAGAAAACTCACCCAATTCTGGTTTATAAATAGTTAATCCTGTCTTTAACTGTGGTTTATACCGGTAGCGAGATATTTTATGAAGCTATTTTCAAATAGTGTCAATTTTACTGTCATTGCCTTTCCGTTCTACTGTGAGCTAGATTATTTTGCTATGATGACAAAAATCTGGAATTATAGAGAGATAACGTTAGCGTGTCCATTGCTATTCGGAAAAGCAGCCTAATACACGTAAGTACCGAAACAAAACATAAAGCTAGTATTTTTACGAGTCTGCTCTTTTTGACTGATCGAAAACATTTGTCCTATTTGTCTATCGAGACAAAATAGCTGGGAATCTGGAAAATATCAAAAATATAAGTTTCAAAACTTTTTACTTTATGTTAAAGGTCGGACTTTTATGACCTTATATGACAATATAAAACATCACGCAGCAACCATACATAGAATTACATATAGTAAGCAAAACGCATAATAATTGACATATTATCAACGCTTACTAAGCTACGGTTCTGTAGAAGTTCCATTTTAGGGTTCATAAAAGATCGCACGCGTAGCTCTAAGAATTTCTTATCCGATAACATTCTGGTCAAATCATGAGTCCGAATTTTAGTTCCTCTAGAAATCGTCTTGCAAAATAATGAGGGGGTGCATGTCAAATTTAATGTTGCTCTAAAATCCATCTGTAGTTTGATGTCGAAATTGTAGTGCCAACCCACAAATTCCAAAAAATATTTGGAACTAGTTTGATATCCTGGGGCGAGCGCTGCTCAACGCCATAAAGGAATCACGTCAAGCAGCAGCGCTTGCTGTCGCTGGAATGGAATCCAGGATGTAGTAGTCGGGAAAATAATTTTAAATTGTTTTGAAATGTATTTCAAATGAAGAATATAGGAAGAGAATAAGAATAACCAAGATCGATTAATAAATAATGGATATCAATAAAATATAATAAAAAGTTACATGTACTACTAATAATATTATGCAGTATATAATAATATTATAATATAATTTAACACAGCAATTTCTTTAATATCCATATAGTATAATTTAATAATAATTATTATATATAATCATATAATTTAATATAGTAATTATAAAAAAGAATAATTATCATATTGTAATATAATAAAAATTATACATAAGAATATTCATACAACATAATTACAAGTAACATAATTATAAATAAATAAAATAACAAAATAATTACAAATGAAAAAAATAATAATCTTCAATGAATAAAATAAAATAATAATTATAAATGAATAAAATAAAACAATAATTATAAATAACATATGTAATATTTAAAAATATAAAGGTAATAAAAAACAATTATTATAAATAACGAATTTTATATTATTACATGTAATAATTGTATTTTTATATTATATATATTAATAAAATAATTACATAATATGTATTAAAATTAATAATGAATATCAATTAAAAAGTTCTGAAAACTTGCAATAATCCAAAAACTGCAAGTTCCTTCAACGAATTTCATCGAACAAGAAACGTTGTAAATATTTTTAAAAAGTAAAAAAAGTGAAAATGGTCGATTTATTTATAGCAATAATTAAAAAAGTACAACACTCATTCTTTTTTTTAAAAAATATCATAGTACTCACCCATGATATTAGAAATATCCGTATTCGAAAGTGTACAAAATAAAACAAAAGACTGAAATAATAGCTTGAAGAGCAAGTGCAGTGAATGAGAAAATTGTTAAATTTTTTAAGAAATTGAATACAAAAAGTCTGAAAATCAATAGGGTTACCGCGGAAAAAAATTAATAAAAATTATTTTTAATATACTTTATCCATCCCCCCCCCTCACACACACACACATCAACCACATCGATACGATAAAAATATCAAGGTAACCATATTGTAATGTTATCACCCATCTTGGGGAACATAAACAACAACTTGGCGCGTGGCCCATGATATTAAACTAGCACCAAATAATTCTAGTTAACTTCGAGTATAATTATAAATAATCCTTTCTTTAAATCCAAATACGCCTCATTAATTTATGAGGTTTGAGAAATTTGAATTAAACTCAACTGATGAGATTTCAAGTGCTACTTGTCGCTCTAGAGCCTCCATTAATGTTCCTTGCACCGATTGTAAGAGGGTTTCGGTTCTACCAATAATCAGTGTGATTTAGAAGAATTTTTGGCTCAGTAGGCTTGCAGAATCATACTATTCATATAACAATAGAGTCGTCTTTTGTCCCAGATGTTATTAAAAGTGATGAAACCTGTTTTAAGGCCCTCACTTAAACTTGACGAAATATAATTTTACTTCTTGCAGATTTTTAATAAGCATTATGTAGCTCTGATAAATATGCGTTTGAACTATTTCACACTTCGAAAGGAATGTACACTATTTTGGAAAAAAACATTTATCACCATAAAAAAACTTTTTTTATTGGAATTAAATGTGTAAAGTTCATACTCAAAATATGAAATGATTTAAAATTCAAAGCCGTTGAACCCATCATTGGCTAATGATAGCACGTTAAATGTCAGAATCAGTAATGGAAAATCCCGCGGCGGTAGTACAAACTTGTATATGTCAAAATAAGGAAAGGAGATTTCTTATCTCCCCTTGCGATACATTCTGTCAGCTATGCATCATCGCAATGATGACGTCTCAGTAATCTGGGTGCAATCATCCGCCTCATGCCCCTTCCAGTCTTCTTTTATTCCAGAGGTTCCCAAACTTCTTTTGTTTCATTGACCCCTTGCCATGCTTTTCGGTTTTGGGTAGACCCCTACTTACATAATATTGAATTTTTGCAAATTTATGAATTAAAATGTCCTTTTGACAGCTGATATAGAGCTACTTACTTTAAAAGATTTATATTCCTAACTGTAATGAAGTACAGTGTTTAAAATTTATTAATTAAAATGTCCTTTTGACAGCTGATATAGAGCTACTTACTTTAAAAGATTTAAATTCCTAACTGTAATGAAGTACAGTGTTTAAAATTTATTAATTAAAATGTCCTTTTGACAGCTGATATAGAGCTACTTACTTTAAAAGATTTATATTCCTAACTGTAATGAAGTACAGTGTTTAAAATTTATTAATTAAAATGTCCTTTTGACAGCTGATATAGAGCTACTTACTTTAAAAGATTTATATTCCTAACTGTAATGAAGTACAGTGTTTAAAATTTATTAATTAAAATGTCCTTTTGACAGCTGATATAGAGCTACTTACTTTAAAAGATTTAAATTCCTAACTGTAATGAGAAGTGCAGTGTTTAAAATTTAATACACTCATGTTACTTAATTAAATTAAACTTTAATTAATACATAAAGTAACTGAGCAACAAACAAATGCTTTTAATGGGATGGAGGAATCTGGTGCTTCATCCGTTCTGATGCTTCCAACCCCTCAGGGGGCTCACCTTCTTTAGGTCAGTACGGGTGTTACAATCCCGAGGTGCCCTAGTGATCTTTTCCTTTTTCCCACGGGGTTTACTGTCTTTGGTAAACACGGGCTTCACGAACCCGGGGTACCCTAGTGATCCTTCTCTATTTTCGACCCTCTTTCTTGTCATTCAATTCATTCTTCCTTTCTCTTCCCGTCTAGACCACAGATATTAAAACAAATGTTTTGCACAGTATAGCCGAAATCGGCTCTTGCACCAATAAACCCCAAAATCACTCAATCACTCTGATGCTTCCAAAATTGCCCCGACATCCGTTTTTAAACTTTACTTTAAGATATTCGTTAGTGCCTATTCTAATCAGTACATCTTATAATATGACATTTTTTTCCCTTCAATGTGACCATATGAATTATTTGCTTATATATACTGTTGTATTATCATATATAGTCAAAACATTCTCAAACCTAATATCAAAATCTGAATAAGGGGCATTTAAACGCTTAACGTAGATGAAAACGACATTTTCCCGGCAAATTGTCTATGACAAATTTAGAAATTGGGGAAATTCGGGGTGTCCAATATTACTCTTTAGCTTATTTCTGGTAAAAAAACGCTGAAATGATGTTCCTTGTAACTGCAAATTAACCTCATAAAATTTAGTAAATTAATCTGTTAAGTAGATAAAATCTGGTTTCCATTTGATTAAATTTTCTTTTAAAATTAAAGTCACGATTTGATTTAATGACAGACACTATTGTAAACCCCCATTTACACCTCATGGATCCCCCCCCCAAATTAATTTTTTGCTGATGTGACCCCCTTATAGGTCATCGCGGACTCCTGGGGGTCGATATGGACCCCTTTGGGAGTAACTGATTTATTCGATGTATCTTCAATAGAAATGAGTACTTTCAGCATATTTGCACAATCGTGCCAGCATGGGGGTCGATGCGTTTAATCAGCTTTCAAATCGTTCTAATTGGTTATAAAGTCTTCAATGGTGTCGTAACGGCAGTATTGGTTGTCTCCAGGGGATTGTGACAGCGAAAAAAATAAGCCATTTGCAATTTTACCTGCTAGAGGCACAATAAAACACGTCCTACGACGGAAGTTTATAAATATCAATCTTGAAAACTTAATCAGTTACGTACTTAGTAAAGGAATTTTAAGAGAAATTTAGACATGCAAATTTTCGTAATATTAGGCCTCCAAGTTGGATTTATTTTATAAGTTTATACCAATCTGTACTTATTTTTTAGGCCATTAAAATCTTACTCGCCATATAAATATAACATAAATCGTTTTTTTTTTTTTAATTTTAGAATTTAAATAAGAAATTCATTTAAAAATTAACTTAAGGTAAACGAGGAAAAAAAGTAAATACCCTCTCAGTAATATTATCAGTATTTACCGTTACACCACGTTGTTGCAGTACATAAGATGATACTTGCACACGTGACATTTTCCCCCTCCCCCTTAAAAATATTACATGACTGAGATCATAATAAAGCTATCTGTTTACCGGAAACTATCGCTTACCCAATCAGGCATCTCGTTCTCATTTTACGAAGGAAACTACGCTTCCTCCCTCCCTCCCTCTTGTTATATAGCAGTTCTCATGTACTTAAAAATTTCTCTAATTTCCTCTAAACACCTGATCGAAAACAAAAACTGCGGATGCGATACACATCAATAAAAATGTACCTGAAACAAAACAAAGGGGCCCAATGCTTTGTCCCAAAAATTCCCTTTAAAAGGTCGACAAAATGAGAATAACAATAACAGACAATAATTACCGAAAACCACCCCTCTCTACAGGAGAGTAATAATACAAAAGCGCAGACGAGATAAATGATCTCCTTTTCATTTTTTCGTGCGTAAGTAATGAATTATCAGTGGCGCGAATAAAGACTAATGAGAGGGGGAAGACACCCCTATTGTCGCAAGAGTGCGCAATCTGAAAGGGGTCCGCGGAAATTGTTCTGTGGAGTAGGGGGTTGGTCGAACGTGCGCACCACCTGCGGTCATCCACGTGCGTGAGGCCTGAACCTGTGTCAGTGGCGGCGACACGGTGGGCAAACTATAGAAGCGATCACGTCTTCCGTTTCACGCGTTGTTCTTCGAGTTCTCTGATTCTATCTAACTAGTGTTTTTGTCGCGATATTTGTGAGTTTTGGTCCAAACTATTAAATTTGTTATCCAGTATATCCTTCTGAGTAAATTTTATCTATTTTTACTCAACCTTTTTATTTACCTCCTTAAAAGTAATATAATCCGAAATTTTTCGATGTTATTTAAATCTAGAGCATAGGGTTCTCCAAAAATTTTGATGGTTGAAATTCATGAAAAATACTGGGGGTAAGCTGGATGAAGTAAATTTATATTTTGTTTCTCTGCAACGGTATTGACAAACGAAATGAATCAATCTACAAGGGTGTGGTAGTCGAAGCGCCAAGATCGGCATGGCTTTGAACAAGTTGGTAGGTTCCTATCCCGTGGTCACTAAAAACCAGTCGTTCAGAGGAGCAAAAACTATAGGCTATGAAAATTTTATTTCAGCTTTCAATTTACACTATTTCAAGGACCAAACGAATAGCAAGAATGACATGATCGTTAAAAATGTGAAGAATGAGCCTTCTTCACTGAACTTTGGCTTACTTCTTGAATTTTTAGCTCTAATTCAAAAAGCGCTTCATCTAAGATATCTTTCAAATGCTTGGGGATCTTTTGATTTAACAATGTTTCATTTTTCAGAAGTTTAATTTTCAAATCAAGTTATATGGACACAGAAGCCTAGCGCTTATGGTCGCGAACTCGTGGTCGGAGTCTCGGGGGTTCGACTCCTGGTGCTACTGAAGAGAAGGATTTGCATGACTTCAAATCCATCGAGGTTCAATGTTCTCCCGTTGACGCGGTGTAATAGTATTGAGAGGTGTCTTCCTTGTCACTTGACCAAAGCTTAAATTTACGAGATCAGTCACCAGTAGTCTTCGTGTTCCGATGGAGTACGACGTAAATAAAACACGCACTATTTAAGATGTGAATGAGAGGTAACGACATATCTGAATCATCATTCTAAAATCTTCTTCCATACATGTCAGTTTTAAAAGAATAATACTTCGAATAAGGTTATTCTGAAAGATTATTTATAGTTTTTCCAAAGTGTCCACGCGCCATAGTTTAGAGATCTTTGCTCTAGAGATTTCGATGCATATGGCAATAATAATACAATAATACCTGTTCATGAATTTCGCGAATTCAAGACTAACCACAAGATTAATATAATAAATGTTTTATAAAATACACTCGTGTCCAAAATTAAAGTCACAAACATAAAATCTGCGAAAACTGATGAACTATTCACTGCGTTGCCACAAAATTTGGCCCAGAGGTATATTTCAATGTGAGATAGGGAAAATATTTTAATGTAAAATTAAGATAAGGGCATATCAAAAAGTGTAAGATCATGAATCGGAGCTAAAGCATTTAATTCGGAAAATGTCTGTCTAAATATGGAGTGTGACCCCTGATGTGAACTGCTATACAAGTCTGGCGAAAAGCTGTCATACTGTTTAAAAGAGTGTAAATAAATGTTTGTGACAACAAAGCCCATTTTCCGGAAGTGAGTGAATGTGGGGTTTTTTGGCGCAAGAGCCAAATCTGGCTATACTGTGCCAAACATTTGTTAAAATATTAAAACTCGTGATAAAATATCTAAAATCAATTGACAGGACAGTATAAGTTAAATATAATATCAAATCAAGTATAAAAAACGTATTCTACTGAAAAAAGCAAATGCATTCTGGGGGGGGGGGGGTCACCTAGTCAGACAATATCTTGAAGTAACAGATAGTGTTAAAGCAGATTAATGAAAGAAGCGAGTTTTTTAAAGTAAAAGTTTAAGCAAAATCTGTTTTATAAATAAAAATTAGTTTCTACTTTTTTCTGAAAGTAGAAACATTTCCCCAAAAGTACGACTTTTAAATCTTGGGAGGTAATGGGAGGGGAACTACGCTGAGAAATAGTTCTTCATAGACCATCCCAAACATATTTAATTAATTACATTCGGAGACCTCGAGGACCAATTCATACGGCGAATGTTCATTTCTTGATGAAATTCATCAACAATGTGACCTCCGAGTGGCTGCACATTATCGTCTATACAAATGGATTCTGTCCCCAAACCACCTCACATAGACTTCAAGGGCTTCATTCCTACTGCACTGGGAGTTGACAGTGCCCGCATCGAAGATATACAGTGGTGAAGGACTCAGTGGCGTAGCTAGTTATCCAAACACCCTGGTGCGAAAAAATGAGGGCCCTATCTTGGTTGGATAGTAAGAAAGAAGTAGAAAAGTAAAAGTATGTGAATATTTTAAATGAACAAAACTATGCTCATGTCCAAAATCAAAGTCGCAAACATGCTTCTCGACATAAGCTTACAACGCCTCCATTAAAGTTGATATAATTTGTTTTTTATGTTTTTTGATGAGCAAGTAGTACAAAATATCAACATTTAGTTTAAGAAAAAATATTGTTTAGTGTTATTTTTTGCAGAACTACTGGATTGAGATCGTTTAAGCCCATATGGGAGTTTTCCTTCTAGTTTTGAAAATATTGCAATAAAGCAAACAAATTAGTCTATTTGTAGTGCGAATGATTTCTCATAATCGTTTAGATCATTCCTTGCGATGGAGAGCCTTCGGAAGTCCTGAAGCTGGCCAGTCTCAGGCGGATCGGCTCGATGTTTACAAGTGGCCCGGAAGTAGACCCTGGTTATGGAATCAATTCCAAATAAGTAATACTTTCTCCAGAGAGGATGGCCAGCCAAGGTCGCCACAGAGAATCGGAATTTGCACAAGATCGCTACGTGTCATTACGCGCACGTCTGAGCTGAGCACAGCGGTTACTCAGCTTGCTCGGGATCTCGCTGCTGTATCTGGAGGAAGAATTCACAGGCAAACACTCTACATGTTGATTCAAAAATAATTTGACCAATATCGCAGAGCATTATAAATTTTTATCGAATTAAGTTATTTATATGAAATTTTCAATGGGGTTTCCTTTGGCATACTACACTTTGCGTAAACGTTTCGACAAAGCCAAAGGGGCTTTTTCACCATTGGGGGGGGGATTTTCCCTCCATCTTTGATTGTTTTTTGAAGCCCTTGGAGTGTTCTTAATTTACATTTGTTCAATTGTTTTTTTAAGTATCCCCATAAAAAATAATCTCAATTAACACAGTCAGGGGACGGCGGTAGACATTTCTCAGTAGGCAGAAAATTTATTTTTAATCTTTCAACCATATTTTATAGGCGATTTTGCCATATGACTTGGTGCAGAATTTTGGTGAAAAAACAAATTTCCTTGAGGGTAAGAACGTTTACTTTATTTGATAAAGTATTTCAAAACATTATTCTGATAGTATTTAGCATCAATCTTAGCCTTTGGTTCTATAAAAAATGGTTATGCTAAGCTATGAGAGGGCATTCCCCTTCACACCATAACACCTGACGGCAAACTTGCATTTTGCGAAACAGTTGCGTCTTTGCAAAGTTTTTTGCGTGAAATATATTGTATTTTCGTTTTGTCAGTTGTTGATGACAGATGAATCTGTGATTCATCCGAAACTATCCATCTGCGTAACATTTGTACAATACATTTACTGCGTAACATTTATACATTACATTTACTGCGCAACATTTGTACATTAAAGTTACTGCGTATCTACATTTGCAAAACATTAAATACAGATGCCACAAGAACGTTTTCTTCGTTTTTCTACGGTCTTAACAAGCATTTGAAGACAGACTGTTTTATTAACTTTTTATAGCCAGTTTTCCTTATATGACAAATTGTAGATTGCGATACCCGTACTTTCTTTGATGAAGTTCTTTTAAGCAGCTAATTTTCTACAGCAATTAGTCTTTTTTAGATATTTTTTTCTTTTTCCTTAAGGACTTCCTTTCATCCACATTTTTTTCTTAGAGCTTATGATTGCCAGCCAAATTTTTTCTTTTTGAAATTTAGATAGTAATCCATTAGCAAAATGTCTTTTCTGATTTTTAAAGGCTTTATTTATAACAGAATTTGAGCAAACATCCTTCAAAAGCTTTAAAATTTCGTTTCAGATTTCAAAATCTAATTTTGGAGCCATAACTTATCCCCACTAATAAAAAAATAGTTAGATTGATAATTTAAATGTTTAATTTTTTTAAATATAACAGGCAGCAAAGCGACAAAAACTTACCATTAATAGTTACATGATTTTAAAATTGGTCACACTTATTTTGAATCAACCGGTACAGCCGTCTTGCAGAGACTGACCTTTACACCTGGCTTCCAGTCTGATGCGTCCCTTTGACTTCCTCCAACAGGAAAGACCTTAATATTGTGGAGCTGAAAACGTCAGTTGTGGCACCACAAAAGTGGGGCATTTTGTTTTCGATTAGTCGAAATATACCAGACAAAGGGATTCTCGTAAATTCTTCACCTGGAGAGAAAATAGAGCTCACTTTCACCCTTCCCATGTAACAAAAATTGACTGATTTGGTGACAAAATAACCCTTGTGTGTGGTGGCATAAAGTTGGACAGTCCACTGTACGATTTCAATGTGGGTGCTGTCAACTTACAGCGCTATAGGGATGAGATCCTTGAAGCCTATGTGAAGTCTTTCAGGGTGCTTTGGGCCAGGACTACATTTTTATGAACAATAATGCGCAGCCACACGGAACTCGCCTTGTTGATGAATTTCATGAAGGAGTGGATATTCACCGTATGGATTGACCCTCGAGGTCTACGGATCACAATCATATTGAATATGTTTGGGAAGGTGGGACAAAATTACACCAGCCTATTTCAAATACAAGTAGATTGCGAAATATTGAAACGGGAAACTAGCTTATTATGAATCATATTGTCATTTAAAATAGTAATAATAAGTAATATATGTAATAAGTATGATAATATTTTTCTTGGAACTTGAAGAGTCTATTTTCAAGTAACAGTCGATTTTTCTTTTCATTTTAGTAACAGTTCATAGAAAAATGAAGCAACTGAAAATAATATAATCACTGTACAAACAACGGAACGAATTTAGGGGATAGGAAAAATTATCGTAAATTCGGCCTGCTTGGTGGTCAGGGTCTGAAGACCCCGGTACATGGCACTGCCTAACCCATTGGTAGCCGACATCACTGGTAGAACTGACCAACATTATGCTATTCCACACAAGAACTCCTTTTCCACCAAATCTGTCGATTTTTGTTACGTAGAGGAAGGATGAAAGCGAGCTCCACTTTCTCTCCCGATGATGACTCGACGCGAATCACTGTCTCGGGTGAATCTCGACTCATCAATGTAAGGAACACGCCCCCATTCTTCGGGTGTCTAAGACTGATCTTTTCTGCTCCGCAATTACTGATCTTTCCTATCGGATGCAGTTAAAGGGTCACACTGGGCGCAAAAGGCCAGTCTCTGCAAGACGTCTGTAGACTGTTTGCCTGGAAATTCTTCTGCCAGGGAAAAGATGAAATTAGGGATTTGATCAAATCCCGACTTGTTCATGCCGGCCAGCGCCCAAACATTACGAGAGGAAGATTTCGTGCATTTTTGTTATTTTGTATATTTTTAATTTTAAAAAAAAATGCCTACCCACCTAAAATGAATTTAGATCAAAATCTGTCTGGAAAAAAAATCAAAATCTGACCGAATTTGTACTTCGAGAACAGTTTAATGAAGCTCTTGAGATGTTTTTGAGCAATCGGGATGAAAAAGATAAACCTTTATGGACTTTGTGAAAGGATAGAAGAAGCTGTAACATTCATTGAACAATTTAAATGAGCAACCTTACTTAAACTGTGAAACGGACACATAAGTAGTACTATTATGGGAGGCGGTGGAGAATGCGATATTATGGAAGTAGGTACTAAAAAATTTTTGATTTTGAAGAGAAAACGCAAATCTGATCCAGTTGCAGAAGTAGTAGCAACGAAACGTGTTTTTCACATACTTTCGGGAAACAAATCAGTTAACCTGCCACGGAGAGAAAGATAAACTGTTGTATATTTGAAATCGAAATACTCAATTCCTTCTTCAGTTGTACTGGAGTTTTCAAAGCTATGCAAGGTATGTCAATCTAAAAAAAATTTCAAACGAAGGAACCGCTGCTTACCCAATTGAATCTAGGAACTTCAATCAATGTTGCTAAGTTAATTTGGAGGACTTACAGTGGATCCCAGAAATAAATTACAAATAGCTATTAAACTTCCAGGACCACGAGATGAAATTCAGTTTTCTTTGGCAATTGACTTCTAAAAGAGCATCTGAAGTAGCAATAGAGATATGAAAGTATTTTTGAGCGTCCCCCCTTGTCAAAGCAACAACGGTCGTAAGTTTATAGCTGTTGTCGTACAAGAATTAACGAATCTGTAGCCAAAGTGCAGAATTGTAAATGGTAAGCTTAGGCATCCAGCTAGTCAAGGATCAGGGGAGCGATCAAATCAAGATGTTGAAACTATGTTACGAGCTTGGATAATTGACACGAAAAACTGGCCTATAGATTTCACGTTGCTCAATTCCAAAAGAATTCCTCTTTTCGTCGAATCATCCCTTACAAAGCTTTATTTGGAACAGAACCAAAAACAAGATTCCAATCTAGTCATATTTTGGAAGAATTGCTTGAAAAACTTGTTTCTGAAAAAGACTTGGGTCTACTTTTTAATTAGAAAGAGCATGATATTATTTAATTAGCAAAAGACTTATCAGCAGCTTTCTTGGAGTACAATAAGGGCCCTTCAGGTTCAAAACATCTACAAGCATCTGAATCAATGATCATTAATGCTTCAACTTCAAATAATGTTAACAGTTAAATCAATTAACAATAACACTTTTTTTTTTCAATCTCACATGATTTACCGGCAGTTGATTTACTCTCCAAAAAGGCTATAAATTTAGATCAACAAGAAACTGATTCAACTTCCTTATTGATAATAAGACAAGTCGAACCAGTTTATAACTTGACTTCAGCTTCAACAGTTAAAAAATCTGTGGTGTTACTTGAATCAAAAAGGGAAACAGCAGTCAACAACAGTGAAACTTTTTTTTTTGTAGAATAGAATTACCTGAAGTCCCTTCATGTGACATTAGCAAAAGTTCGATACACGCAATATTTAGGAATACAGTAAGAGAAGAACGATATGTGTGTGGGGGGGGGATTGAAAATTCTATGCAATGTATGCTGAAAAGAACAGAGCATTAAAGAGCAAAGGAAAAATGCAGTAAAAAACCTGAAAAGATCAGATGAAGGAATGAAAGATGTTTTGTTGAAAAAGTTTTAAAAAATGTATCAGTGAATTTTCCACAGTTTTGGTTCATGTATCTTAAGGAAATAGAGGGTATGTTAGAGATGTGGAAATAACATTGTAGGAATAGTATTAAGAGTAGTCGATCCCTATACCGCTAATGTTAAAATGAGCTTTTTTTATGTATTTTTTTCTCGGAAACTGTTAGATATAAAAGCTTCAAATTTTGTCTGTATATTAATTATACTTTTATATTTATACTGAAGGGAGATTTTTAAAAAATATATTTCTTAGTTTTTTCAAAATCATGCAACGTAAAAGTATCACTATGAATTTTTTCAAAATTGTCATGAAAATTGTCGTGAAAATTGCAGGAGCATCCTTTTACTAGATTCTGAGAAAAAGGTGTACGCAGTGTGAAAACATCATTTTGAGAAAAATTCATTTTTAAAATGAAATATATCTTCATCACAAAAATTAGGAATCAGACAACACATGTATTTGTCTGATTTTATTAAACATTAGCTTGTCCTATATTTATTTTAAGACTTTTACGAGATATTTCATAATATTTGCATTAATTTTCTCAAAATCTGTATCAATTTTTGAAGAATTTATAGCTTCAATGTATTACAAACACCAGAGTTGACTATAAAACATCATATACGCCTTGTAATAATGTATCAATATGTAAGAGTAAGGATTTGAATATGTGATTATGCGATATATTTCGAAAATTTTCATTAATGTTTTGTATATTTACATGCAAACAGTAATTCTGAGAGTATCAGATCTCAAAAGTTTTTCTAAACTGGGCAAACGATTTCTAAAAAGGTCGTAATAATACTGTTTTCATGTTTTTAAACATTTATGTATTTTAATGTATGTAACAAGCTTTACATGCAACGACAAAAAAAATCTCATATCAGATATCCATGTACCTTTTATGGAGCAACTTTTTGAAAACTAAAGCTTAAAAACTTGTCTGTACAATAAATAAACATTTATATTTACAGTGAAGTGAAATCTTATAAATATACTTTTTAGTTTTTTCAAAACATACTTTTACGTAACATCACTGCGAATTTTATAAAAATTGTCATTTTTTGTCTCGTTATCTGGTCTATAATTAAATATATAAGAAATATTTTCTAAACCTCACTTCAGTATGTATAGTTACATATGAGTGATATGCAGTGAAAGTTGCAGGTGCATTTATTCAGTAAATTCTGAGAAAAAGGTACATGTACTTTTAAAAATACTATTTTGAGACAATTGCATTTTCACTATAATCACAAAAATTATGAAAACAGCATGTATTTGTCCCATTTTTTTTATTAAACATTAGTATCTTATCAATGTATTTTTAATAAAATAGGAAATAAAAAAGTCTTAAATTTCCCAGAAAATAATACATATCATTTTTCAGTTTTTATCTAACGGGATATTTTGTAGATTTACGTAAATTTTCTCAAATTCTGTCTCAATCTGTGAAATTTGTGACTTTGATGCATTACAAATATCCAAGTCAACCATAAAGTATCATAAAAATAATATATGAAAATGCATCAATATAGTTTGGTATGATTTTGCGGATACTTTTTGGTTATACCTGATTTTACGACATTTCGAAAGTTTTCATTAGGTTTTGTTATTGCAGACACAATTTCTAAGTTTTAAGCTTTAAAAGTTACTCTAAACTAGATAAATGATTTCTGAAAAGCCAAAATAAGTGTTTTTGTGTTTTTAATTATGAAATTTTGTATTTTTCTGTATGTAACAAACTTCTCGCAAAGGCAATAAACATCACAGTTGGTGTATCATCTTATACCTTTTTCTCAGAAGCTATTAAACATAAGGACTCAAGATTTTTACTGTATATTAATTAGACATTTATATTTATGCTGAAATGAATTTTTTTAAATACATTAATTAGTTTTTATAAAAAGACAAATTTTAGTTTACCAAGCATCATTATAAATTTATTGAAAATTGTCATTTTTGTTAAAATATCTGCTTTCTAGTTAAATATTTTAAAAATATTTCAAAAATGTCACTTCAGCATACGCCATAGAGCATTTAAGAAACCTAGAGTACATGCATACAGTAAATTTACGCAATTAAAAAACATTAGAAAACAGTATTTTTTATAAAAAATCTTACCTTGTCAAAGTAAGTATCCTCTGTACAACTTTATGATACAAGTTTTCTCTTTATCATGGATAATTAAATGTTATCTTCATTATAATTTATTAGATATGAAATTTCTTTTATAATTATTTGAAGCATTTTGCTTATTTTATATTCATTAGGTATACTATAATCATCAGCATCAATTATCAGCTGGTCACAATCTGATATGATATTTGACAATATTTAAATTTGTTTCTTGAATAAAAGGCAACTTTAAAATTTTAAATTTCACAAATAGTTCTACCTTCAAGTAGTTGAATATTTTTATCACTTTATTTAGACACGCGAATATTTACTAATCAGTAATAATAACTAATTAAAACCCTAAATTTTAAGTAAAGAATAGACTAAAATTTCAGTGGAAAATCACTAAATATTATATATAACATTCAAAACTACTGTCCAAAATTGGCTCCAAAAGTTTTTAGCAAATCTAACATTTAAACTTGCAATTAATATTATAATAACTTTAGATAACTTGCAGTTATCTAAAGTTAATTACGTATGAATAAATAAAATAAGTACAGGCTTTGCAACTTTTCCCCAGATTTAAAAAGACAATGTTTATACTTTTAACTATCAAAATGGGCGTGGCAAAACAGCTGATTATTTTTTAAGTCATTTTGACATACTTCTTATTCATAAAATTCTAAATGTGTTATATCGTTAGAAGGGTCATGGATTGGAGATTTTAAAACTATTAAAATCACAAAATCAATAATCTGAAGATTTTACTGACTGCTCATAAGGTATCCGACTACGTTCGGAACCATGATTTTGAAGAAGCGTATAAATGAATGTTTTCTTTTTATAATAAGTATCACTTGAATTAGAAATATACTTATAAAATTGTTTTAAAAATGGTATTGCAAGGGAAAAAAATTACCTAAATGCAATTTTTTGTCAAAAAGGAAGAAAGAATGACATAAACATTTTCATTTTATGGGAAATGCTGCTGTAATGTTAATACTTTGCTTATACATAGCTACGACTTTAATATAGAGACTGAACAAAGATTTTTGAAGCATATTATTTAGAAGTGTATTTATATTCTTATTTTAATACATCAAAAAAGTGAGAAATTTTAACAAAAAGAAAAACATTGACAATTGATCGTAACTGTAAAAATAAAGTGAATTTTTTAAAAATTCTAGTTCAGGTTCTAAGGATAATGTTCTTAAGACAATATTATTGGCTTTTTCTAATTCAGGGGACATTAAATATCAAAAAATTTATTCATTTATACGTATTTTCAAAATTATAGTTCCGAACGTAGCCGGATACCTTAAGTTTAGAAATCAATTTATGCCAAACTGGTTCCTCAGTTGGAATTAAAAAAGCTGGGCTACCTAGAAGCATTCTTTAAAAAGTTACATTTACTGAAACAGTTCCACAGATTAATCTAAGTCTGCATGAGATTGCAGGAAAATTATCCGTATTTGGAGGTCAAGGATTTAAGAAGTGTTCCTGTGAGCAATCCAAATTACAATGTAAATACAAAAAGATTTGCTTATAAAAAAAGTAATGCGTCTTGTAACTCGAGATGCCACAAATCAACAAAGTGTTTTAATAAAACTGAATAAACATTTTTAATTATTAGTTAATAAGATTCATGAAAAATGTTTAAAATTTTACTAAAAATGTACTTTTTGTTTTTAAAAATATCAGCTTAAGTATCTATTTCTCTTTTGTTAATTAGTTTCGAGCAAATAATTTGTAATTCAATGACTATTGTATCCCATACTACACATTTTAATAATACACATTTTACTAAATAAATATTTTTAAACTCTTAACAATATTATTTCGGCTTTTCCCTAAAACAGTTCAGGAATTTGGTCAATGTCTGTCATTCAATGTCTGCAGGGAAATGACCCAAAGAGTTGTTATTTTAACATCCTCCGTGCATTGGTCATTTACCTTAAGGGTGTGATTAAATCCCTAATTTCACCATTTCCCTACGATCTATATATACATCACTCCATCTGTTAACTAAATCATTGTCACACATTCTTCTCAACAAGTGAGAAATTTCGTATGCTAGGCATATTTTAGGGAAGAAAAAAAAATTATAGCCGGTCCAAAAAAAAAATATTTTAAAATTTTTTTTCTTGAAAAATTAAAGCAAAACACACTTCTTTTAGTTCCTAAACTCTTTTTAAAAAAAAGAAAAAAGGAAGGGGGAAAGCCAACCCTTAATAGTTATCATAAAGGTCTTCTGAAGGTCATAAAAATTCCTTTGAAGCAAAAAGAAAACAGAAGGATGAGCTATGGAACGGACGGTCCACACAAATACTAATTCTTCCTTTTTTTCCTCATCCATTGAAAAAAGAACATATCAAGTCTTGACACGAACAAAAAGAGAATCTTTTTTCTTTCATTTATATGTATGAAAAAAGAAATAGAAGTTTGCGAAGAAAGGAGCATTTTTTTTATGAGAAACAACGAGAAGTTTTTAGTAGGTCAATGTCGAAAAAGAAAACGTTCTTCTTTGTCACAAATTGTTATCCGAGCCTTGTCTCGTGCAAGTGCCACAATTTCTGCTAAACGAAGGAGACGCGAATTCGGAGATGGACGCGAACCTCCCCTTCTTTCCCGAAAAGTTGAAACTCGACACCGCGAGGTGTAACTTCTCCGTGTATCTGTCTTGAGAACACCGGAGGGGGGAGGACGACCCCCTTCCAGTTGTACTCTGCTTTCATTATTATTATTATTCCCGTGAGATTGGGAGAAATTCTTGAAGAAAAGAGGAAAAAAGCGAGAAGGGTGTGAAAAAAATGTCGCAAACGTCAGAAAAAGAGGAATCAGAGAAGTAGAAACGGGGTGGTGGAAAAAGATCTGTTTGGAAAATACTCCAGCGGACAAAAGGCGGAGGATAGAGTTTCCAGGAAGCAGTGAAAATTCACTCTCGTTGTCCGAGGAACACTTTCCATTTCATTCAATGAGTTTCCGTAACCTGTTCTGTGCATTGTGAACCCCATTGCTGCCAATTTGGGCCCGGAATACAAGTGCAGGCCTTCCGCAGGACCCATCTCTCGATGCACTTACGCTCAAATGCCGTTACAGAAAGGCTTTTACGGCAGTTGTGTAACAACAAAAATGTCAGGTTCTCTTCTCAAAAAAAGAAACATTTTTACTATGGTCACACAAGCAGATCCAAGAAATTTAATTTCTGTAAAATACACAGTAAAATATAAAAAATAGCGCATTCAAGTGAATTATGTAATTAGGAAATTCGCTAATTTCTCTCATTCTAAGGGGACTGCCTTTTTCCTTTGAAATTTATTGTCCCATTGCTATACGCCCAGAAAAGTTTTTCTTATTCAGCGCTCTATTCTTTTTAAAAATGTATTTCGTTCTAGCCCATTTTGTTATGAATACTTCGATCACGAGTGTTATTGCAAGTAAAGTCACCCGTTTTAAGCGGTGATTTTTTGTATCGTTTAAATTTTTGGCAAATTTATATTTGATTTCTTTTAACTACAAACTTTTAATCACAGCGAGGGGTTTTGGTGACGGACCTCCGAACTTTGAACCTCAGTCATGTGACGAGGACGACACTTGAGATGGTACCCCACCCTTCAAACTTTCACACCAAAGTGGACTTTGAGCCTCGACAGAATATCCCGCGCATCCCACTCTCTAAACGGTGGATCTTGAGTGACTCGACAGAAACACCCAGACGTCCACTCGTCTACCGTAGGCACACATGTTTTTGGCGAGAAAATCATTATTTGTGGTTGTCGATGTTCAGATTGAGTAGTGAGTTCGAGCCATAATTACTCTAAATTGAAATGAATTTATGTCGAGCAGAATAATGTGGGGTGTGAATAGAACTTCCTCTCAAAGTCCTTAAGTGTTATAAGCAAACTAGAAATTAAGAGGAATTGAACAACTGATAAAAGTTTTGAATTGCAAGATTTTATGAATAGGATTCCTTAATTATTGGGTTACAAGGACAAGTGTAACACTTGGAAAGATAGAAAAACATGTTTTAAAACATTCATATAAATTCACACTTAAGTGCAAAAAATGGAAAGAAAAATAACTGGCGAGTATCGTCAGTTTTATAAAATACTAGCTGACCCAGCCACGCGTTGCTGTGACTTTGTTTTAATACGTTAGTTCAATAGTATTCTAAGCTATTCAATGTAGTCAAATTAATCTTCGTTTACAATTTTGGAGGGTTGAAATAAAGTATAAAAAAACATAATTGTTTCAATTTTGCATTTCATTCATCTCCTATTTGAGTGAATGAAATGAAAAATATATAATGCATGAATTACAGACAACAGTTGTTAAGTAACAACATATGAAGATTTAATTTTATAAATGTGGTGAATAACGTTGATTCCTAGCAATTTTTAAAATTATTTTTATCATTTTTTAAAGTATAGCAACAAATAATTTTATTAACTAATCGCTAATCAGTGCACATTATTTTTCGGTAACCCGTATTTTGCTAACTCAAATAGATTCAACGAATTCTGCACACGGGAGCATGTAACATCTAGTTGCCCAGAGAAACAAGTATTTTGCAAGTCCAAGCATCAAATGAATATTGTTTGGGTTTCAGATTCATTTTTTTCATGCGCGAAAGCGAAATGCATTGGGAGTTGAAGCCTTTTGAATAATATTGGAGATTTTGACGGTATCAGTGGAATACGTGGCAACATATACCATAGCAACAGAAACGAGAATTCTTTTTTAAACTTTACAGTCAAAATGTTTGCTTCAAGAAGGTCCCGGTAATTCTGTTGATGATCAAACATGCAACTGTTACATAATCAAGTTACGCAGCAGAATAACTAGGGAACCAATCTTCAACCGACGATTGTTTGGTGACATTCTGGGTGGCTGCGGTAGCCAAGTGGTCTAGGCATCGGATCATGGCTAGCGTGTCATGGGTTCGATCCCAGTACCACTGAAGACTCGCCATGAAGGGGGAGTGATGCACGTTAAATCTGTCGAGAACTCAAACATCCTCCTGTTGGTGTGGTGTGGTAGTTAGGAGAGGGGGTGCCAGCTCAGGTGTCGTCCGCGTCACTTGACCATGGTTCAAAATTACGCGGACCGTCACCAAAAGCCCTCGTGTAGCTGAACAGTGGGACGTTAATATTCACTCACTCACTCAATAATATTTACACTCTGTTTGGCTTCTTTTATCAGTTTTTATTCCAATAATTCTGAGCCTTTTTTTTTTTTTTTTTTGTCGCGGCTCACTTTTAACGATTTCAAAATTTGGCGGCACTTAAAGCAAAAAATAAGTTTAAAAGTTGTTTATTCACCTGTAATACATTGTGTAAAGTATATATAGTTTGTGATAGTAATTTGGAAAGTACAGGAGCCTGTAAGTTCAGTCTCTGAAGGGAGACATTACGGTCGGTCAGCATTATCCGGCAAAGCTACGGAAGTTTCTAAAATCCGATTTTAGATTATTCTTTTTTCCCACCCAAAAAACAGCAGGAAAATATTTCTCACACCTCAAGAGTTTTAAAGCAAGCCCCTTCCATAGTTCACGCAAAATACTTTCGTCTGGCATTATTTGACGTAAATATGGGATTATCTTGAATTGGATTAAGACTATTCGGATCGGCTGTTCTGAAATTTAATCGAGGCCCGCTTTTTGCGTCTCTACGTCGGCAAGTTAGGCTGGTGCTGCTGTTCAAGAATATTTCGATCCCCCGGCATTATCTGGCAATAATACAGGAATTTCTATATTTCGATTTCAGACTCTCGTTTACCATCTCAAATTATAAACGGAATACACTTTTCCCACGCCAAGACTTTAAGGGTGAGCTCCTGCCCTGGTTTTCATAAAAGACGATCGTCCTGAATTATCCGGCAAAGTTACTGTTATTTCTCAGATTCGGATTATCCGTTTTGAAATACATCAGGGACAAAGTTTTCACGATCCAAGGCTTTTAAGACAAGCCCCTGCCACGATGTGTCTAAAATACGGTCGACCAGCATTATCCGGCAAAGTTATTGGAACTCCTAAAATTCAATTTCAGATTCTCATTTCACACTCCAAAATGCACACGGAACTGACTTTTGATGCTCCAGCTCACGCAAGTTCAGTCGCTAGAGAGAATGAAAATCTGAACGTGTGGGACTCGAATGATATGCCTTTTCTCCTGCTTCAAACTATAACCGTCAAGTTCAGAGGAGTTTCTGAAATATGATTTCAAATTATAGTTTCCCGCTCCTAGATACAACTAGAGATTACTTTTGTGCCACTGAGCCGGCAAGTTCAGTCCCTGGAAGAGGCATTAGGGTCGTTCGACATTATCTGGCAAAGTTACAGGAATTTCTAAAACTCGATTTTAGACTCTCGTTCGCCATCCCGAATTACAACAGAAACGCACTTTTCCCGCACCAATAGCTTAAGGGTAAGCTCCTGCCACGGTTGGCGTAATAAATGGTTATCCTGAATTATCCGGCAAAGTTACAGTTATTTCTCAGATTGGATATCAGAGTCGGATTACCCGTTTTGAAATACGGCGGGGTCCAAGTTTTCACGATCGTAGGCTTTTAATGTAAACCCCTGTTATAATGTGTCTAAATACGACTGGTCGGCATTATCCGGCAAAGTTACGGTTATTTTTGGAAACTGACTCAAAAATCGGATTCCACAGCCCTAAATACGCCAGGCACTTAATTGTCGTTTATTTTGGCTTGCAATATCTGTTTCCACAGACACATGAGCATTGCCACATTTTGCAAATATTCGCAAAATCTGGCAATGTGTTTTCCGGATTCTTCACATTTACGGTAATAAAAAAAATTACGGCGTCATTAATTGAAATAAAAACTATCCTGTATTTTAAGTTGGACGAAATGATACACAGTATGCAAAATTATATTATGATCGGTTGATTAGTTTTGGAGTCCATCGCGGACAAACACTGTGACACGTAATTTTTATATATAAAGATTTTACTAGCACATATATGCGCAGTAGGTATCAACTCTTGTGCGCATAATCAATATGACGTCCATATAGAAATTAACTTGGCATACCAATACATAACATAAGATCTTTCGCTAGTGTCCATCATATTACCCTGGAGCAATACGCAAAATAAACCTAAATTAGCTTTGAGATATCTTCATATACGCAGAAAAATTCTTTCCATCTGGATATTTCTATACTTTTCAACGTCATGGTCACGAACCAGTGGTCTCTTGTGTCTGGAAATCCTCCCACTGACGTGGTGTGCTAGTTTGGAGAGAGTGTCGTCATCGTCACTAAACAGCTGTTCAAAATTACGAAATTCGACGCCAATTGCTCTCGTGTTCCTTTAAGTGTGAAATCAATAAGCGTTCATTCATCAATATCTTATGAGCAAAAATTGAGTGGATTTCTCGGTTGTGAAGTGCATCAAGAGAATTGAAGGACCGGAAAAAAGTCAAAGTGAATATTTTTGTTGCAATTATGTTTTTCAGGAAACCGAATTGTATGGTTTCGAAAAGTATTCTTTATAAATTCCCTTGTAATCAATAAACCAAATATATTTTTAAAATCACTCTTTTTCTTATAACGTGTGCTTTATGACGTGTAAATTTTGTGACAAATCTTTATCAATGTCGCTTTTTGTATTTATGATGAAAAACTTCATTATTATACAATTTACTTCGAGTAAGATATCAAGGAATGGGGGAAGGGGCAACATTCGGGAGGAGGGGTACTGATAATTTTGACATTCCTTTTCCCCTGGTTATATGATTGTCAGTAAAAGAATGATTTGTGTATTCGAGGAATTGTTCTAAATCAGAAAATATTCACTCTAGGATATTTTTTTTTCCTTTAGAATACTATGCCTTACCTTTCGCTTGAATTTTAAAAATCTTTTCCAATATATTTTGTGCAGGCTTCCAGATATTTAAGCTGAGAAGCAGTTCAATGGTTGAGCATTGTTTTGAGGAAGATTGACTGCTAAAGATTCACCACAATGAACCGAGAAGTATCTATATGATTGCAGACGCTGTGATATCAGGAGAGAAGACTCCTTCCGACTCCCCCCCCCCTCTCCCGTCTCTTCCAAATGAGAGCAGATGCCCATAGAGGATCATTTCGAATACGTTCCACACAAGTAGATCTGGAACACTCGAAAAAGGGGGTGGGGGAAGAAAACCGCAATGAATCGTCGAAAACAGACAGACATACATCTTCCCTACCCTCCCTTTGTGTCTGTGTTTCACTTTCTTCCTCACAATGCAATCGCATTTTTTTGGTCCCATCTCAATTTCAACTCCAATTCAACTCGATTCAAAAGGAAGCTATAAATTCAATGCTAAACAAATACAGACAGATATGGTGAACGTATTGATATGCGTTCTCGATTTTTTAACCCCCACTCGACATAATAGGACACAAGAGAAGAAGAAAAAATGTATGTACAATGATCACTCTACTTAAAAAAACATTTTGCTAGCATTTCACAAAGGGTGAATACTTTTTAACTTTCCTTGACCCTTTAGCTTCCTTTGGGAAACATGAGATCTTCATTAAAACGCATTTTCAAAAATAGGCTCAAGAAAAATAGGTAGGTAAAAAAAAAACGTTCTTTTTTTTTTCCTTCTTTTTTCATCGCTCTGTGACAGACACTAAATTTCTTCTCAATGAATTTTGAAGTTGTTTTTCAATACTCGTTTCCTACGAGAAAACTCATAAATTTCGCGGTCCTTTTCCCACACGGGTCATCAGAGAGGTGACGACAGCTTTCCAAACAATGATCTCTTTTTTTTTTACCCTGAATTTTTTGAAAATTTGTATTTTTCTGTGGGAAATATGAGCTAATAACTTTCCATTTTTTCGTGTTGATATTTCACGCTTAAAGGTTATGTACCCACGAGATTTACCAGCAGTACCCTCCCTATCAAGTCAAAAAGAAAAGAAACTAAAAACTGTTTTTTTTTCCTTTGCATATTGATTCTTCCTGTCACCGTCTGCTTCTTTAACTCATTTGATCTTTTAAGATTTGCAAAGAGTTAAAAAAAAAACTCAACTTCTGTCTGAAATAGAATATTCTCACGTAATTTTGCAAATAAGACAAAAACAAGTTTTATGACGAAACACGATGCCATCGAAGAATTTGAAATCAATTTAAATACATTTTTTAAACAATTTTAAATTTAGAAGATTAAAAGTTTTACTTGAACGGTATTCGTTAAAAGACCTTTATAAAAAAATCCAAATTTCTTTAATAAAATTATTAAAAAAGAAGATTTAAGGGTATTTTCAACTCCTGCTGGAGATCCCGATAGCCCAGCGATCCCAAACTCGTAAACTGGTGTCTTTTTTGTCGAGTCATGAGTTAGATTTCTGCTGCCACCCAACATGTAGAAGGACTGATGCACGGTAAATCTTTTCAAGTCCAAAGCCATCATGTTGCATGATGTTAAATTTAGGAAAATGTATAAGCTTCTTTATATGATTTAAATGAAAAAAAATAATAATTACTTTCAATGGGAAGAATTTTGATAGATTTAATCCAACAGTTATTAATGTGGATTATTGTAGTATAATTTAAAGACACGAAATAGATTCGATTGAAGAACGATGAAGATTGAATTTTGAAAATGACTTATGGCGTCTTGAATAAGGAAAACAAACTGTACTGCCTACTTAACTTTTAGTTGTTGATTATTTTATTTATCTTATGAAAACCGTATTCTTATTTTACTAGCAGAAAATTTCAAAGCGACAATACAAAAAAAAATAATTTTCAAAAATAATTTAGATTTTTTAGATAATTTGAACTATTTAAAACTTAATCATCACAGAAATCTTACCTCTTATTTATTTTTTATAAATTTTATTGAATAAAGATGTATTAGTAAAATGTGAATTACAAATTGTAAGTGATATTACTCATCATTTAAGTACTGTGTTTTACGAGAGACTTACGTCTAAATCTAACATATCCTCTGAAGACGCAAATCTTTGTTAAGAAGAGGATGCAGGTTTCTCGATCTGTGAGAAAACCTTCATTTTCGAGTATGAGTGGCATGGGACATTTTCTTTTTTATTCTTTAAAGGGTTTTGCACTCAACTTAAATGTCACTCTTTTTTCCATCCTACTGCCACCATTTCTCTAGCTTAGTTTTTATTTGATAGTCTTTTGAGAAGAAGAGTACAAGAGATCAAAATAATTAAGAATGATGTTATTTTTAAGTGATAAGAATAACAATTATTTTAAAAATTATATCTATATAAATTATAATTGTATGAAACACGGCTACTTTTATTTTAGTACTATGCATGTACTATTGATTTGTGTATTGGATTATGCATTAACGATTTATACAAAATTTAATGCTGCAATTTGTTTTAATAATTAAGCATGACTTTTAAGGAGTTTAATAGATTATTTTTACAAGTGTTTTTTAACTATGACTCGTGATTAAGTTCTATGAATATATTTAATTCATCACAATTTAAAAATACAGTACATTATCAACTTAAATCCTTTTGAAGGAAATGAAAATACATGACATATTTAATTAATTCTAATTCTAAATTATTTTTAAATATGTAACTTTTTCTTTCACTTCTGGGTAGTATATTTTTTTATCTATCTAGAAAGTGTGTTCTTGAGGTTATACAATGTAGAAAATATGTTTAAAATCTTATAAGGAACAGGGAGTGTCGCTCGAACTTCTGGTCAGTTCTTTTGTTTGAATCCCTAATTTGTCTTCATACATCAGATCGCGTCGTTATAATTCATTCAATCGTCCAAATCTTGACCAAGTGACTGCCCAACACGATATTAACTAGCACATCCCTCATTTTCTATCTTATGAGCGATAAACGGGAAGTCATTACTTCTCCCCTTCTAACATTAATTCATTTAATAGCCACGAAAGAAACAATAAACACTTATGCATTCTTAATCTTAAATTAGTATACCTATCTCTGAATAAAAATGAACGTTTTTATACCTAAACTAGCCACTTTACTCACCCGTTACTCTGAAATTTCACGATGCTGTATGAATATAAACTGTTGATAAATTACTGATATCTAAGTCATAGCATTAAGACGTTCGATTATATAGAAAAACATTCTTGAAACCATCACCTCTTGATTTAAAGAGGACAGGGCTTATATTTCTAAAATAGATTATATTTTTTTTACGCTCTCTTAAGCCCTTTCTCCAAAGTGATTCCTGCAAAACCCGTTTTTAGTAGACCGCAACTCAACAAAATAAACATGCTTACCAAAGTCTAAGTCTAATTGTTCAAAAACGGAAATTTTTTTTACCAATAATCCCCGTAACAGTCGATATCCGTAAGACCCTTTCTTAGTGGATTTCAACTCAAAGAAACATGCATGTCAAATATCATTACTGTAGGTCAATCAGTTCGAAAACGGGAATTTTTGTCTATATGGGCCCCAGTTTTTACTATATATCCCATAGGAGTGCATTTACGTAATATCCGGCTACACTATCTCTATTCAATTAAAAGAACATACTTATACCAAATTTCAAGTATGTAGGTCTAATAGTATCAAACCGGGAATATTTATTTATAACACCCATCGCAGCCCCTCTCTTGCGGGTTGATTTTTTTTCTGAAACCTCTTTTGTAGCGGATCTCTACTCTGTGAAAGAAAAGTGCTCGCCAAATTTCATGTCTGAATGTCTAATAGTTCTGGAGATATCGTGATGAGTGAGTGAATCGCTTTCCATCTTCTTTTTTGTAAATTAAAGCACACTCTATAACATAAAAAGCGACGAACCAAGAATTAGTTATACGAGTGGGACGGAAAACGTGATACACACATGTAAGGAAAACAAAACGCTGCTTATGTCATAGAAATTGAATATAACTTTATTTAGCAAATACAACTAAAAGATGACCAGGGTGATCTTTCTGGTCATTGACTCGTAGATTAGGTGAATATCTTCCTATTAGACTGTTGACTGTACGAATTGGCAAGTTATATAGATGCAACCCAGGAACGGTTGGAGATACCCTCTCATCGAGCCCAGGCATGCTCTATTGGGATGAAGCACCAATCTGATCTCTGGCCAGCTCATATCTGTCGATCGTGCCTGCCAGGAAAGAGTTGGAGAAACGATAAGTAAGGGAAAAGCGTGTTGAAGGTGGCTAGCCATTTTATTGATCTCGGGAATTCATGAAAGGAGAAGAGTAGAGTCCCACCGACGTACCATTGGGAGTTTAAGGGTGTCTCAGGGGCAACCAAAGGGTTCCGGCAGTCAAATTAAATGATTTGACAGTTGATTGTTGGACTGTGTGATGGATGACAGTCGTGTGAGTATCCTGTTGCTGTTCTGGAAGTCTACAGACACATATCGTTGGTCAGTGAGGATTATCTCTGAGGCCCATCATATCTCAACGGAATTGTTAAGTAGAGTTTTTGTTGCAACAAAAAAAAATCCGATAAAGTCAGAGATTTCCAGTTGTAATGCACCTGACACCACTTCAAACGTTCTTAACAATGTGCGATGGGAAGAGACAATCGGCATAATAGACTCCGTGAATCGCTTATTAATGTTTACTGCAACCATTGTGTCCCAGTCACTCGGTAGATTGTTGAGAAGGAAGCATCAGGGACTGTAAGTCCTGGTTGTATGATCCTTCTGTCTTTACGTTCTATCGTCACCGTACTTTCTTAGCGCTGTGTTCGGGCATGAATCCCTCATTCCTGCCAACATCATGATAGCATTGCTCCAACTCAATATTCTCTGTTGCTTGCGCCTTTCGGATACTCCGTTACAACGCACCATAAGAGACACCGTCAACCTTCTTACCATTAAGAGGTCACGTGTTAAATTAGGTAGTAGTAAAGGAGGACGCACAGATTAATGCACCTATAAATGCGACTTTTATGAAGTTATTACAGTTTTTGAACAATTTTAACAATTTGGTACATTATATAGAAATATTACAACACATTGAATTCTTATTTATTATATGGCAGAAAAAGTTACATAGAATATTTTTGCATTCACGTAAGGAAAGAATATTAAATAATTCCTCTATGACTTGCTAGAGATACAATAAGACAAAAGTTCTAGTAAAATCATAGAATAAGTAAAACAATAACTAGATTTACACAAAGACCAATAGGAATACGAGACGAATCTGTTACCAGCACATTTTGCCATATTTAAATAAGATTAGCCACAAGTGCCTTTTTTAGTACATAATTGTTATATCTCAGTCAACAGAAACTTATAATAAAACATTTCAGTAATACTCAAATTAATATTTAAATTTCATTCATGCAGTAAAATAGGTTTTAACGTACATGAAATCAATCACAAAAATAATAGTAAGAAAATATTTTTGTGTAAAGATCATATAACATTTTTGCAGTGCCGATTTAAGCTCATTTCGGGCCCTAGGCGCAGAATACCTACGTGACCCCTTGGCTCAGGAGGATCGAAATTTATTACCAGAAAATGTGGTTAAATACAGCTTATCCGGGCGCCTAAGCGCCCGTTCCAAGCGCGCAATGGATAAACAGGCACTCCATTTGTGGTAGTGTTACACTAGGTGGCGTTCTCTAACATTTAAAATGTACAAATTGCCATTCCCACAAGTAGTCATTGAAACAGACATACATTCATGCCGTTCTTTATATAATTTCATTGATTTGAAATTTTTTGTAATCTATATTATTAAATATTAATTAATACAAGTACTAGATTTAATGAAGGCCACGGATTTCCCACCTTTGCGCTATAACTTCAGCTAAACTGTCATTGTGTCTGTGGCTTTCAAAGATTAATCATCTTCATGCTATTTTCCAAGGTATGTGCAATCCTAATTGTTCCTTCATGTTGCGATGCTTTTTATGATATAGAGTGAAATCGAGTTTTTAGGGTGATCCCGAATTCATGTTACAAACTTTAAGAGTAGGTGCATGACATTGTAAAAATCATTTATTGTAAAGGAATGAATGGCGTAAATGAAGCATAAATACAAAAAATAAGAGACGAAAAGAAAGGCAAAATGTTTATTGAAAGCGTCGTTGACAAGTGTAAAGTTTACAATAACTGTTTAAAAGTGCGTCCACCAGTAGCGATACATGCTTGACAGTGTAGGTGGAGCGACTGATGTACGCGTTGAAAGATGTCAGATATTTCAAGCACACGTCCACCAGCTTTGGATATTCGAGCAACGAGATAATCATTTGAGTTAAGTGGAGTCGCATAAACAACATTATTCAGATGCCCCCATAAAAAATAATCGAGGCTGGAAAAATCGAGAGATCGGAGTGGCCAAGGGACTGGTCAACCACGCCCAATTTATCGCGCCCCAAATGTGGCATTCAGACAAGTAGGCACATCAGTGCTAAAGTGGGTTGTTGCCCCATCATGCTGAAACCGCATGTAGTTACAAACGGAATATCCTGCAACAGTTTAGGTAACACCTCTTCCAGAAAAATAACATTTGCCATTAAGTCGCTTCGGAGGTAAGTATAGACCAATCAAAAAGTCGTTGACAAAATACCAGCCCACATATTCACACAGAATCTTTGTTGATACGCACGGAGTCGCTTTGCGTGGGGATTCTCGGTTGTCCCTACATGGAAATTGCACGCGTGTAAACTTCGCCTCATCTGCAAATAGCACGCGCTGTACAACCCACTGTCAGAAGTTCAGGCAGAGTGGATAGTCTGCCGGATTCAGAGCTTGTACTCGCTGAAAATGGGAAGGGTGCCAAACGATTTTCATTTAACACTCTACAAACGGTCTCACTTATGTGGTGAGCAACAGCTCTTGTACTTGAATCGAGTCTATCAGCTACAACGTCTAAGATGCTTTCTTCCAGGATTGGGCTGTGTACAGCACTGCGTCGACCAGCATAATGTCTGGTGACGTGGAACGAACCTTTTTCACGAAGTTGACGATGTAACCCTGCTGAAAAATTCCGCGATCCGGATTCGTCGATCGGGAAACTGAACGCGATACATTCGTAGCGCAGATCTGCAGTTACCATTTGACCGAACGTACATGCATTGTATGTCTGCTTTTTCGGCATACGCAGAGGCGGATTAAGCTAGTTGGAGGCCCCTGGCGGTAAAAGGTTTGGGGCCCCCTGGGCTGAAAAGTCGAAAAATTTAAATAGTGAAAAAATTCGCTGACCTTAAGTTCTCAAAATAATATGTATAGCTAAAAAAATTAACGGCTAAAAAAAATTAAACTTTATTTTCAAGAATTAAAAAAAACCTTATTTAAAAGCTTAAAATTTTGCTATACAACTTTACGTCTTGATTTTTCTTCGGCAAATTCATCGATTATTTTTGCAGTATCTATTTTGTCCAAAACATCTTGTTCTATATATAAAATTCCATGCTGTTCAGTTTTTTTTCTCCCATACTACTTCTTAAATAATTTTTAACGCGCTTTAAAACCGAAAAAGATCTCTCACCTGATGCATTTGATATCGGTATAGTTAAAAATATTTTTAAAAGTATCTCTACATTAGGGAAAGTCGAGACCATTTCTTTTGCAACTCGATAAATTTCTATTGGAGTGTTCATTGTATCTTTGTTTTCTGTTAAAAATAGCAAAAACTGATCCAATTCATCGTCAAAATTAAACGATTCAATATCGTCTTTGTAAATATCATTTAATTTTTGTACAGCTTTCTTCTTAATTTCAGGTAACATCTCGTCAAAAAGTAGAAAAAAAGTGTTCGATAACATTTTCATATATTCCAGCTCTTCGGAATAGTTCTGCACTTGTTCTATCACATATGACATAGAATGAGTTGAACAAGAAATTTTCCCTATTTTCAAATTCATGACCTTCTTTATAGTTTCACCAAAAATAATTTTTCTCTTTCGCTGCCTGCAAGTTTGTCCAACTTCCTTTTCAAATGAGAGCCCTGATAAAGCAGTTGCTTCTTGTTCTACTTTTCCAAATTCATTCCTGAAATTTTGTATATAATTTTTTAAAGATTTCAGTAGATTAGTTCCTTTTAATAGCTCACACCTAACTGATTGTAATGCTTTGCTAGTAGCACTCACCCTCTGGAGTATGGTATCCCAAATCACGGTCATTAGGGAAATTTCATACTTCCCCATCTATTTCAAAAGAGAAGTTGCTTCTAGTATTGTGATCTTCTCCTCATTTGTATTACGGATTTCAGCCCGGGCCTCTTCTATGTGTGTATAACCAAGTCTAATAGCTCGTACGGCATCTGCTCTTGCTGACCATCGTGTATCTGAAACTTTTTTTCATAGATATTGCATTTTACTCCTTTACAGATTTTTATTTAAAATTAGCCAGCGATGGGTTGACACAGAAAAAAAAATTGAATAATTTCTGTACAAGCATAAAATATTTAATTGCATCGCTACAACTTTCTGCTGCTAAATTTCCTACTAAATTTAAAGAATGAATGGCGCAAGGAATATAAACTGCACTTGAACTGTGTTCTCTAATACGTAGACCTGAGTACCGCCCGGACATATTAGACGCATTATCAAATGTCCCTCTGCAATTTTTAATATGCAGTCCAAATTTAGAGCTAAAATTTCTAAAGCATTAACATTTTTTTCCCAAACTCTCATAAAATTACATTATCTTTTTTCAAATTTTCTGATAGAATTATGAAATTTCTGATTTATAATACACACATATTTTGTCTAATTCTTTTATTCTTTACAGAAATCATAGTTTAATTTCTAGAACAAAACGTAGCTTAGCTTCCGGATTACTTATAATCAAAATTATTAAAATATTCAACCAAAAGTAAGCTTTCAAAAATTCTAGTTTTCTTTTAAAAAACTGTGGGATTTTTTGGAAAAACAATTACAATACTCTTGATTTTTGTAAAGTTTCCTTTTAAAGTTTATAAATATAAGTTAATAAAACATTAACTGAATACAAATGTTTTTACACATTCTAGTTTAGTATTATTACTATACTTGTTTGTTTTTTCAAAAATCTTAATACTTGTGACTAAACAGAACAATAAAACATTTCCAAAATAATTTGAAATTTCTAAGATAACTCAAAACTGTTTGACAAACGCCACAATATATCACAAAAGAAATCTACAATTTTTCAACTAAATTTATATCTTAATTACATTCAAAGTTCCCTATCTCAAAATTAAACAATCTTACTACATATTGAATAACTTTTCACATTTCTATTTTGTTTGAAAAATCCCTCTCTTATCTACTTTATAAATTGTGTTTATCATATTTTTATTTCTGTAATACATTTTGCTACCACTTTAAATAGTTTTAAACTAGGAGCAATTAAAAAATAGTTCCTATATTTTTCAACATTTATTATTGTTCTGTAAAAATAAACATTTCATTAAATGATTTTTATAAGAAATTTCTGCTATAGTTTTGGTATTGTTGCCTTTTTTAAAGATTTTAAATATAGTTATAGATGAATTTTGATTAACTTTATTAGAACTTTGATTAACTTTATTATTTATTTAAAGAAATTATGCATTTTAAAGTAATTATACGACTTTTATGTATTTTATAATTAGTTATATACATTTAATTATTAGATTGCATTGAATATTATATATATATATCCTTTCAAATTGTCTGGACAAAAGATCTTAATCAAAAAAGTATCGCCAGTAAATCACTCTTAAAATGGCAATAAATACAAAAAGAAAAAAAAAATGTGCTTTTCAAATTTAATCTTACAAAATAATGGTTATCTTAGCAGTTTTAAAGAATATTAGAAAAATTATGTGTTTATTTCACGTTACCAATAAAAAGAAAGAAAACTGTATTTTTAAGTAAACTTAATATACTTTCTTTCTTTGAAAATTCTTTTAACAGTCTGAAGCAATTTTAATTAAATATTTAGAAATTCTAGATTAGCTCATATGTTACTAAGCAAAATTATCGTAATACGTTAGGATTACAAACAAAAAATCAACGCAATAAATATAATACCGTTTTTATTTCAATTTCGATTTATTGTTAGGATTCTTTTAAGTATGGTAAATAATTAATGGATGTACTCAAAATCTCATTAATGTTTTGTATTTTAAATGAACTACTATCACTTTTTATAACTGACTCAAGAAATTTTTTTTATACGAGAGGCAAATAATACTTTTTCATTTGAATAACAATGCCAAAATGCCGAAAATGTTTTAAGATTCAAGCTACGAAAACACATTCAAATACGTTAATCATCATGAAAATATTCTAAGAA
The DNA here is from genome assembly GCA_019973975.1 of Trichonephila clavata. NCBI lineage: Eukaryota > Metazoa > Arthropoda > Arachnida > Araneae > Nephilidae > Trichonephila > Trichonephila clavata. The sequence continues at coordinate 21,594 of BMAO01008435.1, read as the reverse complement.
ACTGATGACAGTTATTTATATTTATTTATGTAATACGAAAAATAAATAAATAAATAAAATATTAATGACACGCAAATGCGACAAAATATCTTTCTTAACTTTATTTTACGCAATGATTAAAATACTGTGCATTAAATCTTAAAAATCAAAAAAGAATTTGAAAATGAAAATATAGTTACCTATTTTTGTTGTTTAAACACGGTTCTCCGATTTGTCTGTATAAGCGCAGGAAGCTAAAATAAATTAGTTCAAAAGTCAAATTAACACAAAATTTCCTCAGTTTTCTTCGAAAAGGGTCTTTTTCTGAGGGTCATTCGGTCCCATTCTTTTCATTCGTCCTTAAGCCTGCCGTAAATCTTGATCGTGCTTTTCCCGATCCTGCTTTTGTCCAATGTACCGAAATTCTTCTTTAACACGCCCCCTCTCCCTTCCCCCAGAGGACCAACGTTGAGAACTCATTGATACTCCTTAAAAAAATAATTAACTATAGACTTCGAGGGTGACGGAAGACTTCTGGCGCTTATGGTCCTATCTTTTCTCGAAACGGGTAGCAGTTATCGAGCCCTTGCTCACCATAATGCACATCCAGTCTTTTGGTTGTTATAGAAATAAAAGAGAACCGGTATAAATAAAGTATAATATTCTCTTTCACTGGACCATCTCTGAAAAAAATTCCGACTAAGGGCCAGGCCTTCCTGTAGCTTCTTAGTGCGACGTTTATTACAGTCAATCAATCAATAGGCGAAGGGGTTATTGTCATTTACAGGCAAATAACATTCTGAATGGATTTTTTCCATCCTAAGTGTTATCTGTATTTCACTTCAAACGATCTTTCTGTGGATCCGCTTTGAATGAGAAGTTTTTCCTACATTCAAAGATTACACCACTCCTTGTCTTCTCATTATTTTGAGTAACTTTACCAGCTTTTAAACTTTTCTTATTTCGTTTCCTGAGATTCAGAATTCACACGGAAAACTTATATCGTTTTAAGCCAGTGACATACTATTTTATAAACGTAAAATAGCTTGTAAAATGTTATCAATGGTAAAAGACCATTGATAACATTTTACGACTTTTTGCTTGCACATGTAAGGGACCCCTGTAGCTAGGAGCTTTTATTTTCGATGACGTAATATCGCCAGATGATATGTATAAATTATAGCAATGCAATGTGTGTGTTTTTATTTCAGAAAGTATTTTGCTTTACTTCATGTGTCAGTAAACTAATTTTTTTAAAGCTTCTATTTTCCATATGCTCGCGCCCCCCTCGTAGGGTTATCACCCTTCCCCCTCGGGAGGAGGTGTGCCCCACAGTTTGAGAAACGCTGCTCTACAGTTTTTTTCGAAAAATTACTTTCATCTATTTCACTATTTGATTCATTCATCAATTTAGAGAAATTTCAATCTCACTTAAATATTTCGCTATTTCTGTCATGCTGACTGAAATAAAACTGATGCTAAATTTGCAAAATACTTCAATCCAGTGCCGGATTACTCGTTAGGAGGAGTAGGCAATTGCCTATGGGCCCCGTGCTTTTTAGGGGCCCACAAAAGCGTGTTCTGTTTTCTGTTAGAGCTCCAAAAACAGGCTAAGGGGCCCGAGAACTCGACTGTCTAGGGGCCTCCATGTCGTTTAATCCGACACTGCTTCGATCTCTTTCCCCACATTCTCAAAATATAAACACGAAAATCCAGATAACAATAAATCACGAACCTTCAAATACTAAATTCTTTCGAAAGAACTAAACATTGGTAGTTGTTTATAGTCTGAGATCTGGGATCATTATTTTAATATAAGAAATCTGGGATCTACTTTTAAAAAACTTGGAACCGAAAACATATATTAAAGACCAAAGTTCAGGAAAACATTCTTTTTTAAAAAAGCAAAAAACAAACGGATTTCAACCGCAATTACATGCAATATATGAGGGCAACACTAATTGTTATACGATTCAAATCGTGGGTAATCATTGGGTTTGCAATATCAGTACAAAATTTTTTTGTTGCACGTTGAACTCATAACTGAAGTCTATCAGCTTGGGGCCCCTGGCGTCCGCCAGGTCCGCCAGCCGCTTAATCCGCCTCTGGGCATACGTAAAGTCACCCATTGTAGACATCAACACAATTGCAAATGACACTTTCCTCTACTGAGATGCATCATGTAGAACGGCGGCTAGAGATCTATTGCCCCTTATCGGCAACACAACCAACCTATAACTCTATTTCTCTTGTCTTTTATTTCCTCTGTTTGTGCCTCTCAGCGTTACTTGCGCCCATACATTTCTATGCAAAAAAAAAAAATGTTACAATATCCTGTATCTACTTTTAAAGTTGTTGCCATAAATTCGGGACCATCCTTTTATTTCTTTTGCAGTTTACGCTACTATACATGCATGTATTCAATTAGCATTTCGTTAAGCTTTCATGCGAAGAATTTTTCTGGTTCTATACACTCATTTACAACTAAAATGTTTGTTTAAAGCATTATTTTTAGAAAAAAACTCTACACATAAAGTTATATAAGAAAAAAAAGAGTTGAAAATAACCTTTGATAAAATGATGAATTTTTTTCTCCTGGGTACATTAGATAAGAGCGCATAAATGCCAACTCATAACTGACTTGAATTTATAGCATACATATAATTTATTAACAAAATATCTGTGCTTATACTGTAGTTACTTAACATGAATGCGATACATATCAATCTTATTTTACAATACTCAATACTATCCACACAACTTTCTTTTTTATCTAATGGGGCTGCGGATTGATATTTTTACCATTGCACACCTAGTACATCCCCAGTAGCTGGTATCACTCTTTAGTGCGGCACCATATAGGCGGATACCAATTGCCGCAGGTAATTTTGACGCCCAGTTTCCTCTACAGAGGGAAGCACCTGAGCTCTGATGAAGCCCATCCACACAACTAGACTAACAACTTTTGAATGAGTTGTCTTAAAGCTGTCTTCGGCAAGAGTATGAGAGCTCGAACTAAACGTGAAGCACATTTTCAGACAGAAAATGACCCCAATTTTCATAGAAAGTTGCAACATTGTAACTCATGAATCTGTGAACAGTATAGTGTTCTTAAAAATTTCAAAATATTCCATGAATGCTTTTTTTTTCATTTGAATACTTGAAGAAATAGTTCATTTAACATTACGGTATAAGAGAAAAAACCGTGAAACACATTTTATACCAGAAAAAAATGGATCAACTCGTTTAAAAATGAGAAGTATGAAAAAAAATCTGCTCTCTAAGGGATAGCCAAACCAGAATAGCATATTAATTTTACAGTTCTTTTATATCTGAAAAAATGTTCCAAATTCGAGTCCTATTCTTTAACATTAACCGAAGACAGTCTTATAAACTACAAAACATTGAAAAGGCAACCCTAAGAAGGAAGATTCGAAAGTAAAGAATCCTTGCAAACAGAGGAAGGTAGTAGGGAGAAAAAAGAAATATTTATTTTTAAATAATGTGGGTGTTCAGAACAACGGTCGCTCAATATATTGTAGAGCAACCGCGGATGACGATGGTGTAAGTCAATGAAAATACAGATGGTGTCCGGAGGGATAGCTTTCAATTTTTTTAACAATAATTTTCTACGGTTCGTCTTCTAAACGAGGTGGTAGCAGGGCATATAAGGGACGTCCAATTACGTCCCAGATCCTTTCTATTGGTGAGAATCTAGAAAAGGAATAATAACAGGAATAATACATCTTACAGAACACATTGGCTGACGCGGGTAGAGTGCGGCTGGGAATCATCGTACTGGCAAAAGGCATTTGGCACTTTCTCGGCATTTGCCGATCGTCTTACGTACAAACCAAAGGTGACATGCTATCGCATATTATGGACCCTCAGAACATGTGATGCTACGTTGTCGTGAGGTGGTGCATTCTACAGATACGTCCGAATTGGACCTGACACCATGCTTGTTCCACACTCGTACTCGGTGACCATCATTAGATAAGCAAAAAAGTGATTTATCTGAGAACACGACCTTGCTGTCCATGTTGCTCTAGCATACCACCATTGTAAACACATCTGTGCAATAGAGTCAATGGCAATCTTAACGGACATTGAGTCCTAGATCCTATCAACCAAGCAACAGGTAATGAATCTGTTCGATAACACATAGCAATCAAGGGCACTGTGAACATGCTACAAACGTTGTGCAGGGTCTGAACCAGTTGACGGTTCATGCGTCGATTTACGAGTGCGGAGGTGGCTCTGATCGCGTAGCCCTTAAACTTCCTACATTTCCTCGTTCCATTCATCGTTGCTAATGTAGTGCACCGTAAACGCCTCTGAGTGGGTATCAACTGAGATTTAACATATGGAACAACCTGACCTTTCCAGGCCAATCATCATACCCCTCGTAAAAATGTCTATCTGTTGGAAATATCTCTCCGCTGATATTCTTTGGTGTTACGCATGTCCTTTGAAACAAGAAAACATTTGTACAATGATGTTTCTTATAGAAATCATGGTATATAGAATATTTCCCATTCTGCAGACTCCTTCTCTTGCATCCCGCACAACACGTGCGGGAGATCTGCACATTTCATATCATTTGCAATCATCTAAATTTCCCGAATTCAATTCCTACTATTAGTTCACTCTCTCTCTCTCTCTCTCTGTACTATTTTATATACTATTGAAAATTTTAACAATATATATATATATCGTTCACAAATTTTCAATAGTTAATAAAATACTTTCTATTCCTCCATTCAAGTTCAAATACATTTTCTTAAACTTGCAGTGAATGACACTTTATATTAATATAGTTTTTTTCAAATAGTAGTTCGTTATTTAATAGTAACAAACAAAAATAATAGTCCAACAGCATAAATAGAAATGAAAATCATTCGTTGTGCCCCTGTAGCGCAATGGATAGCGCGTTGGACTTCTAATCCAAAGGTCGTGGTTTCGAACCCCACATGGGATGTCCTAATTTTTGGGATTTCTTTTTTACTTTACTATTATATTAGAATAATTAAATTTAATCAATTCATATAAATAGTAACAAACAAAAAATAGTCCAACACTATATAGTATTTAAAAAGGAAAATCGCCTTCTCACCATTTTGTCACTTTTTTTTTGTGATTTTGTCATATGTACGAGGGTTGGAACGAATTTTAATGGTGGCAACAATTTATTTACATAGAACACAAAAGTGATTCATGTCACCATGTCTTACAGAGGTTCAACATAGTCGCTGGCATAGTGCATGACCCATTTTCAACGATGAGGAAGTCGCAGAACACCTGTAGTAGTGCCTGTTCTGTTGTTAGTTAGAATGGACCGGTCTACTGTCGCAATAATATCTGGAACAGTTTTGAAGCGAATGCCATGAAGTCGTTCCTTCATCTTAGGAAGTCACAAGGAATTAGACCTGTAGGTCGATCACTAACCATTAGTGCGGCGACAGCATGCACTTCTGTTTTGCTGTTTTGCTGACACTTGAACGACCTGGCCGATGCATGTGTGCGATAATTTGGAGTCCTTCCTTGAAGGCTTTTATCCATCTTGCTACAGTTCTGTACAGCAATACAGATTCCCCGAAAGCCTCTTGAAGCGCTAGATTACATTGTCGTGCTGTACGACCTCTGGCACATTCAACTTTTATCCAACTTCGTTGCTCTTGTTTTGAAAACACCCTGACAACACTTACTTTAGATCGCAAACTAATACAAGAATCAGTTCTTCCAGTCACTCCGAATGCGCGTGACGTAGGAGACGAGTCTTTTTGCTGAGAGGTAAGGTAGGTATGTAGCTCATATGTGGTATACACGACATTCTTTGGTTTTGTTGCGTAGCGGTTTTGCAGCAGTGTTACCACTATTAAAGTTCCACAACCCTCGCATATACATATTTATATTAATTGTAACTACAGTCGAACCTCTATATTGCAAATTTTTCTATATAGCGAGCTTTTTCCTGGAATCAAGAACACATTTCACGATTTTCTTCGTAAAATAACCTCCATAGTGAAGTGCATTTTCTATATTACCAACTTTTTTCTCTTGATTCAATTTACTCTCTCCCTATTTTTGAAGTATTTCTGGGCATTTCAAGTTATTTTCTCTTTCAACACATTTTATGGTGGTCATAAATCATTCACACATTTTATGGTGGCTTATTAGGTGCCTAACTCGCCGACAGCAATAGAATCCAGGGCGTTTCATCCAAAAAGTGCAACGCTTAAACCCCATTGTCCAGTTCACGTGAAAAATCTTAGATATCCCCTTTCACCCTCAGTGGAGCGATCTCGTGTCCTTGAACTAGTCTCCTTTCATTCGTAGTGTTGATCAGTCGTAATGATAACTTCGTTTCTTGTAGCTTGAAAATGTCAAAACTTAAGTGCCTGAGCATCAAACAAAAAAATTTAACTCTCTTGGGGGTAGATAAAGACGTCGAGAAAAAGAATATTGCTTCAAAATTTGGCATTCCTCCAAACAGCTTATCAACTATAATAAAGAACTTAGATAAGTTACAAATTATGATTCATCGAATTATTGTTCAAAATGTTTCAGAATATGTGTCTATGAATATGTAAACGTGGCAGTTTTGAAGTGAATTCACACAATGCGAGATAGAAATGTTCCGATATCTGGATTTAGAATAGAGAAAGCTCTTCAATTTGCGAAGGATGCGACCAATTTCTAGGTAGCAATAGATGGTTAGAAAAACATTAATAAAAGATACGTAAAAATATGCCTGAAGGGATTTTTGGTTTATTGCAAAGGCGTATTGTGAAACACGGCATTTTTTTTAAACAAAAAACCAAACAAAATCAACAGATGTTATGAGTAATTAAATTCAAGGACGTATGTGGTAATGCATGTTTAGAATTTCTAGTTATAAAATAATGTATGCTTACAATTAATTGAATGTTTTAAATTAGATAAAAATTTATTATTAGAGGAATAAATTAGTGGAAAATGTCCTTAAAATTCATTAATTCTAATATAAAATATTCTTAATGTTTAAAATACAGTATATTCCTCGGTGACCAGTGACCGTGGTAGCCTAGTGGTCAAGTAATCGAATCGTGGCTGGTATGTCCTGAGTTTGAGCCCAGTACCACTAAAGATCCACCGTGTAGGGGAACGATGCACGTTAAGTATCCTCCCGTAGATTAAAAGGAGAACATAAAGTGGAAAAATTTAGTTCAATAGGGGGCATTAGAGCGCATTACGTAAAAATCAAGTGAACAGTACTGAGGGATAGAGAAGAGATAGAAAAAACACAATGAATTCACTAATTCAAATGAATATTGTAAAGCTCAGAAAAGCGTGTTCAGATGATTATGTTCTGTGAGAGTAAGCATCATCCCCTCAGCACGACCAGTCTTTAGTGTCATCAGGAGTCGAACTCGACAACACCGACTACAAGTTCGTGACCATGATCACTTGACTCCCGGGGCCACTTCGAGATTTTAAGGCATCAGTGATTTTTCCAAATGTAAGCAAAGGCGTGAATTTATTTGTAATAAAATTTGTGGAGAAGAACACTACTCTCTCTCTCTCTTTCTCTAGATATGCAACATGTAACAAAGTAGATAAAAAAGCTAAATGCGATTCATGAAAGATGAGGTTAAAGACATTTACAATGCAGAAAAAACTGGATTATTTGTATCGCATAAAGCTTAATAAATTGAATGCTTGGAAGAAGAAAAGTGCTCTACTAGTCAAAGCTCCAAGGAACTTTGTGCTACTTTCTTCTAATATAGAAGAAGATTTTGAGCAAACACTTATATACTACAAATGAAAATTCTCTCCCCCCCCCAAATGCTTTTAACAAATTAATTCAAAACCTATATCGTTCCATTGGCCTTCAATAAAAAAAATCAGGAATGATACAAAGCATAAAGTGAGAATAGTTGTTTGCACTTGATAAAACAATGTCTGGAAGAATATAGAAAATTTCTTTTATTTTTTGACAGCCCTTCCCCTCCCCCCTTCCACTGGCATATGAATACGAGTATTACAGCCGTTAGACCGTGGTATAATTTGAAGCGGGGCCGTGGGTAATCTAGTGGTTAGAACATCGGACGCCAGACCGGAAGGCCTGGGTTCGATGCCCGATGCCATCAAATACTCGCCGAGTACAAACGGAGCACGTACTCGTTAAATCTGTGGGTCCGAATTGTGTCGCCCTCTATCGTGAGCAAAATCGTGCTGTCACCTTCATGGGCTCAAAGCTTAGGCTAATGACAGACGTATCTCTAGCCCTTTGCCATGATGAATTTCGTGGGCCTCGATCTGACTACGTCAGACAGGTGGCATAAGCAACAACAACATAATTTGAAGCTTCATCAAAGTTCATTGCAGAATACTCTTTGTCAAGCTGTTAGCGGAAAAGCAGTCTGAAAATTGTATCAATGCATTGAATGTTATTTAGGGGTTAACACAATAACTGCTAAATTCATACCGTACAGTAGTATTCAGCTCTTTTAAACAAAGCAGGCTTTAAAATTCCCGTTTTGAGTTTCCTCGGTAAAAATACTTGAATGAGATGAAAATGAATTGATTGCCAAACTCAGTGACAATACTCAGAAGCAAGAATATTGAGAAATGATTAAAAACTTGTGTGTGTACTGTGAAGACATAGGATCCTTTATTTAAACAGTCGTTGAGGATGGGAACTTTAACAAAAATAGTTTGGAAAATAGCGAAGAATTCTTAGAAGAAAGCGAGACGAAAAATTTTGCATAAAAAAGCTTTACAGCACAGAGCTCTAGCTAAAAAAATTTATAACTATTTATGAGAATGAAGGTCTTGTGTGTGATCTTTAAATTCATGGAGAAAAATAATGTTTGCAATACACAACTTTAACTCATGCACATATTTGAATATCAAGTTTATATGAAAGTAAGATGCTGATATACAAATTAGTACATTTTAAGCGCAATCAAATGGTGTAGGACGGCGAAACGACATCTTAAACTCTGCTCAAAAGGAAAATTAATTTTTGGGTTTCTCACTTGGAAATCCCATTTGAAAGTAGATTGTCATACGATTGTTTGGTTGAATATAACATGAGGGGATCCTGTTATATTTTGTAAAAGAAACAACCCCAGACATGTTTCGGAATTCAATAGTAGCAGGATCGAGGCCTTTATTGAAATAGAGTTTATCTTCCCGTTATATTGCTAATTGCATTGATCAGAATCCACTGACTGCCAAGCGAATAAGGAATTAATGGATTCAGGTGGGTCATACGCCATGCAAGATCTGAACGGCCTCCCATAGTTAACGCCCGAGTGAATAGACCTATTGGCCTGCTGCATTTGATATCGTCATATTTGCTCTTCATCTGATTTAATAGTATGGGTAGCCATTGAGTCTACGAGAAGAACATCTTTTGGTCGTGTCTTCGGTAATCTGAACAGCTAGAGTTACATTTTTCATACCTTGTATGTCTGCGTTCAATCTTCGAGAACTCAAGAACATCAAAATAACGCATCCCCACAAGTTGTTCGTCGTATCCTGACCTACCTCCACAAAGAGGCTGTTCGACTGTTGCCTACCTAGCACATATTCTCTAGATCTTTCACCCCAAAGAAAACCTCTGTTCATGGGTTGGTAACAGATTAGGCCGCCAGCACTCTACAGCCCCTGCGATTGGTAAAGGGCGGCATATATAGACTTGAAACAACATGAAATTATTTGTTCGTGTTCTAGCACAGTTTGACTCAATATCTTACTGGGTAAGAGACCAGGTTAACTACCAGTTCTGGTTAACTACCAGAAACGGCAGCTGTGTTATAATTTCGAAACATATCCTCAAATTGCCTACAAATTTATACATGTTTTCTACCGACTATGCTGTATAAGTACAATAAGTAAAGTTCTATGTTATTTGATTTCTTTCAAAGTGTTGCAATTTTGATGGCCAGCAATTTACAAAATTCTACTGTTCACTTTGTACATGTCTGTAATAAGTAAGCTTTTTAAATTACGAATGCTCATTTTACATTAATTTCAAATTCAAATAAATGCCTGTTACAAATCTTTTATTTAATGCTTGACACAGTCTGAATTTCTAGTTAAAATGCATTTTTAGTATGTAACTTCTGAAGAAAAGACTTCTCTCTATTTAAAGGACAAAATGTCTTGTTCAATAGGTATCCCTTATTTGGAAGTGCTACTGTATGGAAATGCATCATAATACAATTTGTTTTTATTAATCACTCAGAAAATTCAGTTTATAATTTTTTTAAATTAATAGTATACTTAATCAGCTAAACACTCGGATTTTTCTTTCTCTGACTATGCACGGCAATTCCCTACCATTGTATCTCTGCTATTAAGTTATTACTTTATTAATACTCTCAAAGAATGATTTTCTATAATTTTTAACTGATTATGAACATCACTTTTAATTATTACCGTAAGGTTGGTACTGTAAGGTCATGACCCCAGGTTTACTTAGATTTCTGGGCAACGAGATGGATCACAGTCTTAGTAAAATTACTTCTTATTTACAATTATTCATCGCACGCATATCTATTGTACCTATAAGAAATAAAGTTCCCACATCTAGTTATCATATACTTGGTATCGTTTTCTATTAGTATTTTCCACTAAATATCATTTAAAAAAAACAAATAAATAAATCGGGTTTATCTTAACACTTTTCGCCTCCTCCAACCACCTCGGAGGTCTTTCGCTGATCCCGCTGCTTTGCAGCGTTCGCTAGTATCATCTGGTCTACCCAATCTCCTATTACTTTTCCTGCTGCCTCGAATCCTTTCTCTAATTACGCTCCTCGCTGATCTCCCGGTCACCTACCAATCTCTCTCTTTAAAATCCTTGGGAGAACTTCTCTTACGCTCCCGACAATTTCTAATTGGAAGGAACGCAGATCTGCCCCCGGCACCCTCAGTCTTGGTCCCAGCCACCACATAGCGTTGGAGACAGGAAAAATCCTAAAAGATAGGGATTTTTGGATAGGGGAAAAAGGGATTTGAACAGGAAGAATCCTAGATCATTGAATCGGACAGGAATAATCCTCGCGAACAACACAGTAGTGATGCGAATATGAAAGGAAAGGAATATAACTTGATATTTCTTGATAGAACAAGGTTTCTATTAGTTTTTTAAAAAGTTCGTGTTTCATAATTTTCTAAATAATTGATTTTTTGGATGATTAAATTCAATTTTATCATGTTTATGAGGTTTGAAATAGTATTTAGTTCTATTGATTTTAAAAGAGAATTTTTAAGTATTTCAAGCATTTTTGGAATATTGTTTCATTTTCATACAAAATTGGTAAAAAAAAAGGTGTGTGTAAATTCATTACCAATAAATACTTCTTAAGGTGACTTTCACAGAAGTTTCTATAACAGAACAAAGATTTTAAAAGTAATTAGCTAAAAAGTATTTCATCAAAGTTGCATTTAAAGCTCTTCTAATTGCTTAAAAACTAAATAGATAAATTACCATATGTAACAGTTAATAGCATAAAACTCGATATACTGTCCTTTTTAAACATTGTAATTAGTGTTGATATAAAATTTTAAATTTCTAGCATTTATATTTTCATAAAAGAAAATATTATCCTATGCAAGTGCTTCAATGTAATGTACCAATGCTTGCAATAAATCCATAATTTTCAACCATCCTAGTTAGTGCAAAAACATTCATCTTGCTTATAAAAACGGAATAACAGGAAGAATAATACTGGAGAGTAAGAATAGCAAGATTCTAATGAAGATATATTCCTGCAGAAAATTTACATTTGAGAAATATGTATTTTTCAATGCGTAGGAAATTATATATATTTTTGTTTTTTGGAGAGGATTTATTTACTTAAAATGTAAAATTAGATTTTTTTATATACATTTTTGTTTAATTAAGATGGTTTATTATTTTAAAGCATTTCTTTTGAAGTTTTAGGAGGTAAATTAGAACCTTTAAATGAATAATTATGTTAAAGAGTTTTTCCCCCAAAAAAGGCATTTAGTCAGTATATAAAGCAAGCAATCTCGTTTTAAAATGTAATTTACAGTCTTAACTTCCTTCAATACTAGTCAAAAATGTTTATTGAAGAATATTTCTCTGGAAAGTAGGTTGTATAAGATCCTAATGATGTATTTGTAGAAATTTACATAAAACTACATTTGAGAAATTTTCTTTCCCTAGTTAGTTTGAAGTTAAAAATTGTGTATTCTGTTTTCTTGGGTTGTACTTATAAAACATATTTTTTATATGAAATTAAGAAGATTCAGTTCTTGTAAAAGAATTATTGGATTTTCATGGGATGAATTACTTGTCTTCAAATGAATAAATAAATTAAAGATATCAAATTTCTTCCTAAAGTTCAATGAAAAGTAGCTGAGATTAGTATCTAAAGAGAGTAACTATTTAAAGTTAAAAAACATTTATACTTTTCTCAGTTTCATATTCAATGCCAATTTAAAATATTTCTCCCCGATGGAAATTTAATGTACATAATATGTACTAATATCTAACCTAATTATAATTATTTAAAAAAATAATAGAAAAAACATATGGTTTATTAATAATTTGTGCAATTTTGGTTTAACACACAAATGAAGTACTTAAAAGAAACCAAATTATCAATGCTTGATTGGAAAATTTGGCTACCTGATTTCTGTACCTGAAAATACTATATAAACTTTGATATAGAGTAAAAAATATCACTGAATGATTTGTTATCAGTAATTTGTATTACTTCTGTGTGATTTTAATGTAGTCTTTCAAATAAGGGTAAATATAATCTATATTTTTATTTCTTAATAACTTAGTTCACATTCAATTTTGTATTTATTTTTAAAGTTATGGTAACCTGAAAAATTTTCATGAATAATTCACATGAAAGCATGTATTAAAAGTTTATTCCACAATGTATTAATTACAGTTACTTGTGTAATGCAATTCAGTCAATTGAAAAACTCCATATACAAAAGAAAATTTTTATTTTGAACAAAATTTCAACACTATATATATATATACATATATAATTAACAATTTCTCACCCACAATATTAGTTCAATTAAAACAAATAGTAATAAAAACAATTATATAAATTCAATGATGTACATTGAAAAGTCACTAACAAATATTCTCTAAAAGACTAAAATTATAAGTACATTTAGCCTTATAAAAAACATCAGCTAGTATCTCAACCAAACAAAATTCTTATTATAAAACACAAATAAAAGTGAATTAAAAGAGTAATCTGAAGGGGGGGGGAATTAAGGAATGTATATAATTCTTATTTTTGTTCGGTTTGAAATTTCCAACAAAGTAGCTGTAACACAATAACTATTTTCACATATTCTTACATTCAAATTAATATCTAAGGTACAAAAAAATTACATTCAGACATTTATATATAATTATTAACCTTTCAATTTGCTGTATTCGGTATAAAGTTGTACAAGATAACATTAGTTTTAGGCTTCTATCAATAGTTTTCCAAATATATCTTTTACAAACTATGCCACTTATCTTGTAATAGTAAAATTAATACATTTTCTCATTTGAAAGTTCTAAACAAGATATTTACATACATTTTATATATACGTTGTATTACTTATCTTTAATATACATATATTAAATGTATTACCTTGCAGTAATTTACTCTCCCTCCCCCTTTTATTTAAATATTCCCCATAATAATACTTAAAAATGTAAGGCGTTTTTGAACTTCCAAGGTGTAAATATGCAGTAGAGGAAACCAGGATAAAAGCAAAACACGTGTACACAAAAAGTGAAATATGATCAAAATTGCATCACATAAAGGTATATAGATCTTTTTTTTATCCAAATTTAACTATAACTAGAAACAAGATTTTGGTATAAAAGAAATTCATTTTGGAAATCAAATGTTTTGCTCCTTTAACGTCATTAGGTTTGATGCACACACAATTCATGGTTCCATAAAAAGATACTATTAATTAAATTACAGATACAAATAAGACAGTAACACACGAGAAATAATGACACTTTACAAAGATAGAGATTAATGCAAGATCAATATAAAATAAATTATTATAGAAGATTAACTAATGTTTTCCTGAAAAGAGAAACAAAAAAATTATAATTAAGTCTGTTAACTCTATTTTTATTACTCTAAAAATTGGAAATTATAAGTGATCATCATCAACAAAATAGTATAAATGACAGAGCAACACAGTAATTTTTTTTACATCTAAAATGTTAATTTCTTTTTAAAAGTTATTTAAATTTTTTTTCTTTAAAATCATTACATAATAAATATTATTAAAAAGATTAAAAAATAACTTAACAATCAATGATTGATGGATGCATTTTGTGTTTGAAGTTTTTGCTATTACACTATAGTTTTATTCAGAATTATTTTTATTTACATGCATTCTTTTGACTTAGAATAAGTGATAAGCTTTAATAGAATTCAGAAGTAAGTGTGAACCAACATTAATTAAACTTTTTGAGTGATAACTAACCCTACTCCTAATGTCATAGATATATGTTTACATTTTGTGTTAGGCCATATTTACATAATTCAGAAGATGCTAAACTCAGACTTATTTGATAATGATCAAGTAGTTTGAGACAAAAAAAAGTACTTAGAATAATTATAGAAATTTTATTTAGATTTCTCTTTTTGCTACAACTACACATATGTGATGTATTTGAATTATAAATGAAGTATACTTCTTTCTAGATATAAAGAGCAATGCATTAAAATACAGAATGTGTATTTTAGTTTTCTTAAACTGAAATTTTATTATGAATAATTCAATTTGAGACTGCTTTTAGTTATACCATTTGAAATTTCAAATGCTATTTAAGCTTCTCTACCACGTCAAGGTAGCAGCCACAGAGAAGTGAATACAGTTGAGCCTCTACAAATGGGTATCTTTAGGATAGGGAACAAAATTAACTTCTGAAAAAATGTAAATAAGTTTTTGTTTGTAAATCACCTGCAATATTTAGAATTAAACATGACTGAATTAACTATGACAATTATTTTAACTGGAAAGTGATTTCAAATAAGATATGAGTTTTTATTCAGTTAAGAAATCTTTAAGTTGTTACAATATCATTACTATTGAGACTTTAAATTTAATGTATATAACCAGCTCATTTTTATACAGTTATCCATTTGCAAAATTTCAAATGTATTCTTTTTTTTTATTTAAATCAACTAGTAGAAACATTGTAAACCTGGAGTTTTTACATACAGCAAACCTACAGTAAAAAGGAACATATATATTGCACATTACATATTTGCCAGAAAATTTTTTAAATGCCTACTTGTGAATCAGGAACTCTATATCTAAAACTGCCTATAATAAAAAGGAACATGCATGTATTGCACTTACACATAAATCATTAGGAATTATTAAACTCCTAGTTAATCAGCATTGCACTATGATCTAAAAACACCTAAAAAATACAAATATTGCACATGTATATCTGAAAATTAATAACGTTAAAATCGAAAATTAACATTTTAAACTGATTATGCTGTCAAAACCAGACTTGTTGACATTCTTCATGTGTAGGTTTTTTCAATGTAGTTGAGGTTTTTCGAGAAGTCTTCTTTTTTGTTGAAACATATCTCTGAGTCTTTATCTTTTTATTTGGTGGCTCCATATTCATGTTTTTCGATGCAATTTCTTGATTTGGTGTAGGGAATAACTGTGATGAATCAACAGCATTTCTTAGAAAACTTAAAATACTACCATAATGTTCTGGGGATGCTTTATCTACTAGTTGCATGCATTCTTTCTTAAATTCTTCCTTGGAAATTTCTGTCCTTGTAGATGTGGCCTTCAAATTATCCACATGCGCTTCTTTTTCCAAAATTTTACGATCTTCGCAAATAATCATCTCTTCATCTGTTAAATGTGAATGTCTGGAAAGTCTTTCTTCGTTTAAATTTTTGCTGCAAATAAAATGGATATGTTTGCACATATTCCACTGAACTGCATTATCAATGCAAGTACATGTAAAATTATGCAAACAGTGGTTGCATTCCCTACACATCAAAATGCATTCCTTAGAGCATGTAACATTTTTTTTAATAATATATATGTCCTTACCTTTTGTAGAGCAAACTGACCATTCTTCTTCATTGTTTTGAATGCATAAGCTGGTTAAACTTTGGCCAATTTTATGCCTTTTCCTCAGCTGAGCTATTTTTGACGATACCTTACCTTTCTCCAAAGAAATAAGTCGATCAAATACTCGATCTCTTACAAATTTCATTAGACTAAATAATGCTTTATCGAGTCGCTTCACTTTTTTCCCTTGGAGGTACACATACTTAATCGTCCTATGCATACTTTCAATATGCATATTGGTATTTATTCCATACCACTTCCTGTGGCAATAGGCCCATACTTCACTTTGCTTGCTGTATGTTTGTTCAAAATATCTTTTAAATTCTTTCATATCTTCCTTTTCATCAAACATCTTCAGTGCTTCTTTTAACATGATATCAAATGCTGCTTCATCTGTTTCTACTAAAAGACTTCGAACAATCTTGTAAGCTTCAACTTGAATTTCCTTCTTTGTTATTAATCTGGAAATACTACATCTCCAACTTCTATCCACATGCCATGTACATAATAGTCTTTTCTCAGGAATACCAAAAACAGTCTTCCAGGCATTAAAAAAAGATTCTGTATCGTCCGTCATCAAAACTTTTGGAGCAATACATGTATGTTCCTTAATAGCTGCAAATGCCAGTTTTAATGCTGTAGAATCTTGTCGATTGCTTAAAATGAATGCTGCTGAAAATCCCTCTCTCTTATCATCCAAAACTAACAATGTGGCTAAATCAAACCCATATGCATTAATTCCGTGTGTGAAGTCCAAGCATATGGTATAATTTCCATAAAATTTTAACATATCTTTCTGCGAAGCATTCATAATTACAAGCAGAAAATCTTCTGCTTTCATACCAGGGTATAAATCCTCATCGAAAATGTTCTGGTCCTTGAAGAGAACTACAGGAGAATCTTCTCTGTTTCTCAGGCCTTCAAACCCACTTGGTTACGCTTACTACATCATTTGTATCCAAAATACCATCAGAGCTTAGGTTGTATTCTACTTTTATATTTTTTATATCTTGCCGTGTTATCAAATGAATTCTTTCCAGTTTCTCATTCACCGAATTTCTAATATCATCCAAGATAGCTTCGATTGGGATTTTATTTTCTAGTTTTCTCGCTATGTCTTCTTTTTCTTCTCTTGTTATTTTCATCTGCCCCAAATTTATCCCATGTCCTACATGGGTTTTTGTGAACTCCACAGTCACTTTACTTTCAATGTCTTCATACACTTTCATCTTTGAAGGGCAATTTCCATTAATCTTGTTGCTACCCGCCATTTTCATATTTCTCTTCTTATCACCCGTAGTATTATAGTAACCATTGCGATGACAGTAAAAGTAGGCTATTGTTCCACCTGTTTTATCAGATTTACTTCCAGTATTCTTAACATACAACGAAGTAGTTTGTTTTTCAATTGTTTCTTTCCATAACTTGAAATCTTCTAAAGTTTTAAAATTATGCGTATCCTTTTCTATTGTGATATTATGCACTAAATCAACATGATCCTCCAATGCTTTTTTAGAAATTAGTTCTACACTACAAATATTACATCTTACCTGTTTATTTATACTTACCTTATGAATCAATTTTGCATGTCGGTATAAGTTTGAAACTGTAGAAAAGGTCTTATCACATTCAACACACCTAAAACTACCCATAGTTAAAATTTTCAAGGAATATAGACTAAAAAGAAAAACTGATAATCATAACACACACAAATTTATGCAAAAAAAAAAGTTTTTATTTTCGATACCCACAAAGAATTCCGCCAACTATCCTTTATTACTGAAAAAAGATAAAACAAAATTATTATTTTTATGGATTAAATTTTCTTACTAATAGATTATTGCATGTTTGACACTAAAATCAATTAGTTATTTATTGAGTTAAATATATTTTAAATTGCATTGCATTGATTTTAGATTACTGTATGTTTGACACTAAAATCGGTTCCTATTTAATCAAAATATATTTTAAATTGCATTTTCGATAAGCAAAAGAGAAATCAATCTGAATTCATCCATAGCCTCAAAGAAAACACGCGGTTTTTATTTTTAAAAAGTGATTCATTACTCTTTAGTAAAAAACAATACGGAATTAGTTTTTAAAACAATGTTGATGTTCAATAATAATCGTTAAATAATGAGGGGGGAAATACATACCGCCAGCCAAAGAAAATTTGCTTTTCTCAAACCAAAATTTTACACGGCCACACTCACTACTAACATGTGAAAAACATTATTCAAAATTTTTCCCCTTTGCTACTGAGGGGAATTTTCCCTGTCCCTCACGATGTCAGCGCCCCCTGGTGATTTCAGTTACTTTAACATTAGGATTTTTCCTGTCGCTATTGGCTTTACCAGCCACCACTGGTTCTTTCGGGACATACGCCTATCTGAACTGCGACCCTCTTATCGTCATATATCGAAAAACATATGGACCTGTCGCTCCAACACTGAGAATACAATCCTTGGCATTCCTTCCCCACACTAGCCGACACTCCCTGCCACTCATGTGTAGCATGACCACATGCTAGAGGAAACGAAAGAATGGACAGCCATTGAAACAGGTGTGTCCCATCATTTTGAAGGAAAAGTCTTGTTCTGTAACCTAGGGCGTCAGAAAAGTGAAGGGGGGGGGTAGCAATCGGCTGACAATGAGACGACGCTACAGTACACATAGTAAGTCGATTTCATAATTTGGAACCACGGTCAAGGGATGACGACAAGACCTGCGTTTGCCTCCCTCTTCAAACTTTCACACCACTCTAACGATATGACTTTGAACCACAACAGATTTCATAGATGGTATATCTGTTATATGACAGGTCTTAAGAAAGGTCTTGTTGGGATATTATTATTATGGAGTATTGTTATTACGAAGAGCATAATCTAAAAGAGCAGATGTATCTGACACTCGTTGCATCACGCGTTTTGTGATGGTGTGAGGTAGATGTGGAGAGAGAGATTTAATTTATTGGATAAAAATTAACAAATATTAAAGGTTTTTTTTTCTATTGTTAAGATTACACAGTGCGTTTTTTTTTCTCCAAAAAATGTAAGGGGACAGTAACAGTAAGAGTAATTTATGTTTTATAAAATTATTGTATTATTAAATTGATTCTGAAAATAAAAAATCAGTTTGACAAGCCATTGCTTTACAATTTTAAAAAATTAAGAATTTTTTAGAAAATTCACAATTTGTAAAAATTTTTTAGTCATTTTAAGTGATTTGTGCGTTTTTTTTTTTTTTTTGATGAATACAGGAAAAAAGTTAAGTATAGATTTGAAAATCTCTTCCAATGTTGATTTTGTATAATTATTTTTATAGTTAAACCCAGAAAAAACACAAACGGTTTTAAAACGTTAATTGTAGCATTCTTTTAAATAAATAACCATATTGATCTCCAATTTAAATCCAAGTTAACTTTTATAGAGCTTGTTTGAGAGTATCCCCAAAAAATTCCAAGGCTCTATCTTGAACAAAAAAAATGTCTTAGGGATTAGAATACGTCTTCAAAATTAAAAGAATGAGAAAAACGCATTAAAAGTTCGTAAAGGAATAAAACAAAAACTCATAATGCTTGTAAAGCTCTAATTTTTTTAATACGGTACTTTTTCAACTTGTAATATATCAAAACACTACTTTAAATTATATGTGACAGAAAACACTTTTTTTAAAAATTCAAAACGTGCTTTGCATAATATTGATAGCACTTGTTGCGAAGACAGATTATTCAATTTTATCTTAACCTAATATGTTCACAAAAGTTTTAAACACATAATAATAATAATACAAACTTCAGCAAGAAATTATCCAATTTGTAAATAACATCTAATTTTTTCTCAGTTTTAAATCGGGTAAATATAGCAAGTTTAAATCTTTGTTCCGTGACTTTAAAATACTGCAATGTAGTACTACAATATATGTACTATAATATAGTATGATACATCATCTAAATGTTCAGTTCATTTCCCAATATTTGTATTTAGAACATTAGTATTCTAAAGTTTCATTATAATATCATCTGAAGGATGAATTTTAGATTTATCATTTTCAGTCACATTCCATCTCTTCCAAATATAATTTCTCATGGCGTGAGTGAGTGAGACAATATTAACGTCGCACTGATTAGCAACACGAGGGCTTTTGGCGACGGTCCGCGTCATTTTGAACCATGGTCAAGTGACGCGGACGACACCTGAGCTGGCACCCCCTCTCCTAACTACCACACCACATCAACGGGAGGACGTTTGAGCTCTCGACAGATTTAACGTGCATCGAGCCCCTACACGGCGGATCTTTAGTGGTACTGGGATCGAACCCATGACATGCTAGCCATGATCCGATGCCTAGACCACTCGGCCACCGCGGCCGCAATTTCTCATGGCAACCCGAATACATTTTGGCAGTGGAATTCTCTAAACAGGAAAAAATTAATGAAAACAAATTAAAAAGCTTCGTATATAAACTAGGTGTAAAAATAAAATAAAAAATTGTGCGTTGCTTATGACCACATGATAAAAGTTAAAACTTCTGATTAATTCTGGGCAAAAGAATACAGTTGTTCGCATGTACTACGTTTTCTTTTACGACATTTTTGCATGCGGGCGTTAAGTAGTTCGCTTTTCCATGCCCATTTACCGGTGAATTTGTTTATTTCCTCCAATTTCTGTAATGTTTAAATACTTATGCATTCTAATACATTTATATAGGAAAATAATCGATTTAAATGTTAGTTAGTCTAATTATTTAAAAATATTTCAATGTAAATTACTTGTTTATATGGTACTCACGCACTATCACAACAATGCGAACGTTCAAGATAACTCTCTGAATTGGCAACTCTGATTTACCATGTGTCGTGCCCGCTGAATTGACAACCCTGTGCTTCCTTTCATATAATGTCGCAATACCGTTGCGTTGTAAGTACCGTTTATATAACGCCGTGGCCAACCCTTTTTGGGAAAAAGGGCCACTTTCTGATAGGAAAGAATGATGCGTGCCCCTTTTTTTACTTTTCGTACAAAAAAAAAAATGAAAGTTGAAAAATTGTTACTAATAGGCTTATTATTATTTATTTTTTTACACAAACAGCACATTCTTTGTGCCCGCCTAAGTAAAGAATATTTAAAAATAATATAATAAATAAGACAAAAGTCCAAATTTAGGTTTTAATTATAAAATATACTGTGTACTGGTTGAATCAGTTAAGTTAGACATAAAATAAAAATGAGTAACTTGAAACATTAAATTTTAATAATCCTTTAACAGTCGGAACTTGCATAATGTGGTTTTCCAATTCACAATTTTTTTCCCATGTCAATTTACATTAGGTTTGGCTCTCGAAGGTTCTTAAAAAATCAGGTTGTTTTATCTGCATATTAGTTAATTTGAGCGATATATTTTGCATTTTAATATGTTCATATGTTAATCCAAATTTGCGACAATATCTGACAACCAAATCGTATAAATTCGGAAAATTGTCTGTTGGTATAAA
>BMAO01008434.1:0-95031 GCA_019973975.1 Trichonephila clavata | reverse complement strand
TTTCGGGAAAAAACTATTTTTTCTTTAAGAATTTTATAGAAAAAAAAACAATTTTTTTTTTACAAAACAATGCTGTTTTGCATATTTTATGATTTTTTCTCTTCCCGTGTGTCGATTTCGCTTAAAAATTACGGATTTTAAAGATTTCTTTTTGTGATTTTTCATAAAATAAAGTTTTTGCGAGAAATAATACAAGCATTATTTTTGTAACCTTTTTCTTTAAAAATTATTGTTGTTCCAATCAATTGTGAAAACTTGGAATTTTTCAATTAAAAATTGAGCCCTCAAAAATAATGAAAGCTTTAAAGACATTCTAAAGGCTTTGCGCATGCGCTAGAATCATTATAATTTTTTTTTTCTCCCTCTGTTTAACGCTCAGTGGCCAAGGTCAAACTTGCTGTTCTTGGCAAAAGTGAATGAGTGGAATAATAAATACTGTAAAAAAATATAATTCTGAAACATATATTAGTCTCACACACAGTATTATTTTCTTTTTGAATGATTTTGTGCAGTGAATGTAAATAAATTTCCAGGCTTTTTCATTCTTATATATTTTTAATCTAACATTCAAAAACAACGAAATGAAAAAATGAACAGTCCTTTCGATAATTAACGGTGAGAATTTTTGTATTTATTTTTTTAGAAAATGGATTTAAAATAGATATTTTACGAAACTAAAGCAATATTTAATTTTTTATTATTATTATTTATAGATAATGGAATTAAATATTTTTTTTTTAAATAAAAGGAATGTTTCTATTATTTCCTTATTAAATTAATTATTTGTTAATAAAAAGTATATCGCCTATTATTTTGGATAAAAATACGTTCTAGAGACCTTTTTAAGCTAACTGTAAGTAGCGATTGATTGATTAATGAAAACCTGAAAATTATTTAATTATTTTAGATTCCTAGAAATTATTATTAAAAAATGATGACTTTTTTTACTCAAGCATCAAAATAGTTTTCTTTTTATTGTTTAAATTTATTATTTTTTTACTAAAGCAATATTGTTTTTGATATGTCATGAATAGAAACTTGAAGATAAATCTTATATCTGAGGGGAGAGTCAGGGGGAAAATAGTTCTACACTCAAAAAAGCCACTGTAACACCGTGCTGTAGAAAGAGAACTGAAACCTGTCTGACATTAGTAAGATCTGGAAGATATATTTTTTTTTTAAAAAAAAAGGGAATTGTAGTGACGTTAATATAAAGGAATCACACATATACCAGGAACTTTGATAAAGGAAGGTGAATTTCCATGGCAGTATGTTATGCATTCGAAACAAATTTTAATAAAACACTCAAAATACTTAAAACAATCATTTAATCATTTCTTCTTTTATAAAGATAATTGCATGACACATTTTTCCCGTGTGTCGAATATTTCAAAAAATCCTCACAATTTTACTTCAATATTTAAAATAGTAGTAAAATTTTGAAATTTGTAAAATTTCTACTTTTTTGTCTTTTTTCAACATACAAATATATTTAAAAAGGCTACATTTCACCCTGTTTGCCTGTTCGAGAATTTTGGTGACGGACCTCGAAATTTTCAACTATTCTCAAGTGACGAGGACGACACCTGAGCTTTCACCCATCTTTAATAATTACCACACCACACCAACGCAAGAACAAATTTCGAAAAAGGGAGTTTTTATGACATAGTTAAAGAAATCACTCAGATCGTGCGCACACACACAAGTGCTATCGGCCTGAGGGAAACACGAAATTTCCATGGGGATGAAGTTATTCACTCAGGAAAAGGAAAGAATTGGAAAGTGAGTGGGTGATTTTTAAATTCGAACTGTTTGCCTATTCAAGGGTTTTTGGTGACAGACCTTGAAATTTTCAACCATGCTCAAGTGACGAGGACGACACATGAGCTTTCACCCATCTTCATAATTACCCCACCACACCAACGCAAGAACAAATTTCGAAAAAGGGAGTTTTTATGACATTGTTAAAGAAATCACTCACATCGCACGCACACACACACACAGGTGCTATCGGCCTGAGGGAAACACGAAATTTCCATGAGGGTGAAGTTATTCACTCGGTAAAAGCCCGTGCAACGCCGGGCTAAGCGGAGAGGAAAGAAACAAAGAAATCAAAGTAATTTCGGAAAATAATATTAGAAGTGCTGAATTTGTGAAGATTGAGCGAATATTAACGTCCCACTGTTCAGCTACACAAGGCCTTTTGGGGACTGTCCATGTAATTTTGAACCATGGTCAAGTGACGCGGACGACACCTGAGCTGGCACCCCCTCTCCTAACTACCACAACGGGAGGACGAACGGGAGGACGTTTGAGCTCTCGACATATTTTACGTGCATCCCACCCCTACACGGCGGGTCTTCAGTGGTACTAGGATCGAGAATTTGCGAAGAGAAGGGAAAATGTTAAGCAACAAAGCCATGACACGCACTCACGGGTCATGCACTCACATCGTACGCGTCAAACCCACACCAAAGTGTTGGCGTTAGAATAAAAGGAGGAAATTAACATGGGAATTAAGTTATACCCTCGGTATAAGCCCGTGCAACGCCGGGCTTAGAGGAGAGGAAAAAACATAGAAGCCAAAGTTACTTCGAAAAAGAATATTGGTCATGCTGATTTTGTGAAGAGAACAGAAAATTTATAAAAGTAGAGAAAGCCCGTGCAACGCCGGGCCATGAAAGCTAGTATTACTATAAAAAAAGAATATTGAAACCGTAAAACCTACACATTTCCTTATTGATGTAATGTTTTCCGGAATTTACTTAAAAAAATTAATAAAATTAAAATATTGGCAAATTAAAATTTCTTTTTGTTTTCCATTTAAATTTGCTTTATAAAATTATACTACATTGCTTCATTTTTATTGCGTGTTTTGTTGCCATGTGACTGTAAAAAGTTGTTTGTTTATACGATTTCTTTCAGGCTCATCAGTCTAGTGTTATTTTTTTTAATAAAATGCGTCCGAAATATCACTATTGGTTTAACAAGCGCAATTCTATATTGCAAGCCAATCCAAAGTATTCCGTAGGCATTCGAAACACGATAATCAAACAACTCTATCAAACTTCAAAGCAACACTTTGTAAAATGTCCCTTTCACGCCATTCACTTTTACATCCGAGACCACTGCATTTTGAAACCCAAAAGAGCAGTAATAAATTAGATTTGGCTTTCTTTCTCGTGTCTAATTCTGGGAAGAATGAAAACGGAAATGCTATTTTTTTTCCTTTTGTTTCTTTTCCTTGCCTGAGCAACAAAGCGCAGCTCTATATTCTCCGGAAGTTCGAACCACTGAAGCTGAAGTAATTATCGCAAGTGTGTGTACGAACCACATCAATAGGAACACCGCTAGATTCACAGAAGACAGTTAATTTAGCTGAAATTTTATACATTATTAAATTGCATGTCTGATATTGCTGTAGAACTGCATGCTATTTCTGTCTATTATTGTGGAGTTAAATAATTAGTTTCTTGTGTACTGTCAATAGGTACTATTGGCAGTAACGAAAAGAATTTCAAATAATATTTCTTAGAGTGTGTAACTCTTAATCAACACAAAAAAAATTTTTATGTCACTCTTAATAAACGAATATATTAACTATTGCTGAAACTATGGAAATACCAAAGCAATTTTATAATCAATTAAGGCTAATTTGTATGTTTTTCAATAATTTACAGTAAGGAAATATGATTTTTCCTATTTATTTCTTTTTTACAACGACAATACAGATAAATATTCTCATAAGAGAAATATTTATTCTTCCTTTTCCACAGAAAAGAATACCTAAGTATTTTCAACAAAACCCCATTTATTTTAATGTAATAAAAAGGAAATATTATATAAATCTCTCTTTAGTATAATTCTCTCTGGTAAGTAATAAAGTACAAGTAGTGAAAACTGTAGTATTAAATAACAGTATAGAGTTGGCTATGCGGTTGTTTGAATTTTTCCAATCAAAGGAAAAACTTATGCAAATTTATTTTAATTAAAATGTAGTCATTGCACATAAAGTGTTTTTAAAAGTTTCAAAGATTCTTCAATATCTATTGAAATTTTGAGAATTTATTTTTAACGAGGAACTATATTTAAAAAATTCTTTTTTTATATATATAAAAACAAAAGGAGATATTTTTCTCATATGTGTATATTAGTATATTATATGTGTATATTATATGTATTACATGAAGAGAACACACATATGAATACATACTATATATATTTATATGTAGAAATTTATATGCATACATAGATGAGTACGAAAGGGCGTAGAACATATATTAAATAAATTACAAAATTTCTATTAAAATATTTATCTAAATAGGCATTTGTATATAAATGCTTATTTAGAGAATAGTGCACTCAATTTTCTAAAGAATTGGAAACTTATATACGAGTATATGAATGTTTTAGGGATATCTTAATATAGCGGCAGATATTTATTCACTTTTCCTCAAATATTATGAAAGGAAAAAAAAGTATTTATTATTGTTTCTTAAAGCTTTAAAAATAATCTATGTGCAAATAATTTCTAGCTTTATGCAAGAAATGTTATTTATCAAAATTTTTTAATATTTTGATACAAGCATATGGTTACTAACTTTCTTTGAACATAATTTCAGTAAATGCAAACAGAATGTAGTGCATTTCTAGAAAGAAAAACATAGAATAGCAAAAATACTAAGGAATTTGACCCGTTTTAACAATGAGAAACGATTATTCTTCAGCAAACTGAAATGAATACACTATAATTTTTGAAATATAAACTTTCTGACTTTGGATTAGAGAATATCGACAGCTTTCAAGCATTTGTTTTTAAACGTATTCTGATCCATGATAGTCCTTGGCTTACCTAAAGGCTTTTTAAAGCATTTAAATTAACGAATAAAAATACTCAGAAAAAGGAAGTAAATCGCATAACCTCCAGTGCTCATTAGATTTATGAGAGCCCGAATTTAAACTGATTCTGCAGAATTAGCAATAACACATTTTGCAAATATTATAGATACTTTATAGTAAGGTAGGTATTTACAGACATATTTTTCCTTTTGTCACTCCATTAGCATGTTTTTTTATTTCGAATGGAGCAGCGGATTGTGTGTGTGGTGTTTTACTATTGCAGGCCTAGTACACTCCCTGGGATGTGGTAATTCTTTTTAGTGTGGCAGCATATAGGTGGAATACCAATCACAGCTAGGAATTTTGACGCCCAGTTTTCTCCAAAGAGATTCTCTGACGATGCGAAACCGTTCTTGGGAATTAAATTTTGTCGAAAGCAACCAATCCAAACAGGCACTCAAGGAATATTTTGCATGCCGCATAATCACACATGAACGTTGTCGATTCTCTGCATCATGAAAATCCACCGACTTGGCCGGGTCGAAACTGCAACCTTAGACGTACAAGACCAGCGACAAACTAACTACGCCACCCACCCACCCGTCTTCTTTGAAGAGTACAAGGGGGTGATTTTCCATTCATTATTTAATATGGATTATATATATTTAACTCAACACGTTCGTCATTTTGTATTTGAAGCAAAAGAAATAATCCTTGAAAATATTTCAGAAAATATATGCATTTTTGTTGTTATAACAAACATTACATGTATAAGTTTTCATTTATCAAATCTTACGAAGAGGATGTTTTCAAAAACAAATCGTATAAATAAAATGCTTATACATAATTTTTGCTTTCACTCATTCGAAATATATCGTTTCCGGTAATCCACTCGTAAAACAGAACTACTGGATTCCCATTAGATTATATGAAGTGAGAGTTGAAGAATTTAATGAGTTACGCAGCGTAGACTTCCTGTTTTCTTTTTTAATAGCAATTTACTATTATTATTAATTTTATGGTATTTTAATATGTGTGCACATATCTATAGAGCATTAAAATTTTAATTTCAAAATTCCACAATTGCAATTCCTTAAGAATTAGTTTGGATATAATTATCGTAACCTCTAATAAAGCTCATCGATTTCAGAATAACATAGGAAATTAAATCCCAAATTTGCTTAAATCGGCACTTTTCTTCATCTTTTTAATGTCCTGAATGAATGAAATTGCGAACTCAACAAGTTGCACTGCTCTATCGAAATTAGGATGCTTCCAGTCATCTCGCTCAACCACCCAAAGGATTAATTGACTCATAAAATTATTTAGCTACAACCCAGATTCTTCCAGGCACTGAATTTTTCCCAGATTTAGGAACGATGTCATCAAGGCTTCAATTTTCTCGAGAATAAATTATCGTTTCATTCTCTTCACCTTGATCGATGTTATTTTGTTTCAAATCAACTTAATTGTGTGTTAATTTGTTATCTTTATATAGCTGTAGAGTGCTAAAGTTAATATAATACGTAAAATTGACATGCTATAACTTAAAATAACTTTAGAAAAACCAATACGATTTAATTCTCAGTTTAAATTTGAAGCAAATTCTTAGTTTAAGTTATGAAGAAACTTCAAGATAGTTAAAAGAGATTATTCTCTGCATACATCCCGTAAAATCCGGTGTATAACGCGCACCTATACTTTCCAGCTGCAATTTTTAATTTTTAGATATATTCGCCGTCGAACGCGCACTTCCTTTTTTTATGAAGAAACCTGAAAAAAATGTACATGCGCAATGCTCTTATGTTTTGAAGCTATTTTTTCGAGATATTTCTAAAAGCTTTAGAAGAAAATAGTATATTTCCAGAACTACAATTTTTTAAGTTCACAAGAATGTCATTTCTTTTAAATAAACATTATTTCGATATATGTAGAAGTCTAATTATTTTCTATGCTCATCTTTTTTTTTTTTTAAAAAAAAGCTCTTATTTTTATACCCGGCGTATAACGCGCACCCGTCAATTTCGATCTTATTTTTTGTGTTCCAAGTGCGCGTTCCCCTGAGGGGGCTCGCCTTCTTTGGGTGAGTACGGGTGTCACAATCCCGAGGTGCCCTAGTGATCTTTACCCACGGGGTTTACTGTCTTTGGTAAACAAGGGCTTCACGAACCCGGGGTACCCTAGTGATCCTTCTCTATTTTCGACCCTCTTTCTTGTCATTCAATTAATTCTTTCTTTCTCTTCCCGTCTAGACCACAGATATTAAAACAAATGTTTGGCGCAGTAGAGCCGAAATCGGCTCTTGCGCCAATAAACCCCAAAATCACTCACTCACTCAAAGTGCGCGTTATAAACAAGATTTGACGGTATATTATTTCACGATAGATACAAGATCGTTATTTAATGAAACCGCTTCAGTCTAACAAATGTATTTTAAATATTATTCGATCTTCAGCTATTAGTCTTAACTATCGGTAATTCTTCAGCTTTTTTTTGATAAAGCTATTCGGGTGCTACGAATGGGAAATCTTAAATTGCCATTTTTTAAAAAATGTTAATCCAAAGAAAGTTTCAGCTTAACTGTGGGATTTGACAGTTTATATGTGACTGAGGTTGGCAAGATCGTGAATTCATGACCTTGTCATGGGCGATGGTTCGTGGCTGGCTTTGTTTCAATCGGATTCGTAAGTTCGAGGCCTAAAGATGCTTGATGTGAAGGAATTGATGACAAATCTGTCGAGTCTTCCTTCTGGCTTGTTGGAAAATTAAGGAAGTGCACTTCCAGCTTAGATGTGGCCACAGTAGCCTAGTGGTCAAGGTAACGGACTCGTGGCCGACGTGTCATGAGTTCGAGTCTAGTACCACTGAAGACCCGCCATGTAGGGGAGCGATGCACGTTAAATCTGTCCAGAGCTCAAACGTCCTCCCGTTGGTGTGGTGTGGTAGTTAGGAGAGGGGGTTCCAGCTCAGGTGTCTCCCTTGTCTATGGTTCAAAATTACGAGGTCTGTTGCCAAAAGCCCTCGAATAGCTGAACAGTGTAACGTTAATATTCACTCACTCCAGCTTAGATGTGATTCAAAATTACTAAGTCCGTCACCAATAACTCTCATGTTGCTTCTAAATGCAATATTAATGAACTATAAATTAATCGGAAAGATTGTGGTCATATATACTTATAATGTTGAAAATATTTCTTGTATCCATTTTTACCACTGTTATATTCCATTAACAATGTACTTTTAAATGAATTTGAAGTTAAAAAGGACATTTTACAATAATGAATGCGGGTAATTCCTTTCAAAAATAAAATATTTGCCTTGATTTTTATTTCATTTTATTTTTATTTATTTTTTTTAACATTAACAAATTCCTTTACAGGAAATATTTGGAACATGTCTTGATTTCGCTTGAATTATTTGTCAAAGTTTTGGTGAACGGTGCTTTTAAGCTTTTTCTGTTCACGAAAAAATATTTGACAAGAATAAGATGCGCTGGTTAGTTTAATTTTTGAATCGGATTCTTCTAATGAAAAGACTCAATGCTGCGCTTGTTGAAAGTCTTAGAAATTTCTTTCAGAGTATCGAACACTGTGCGTGACTCCTACGTTATTATGTGGGGTGTCTGTAATAGATCTAAGTTGAAAAGGCAATAGAATATAACACTGATTCTTAGATAAATTTTTATGAATTAGAGGGGAAGGGGGATTGTTTTTTGATGTTAAAAGACAATAAAATTCGGAAGTCGGATTAATTGACTTAAATACCGGTTCTCAATCTGACGAAATTCGGGTGAATTCTGTACCAATATCTAGCTGACGTTTTTTATACACTAACATCTTACTTTGCAAACTATTTAATAAAAGTGGAAGCGCGATTTAGCAAACATACATCATTTTTGCAACTATTACTAAAAAATAAAAGAGAGGCAACTATCACACTTAAATCATAAGCAGGTTTTAAACATGTTTGAATACAACAGATATGCGAAAACATTTAATATTACACTTCACTCGATGAAAAAAAAAGATAATTTTGAGAAAATCTAGATATTTTTGTGACAATTTCTTGATATATTAATATTTCGAGAAATCATGTAATATTCTTTGTAGTTTTAAATCATTGGTTTTGTTATTACTGATTTAAATTTGGTGTTAATTCTCTCTCTCTCTCTCTCTCTCTCTATATATATATATAATTATAAGGTGCTATAAAAACGATATTTTTTTTCTTTTACTAATTTCTCCGAATTACTTTTCATTTTATCCATTCCAAATCTTATGTTCTAAAATAAATCAAGTATCTATCTTTAGTACAGTTATAAAGTCTTCATGTAATGGAGCATTGTCCAAACTGCCATTTAAATCTTTGTTGGCAATATAAATACAATTCCTTACGAGATTATTTTAATTATATCTGTTTTAACTATATTTTACACTTTCAAGAATCAATCTGTTTTGTCTGCTTTTGGTCATTTCTTTTTTCAAAACCTGGCTTCATTCCTTTATGTATTTCTACTTTTTTTTCAGTATTTTAAATTTGTGGATTAGATTTATAAAATCCTGATGAGATCCTTCCTGTAGAATAATGAGAATTCCTGCAGAGTGAGTTACTAGTTCATCATTTTTACTTGACTCTAATTCAGAATTACGCTGTTCATCATTAATGCAATAAACATGTAATAAATTACAAAAGTGATATAACAGAATCTGCCAATTTATTCCATACTTACTACCCCCCTCAAAAAAGTCAATAATATGATCAAATTAAAAAAATATACATATAACTTTATAAGTTCCTCCACCCCTTTTTTAACTCTGAACTGACATTGTAATTTTTAAAAAAAAAGATTTTTAATTGAAGAATTTTACTTGTAGTAAAAACTTAATAAATAATTTACTATCAATATTGATTTTTAATTCATATTTCCCCTTAGGAAATGCAATTGATAGTTTGTCATGTGATTAAAACGTACTAACCATACTTATCTAAGATTAATTCATTCATAAATGTTAACCGTTGCCTTTAAGTAGGAAAACAAAAAATAATTATTTAATTTCAAGAATACAGGTTTTTCCCCCAGAAAAATTGACCTAATTAAAATTTTTTCTTATAGCTTTCGGTGAGTGAGTGAATATTAACGTCTCACTATTCAGCTACACGAGGGCTTTTGGCGACGGTCCGCGTAATTTTGAACCATGGTCAAGTGACGCACGCGGACGACACCTGAACTGTGGCACCCCTCTCCTAACTACCACACCACACCAATGAGAGGACGTTTGATCTCTCGACAGATTTAACGTGTATCACTCCCCTATACATCGGGTCTTCAGTGGTACTGGGATCGAATTCATGACAAGCCAGCCATGATCCGATGTCTAGACCACTTGGCTACCGCGGCCACTTTATAGCTTTCGGAGCATTTTTCGGCAATTTTTAAGGAGCAAAAATTTGAAAGTATAGTAAAAAAAAATTACTCTTTTCCCCCCTCTCAAAAAGAAACTTTTGCCAACAAGTTGCCAATTGGAGTCGATAAGAATCTCTTATATCCACCCATGATCTTTTTTTCTTCAGACCGAACATATCTAGTTTCATTTTTTAAATGTAAATTGGTATATTGTTTCCCTCTTTTGAAAATTTTTGGATATTACTCATTTTTTAGCACTTGCGCTTTGTCGAGTGCTGCATAACGCGGAAGAAATTGTGTGGTAATTATATTAATCATATTTTGTAAAAATTGATTTTATATAAATATATATATATAATATTCATACTATTTTTTGTATTATATCAATAATATTCCAAAGCACTCTTAAAATATTTCACAGCGTGTCAACTGCCAGTCATATTTGAGCTAAATTATCCTATGAATATATGAACTTTTTTTTTATTCCGCCTCTTCCTTAAAAGATGGTGGACTTTAAATAAACCCGCGTTCTGCATTTAAAAATTTAGGCTTGTAAAAACTATGATAAAAAAGCTATTCTCAGGAAAACGGGGGGAAAATGTGTCAGATGTGACAAACACTGTTTCTAAATGATAGTAATTGTAGAAATAACTGACAGAGAGTGACATTCCGAGTTGTCTATCGGCTTCTTGACTGGGCGTTCAAGTAATTATGTATATCGGGATCAATGCCTAAATCTCTAGCAAGTGTTGTTACTGAATCGACAGATGTCTTAAAGTTATCATCGGATCTTCGGGAAACTAAATATTTTCTTAAGATTATCTAAGCCTTCAATGCATTCCACATGATTTCTAGCTTCGGATTTTTAAGTAATTTACTCAATACATCAATTCTTGATAATAAATCACACCAAATTAAGATTGAACACAAATTTAAATGTTTCAATG
The DNA here is from genome assembly GCA_019973975.1 of Trichonephila clavata. Taxonomy (NCBI): domain Eukaryota; kingdom Metazoa; phylum Arthropoda; class Arachnida; order Araneae; family Nephilidae; genus Trichonephila; species Trichonephila clavata. The sequence continues at coordinate 83,841 of BMAO01008434.1, read as the reverse complement.
CTTTTTTCCTGTCTCTGATGGTATCTTCAATTAAAGCCTTTAATGCGGTAATAATTTTTTAGGTTTTTAAGAGGTCTAATAGCATTGATACGACCTTCACACCTTGTTTTTCTTAACGGTTTTAAAGTAAGACTTTTCTCTTGTTTTTTTTTTTTTATTATTATTATTTTTATTTGTTGTGTAAATACCATCGATATGAGAACGCAGAAAAGTAATTACATACCTCTTGTACCATATAAAAATAACAGAAATTTCACCAATGGAGCTGGCAGCATCATTAACGCCGAGATTTAATGCATGAGCCGCACACAACACATACATACAATATAAAGTAAGGGCTTTTTTTTTCTTTTATCAATGCAACATAGGTGCTGATTTAGTAAAAAAACTTATCTCCTGTTATTGCTTAATATTTTCTGGCAAATATTAAATTGGATTATAGCTCATAATATATTAAGAGTGCTTTTGTGTGATATTTAGATTAAAATTCCTTAGTAAAAAATCCGTTTAAAATTCACAAAAAAAAAACCAAAAAAATTCTTCTCTCCTCTATGTTAATTTCAAATAATTTTCATAGTTTGATAAATGTCACTCTATTTTTAATATACAAGTAGAGGTAAAAATTATAAAACCAACAAAATAATTTTTCATTAGAAATTAATTTTTGTTGCAAATTACCGTTATATCTGATAAGCAAATTTTTAAACCTTAACACCAAATAGTATGTGAATTGATTAAAAGTTAACTGTGTAAACAGTTTATTTCCTACATATTTATAACCAATTTCTAAATGTGGAAAACATATTTTAAAACTATTTTTAAAAAGTATTTAAACCTGTTGTATGAGGGTCAATCTGAAATTTTTGAGATACTCCTAGGTTTTTAAAGTTATAATAAAATTTTAATAGTGTTCAAAGTAGTCTCCTCCAGCATGAATGCACTTTTACAGACGAATTTTTCACAGATTATATATAAATGCCTTAAACTATTTATTTCTTAGAAATTGATGAAAAAAATGCATTTATAGCCACATCCATCTCTTCTTCTGAATGAAAACGACGTCCACGTAAATTTTTTTTAGATTAAAACGTAACAAAAGTCACACGTAGCTAGATCTGGAGAATAAGGTGGATGCTTTATCAATTTAATTTTTTTTTGTTTTGTTTAAGAAACTCGACTGTTAATCCGGCTGTATGGAAAAATCCATTGTTATGGTGAAGCGTTAGTCCCCTAGCATTAACTTCTTGGAGAATTTCTGGAAGGCATTTAGTGGTATACCAGTTTGCTGTTACTGTCTTCTGTCATTCCTACTTGTTGGCTTTGACCAATCCTATACTTCTAAAGAAAACGGCATATAAATTTATTTCTTCATCGCTCGTTGTCTTTTCACCATTATTGGCGTGGTATCATCTTCAAAGGCCCATACCTTGATTTCTTGACGTGTTGGAACTTTAAAGAACAGAACCCGTTACAATTTTAGGAATGATGCGGTGGCGACCATCATTTTGCAATTTAAGGGTTTCCTTACTGATTCTGACACGCTCCTCTTTTTGGTGCTCAGTTAGATTATGGCAAACCTAAATGCAAATTTTTTTCCTATGTAATTCTTCATGAATAATTTTGTGTAGGGCTGCGGATACAATGTCAAGTTTCTTCTGTATCATTTGGTAGGCACAGCGATTATCATCCATTTACATTTTTCGTATGGTAGGCACATTATCCGGGATTACTACCGACCGCTGCCTTCCTGTGTGTTCTTCACTCTGAAGAGAATTGCGATCACTGCAAAATTCTTTAAACCATCTGAATACAGTAGCACGACATGGAAATTCATCACCAAATGCGAACTGCAGCCGTTGAAAGCATTCCTCTCAATTTAATCCAGCTTTAAAATTATAGAAAATCATAGCACGATAATTTTCTCGCATCAACTCCATTTCCTCTTCTGACTAAAATTTATTCTACGCTAAACAACTTGAAGTCAGTCAGTTAAAAGTCATCTGCTTGTTAAAATACTTTTTATTTTCAAACTAAATCGTTAATTTTTTTTATTAATTACTTGTCTGCGCGTATTTCAAAAGTTTCAGAGTTACCCTCGTATGTATATAAATATATTTGAAATTCTTAGATAATAAAATAAAAGAATGATCTGGCCGCATACCAAAATCGACAGTAATAGACAATTTTGATACTTAATTTATAAATGAATGTATCAGGCTAAATATTTGGAAACAATTCAACTCGGCCTCATCAACTCAGTTTTAAACGTGATGCATACAGGAGATGTTATGAAAAACCATTGGATAGATAAATTCTGCTAATATAGAGAAAATAGTAAACACGGTGAGATACGGTAAGGGGCTAAGTCAGCGCTTCTCAAACTGTGGGGTGCACCCTATAGGGGGCGTAATAACTCTACGAGGGGGGCGAGCATATTGAAAAGTCAAAAACAAAAAATTGTTTACTTTCAGTAAATTAAATTTTTTTAAAAAATAAACCAAATACATTGTGGCATAATAAAAATTAAAATACATATTTCCACTGATATAATACACTTATAAATGTATCAGTACTACACAATGTATTTCATAATTAATTTAAAAATACTTAATTAAGAAACCGACAGTAATAGACAATTTTGATATTTAATTTATAAATGATTGTATTAGGCTAAGTAATAGGAAACAATTCAACACTTCATCAATTTAGTCTTAAACGTGATGCATACAGGAGATGTTACGAAGAACCATTGGATAGATAAATTCTGCCAATATAGAAAAAAATAATAAACATATGGTGACACAGTCAGCGTTTTTCAAACTGTAGGGCGTGCCCCCCTAGGGGGGCATAATAACTCTACAAGGGGGGAATCGTATTGAAAAGTCGAAAACAAAAAAATGATATTAAATGAAATTTGAAGTTACTGAAAGTAAACAAAAACCCAATACATTTTGAAATAATATAAAATACACATTTATATACAGTGATATAATACACTTATAAAATGTATCAGTACTACACAATGTATTTCATAATTAATTTAAAAATACTAAGTTAAGAACAAATTTAATAATTATACAAGTGACCGATGGGCTTGTCACACATAAAATTACATTACAAAATTAACGCTTATCTTGATAATTTGTACGGTTTATAATTAATTCCTTAACTGTCGATTAAAAGTTACGTGATTTGATATCAAATGCCCCTTTTTTCCACATAGGCACGTGTTTGATATGTATTGGGGGAAGAAATGCTTAAGCAAAGACCTGAAAAGAAATGCATAATCAAATTACCTGAAATAAGTAAATTCTTCGCAAACACTGTCAAGGTCCTTTTATTGCATTCCAGATATTGAAAGTTTGAAAAGCATTGAACTAAGGAATTAAAAATAAATTTCTCTGACTTTTTTTCGTATAAAAATGCTTTTTTTCCCATAGGGGCATAGCTTAAGGGAATCCTTTTTGAAAAACAAATCATCCTCTGTTATTATTTATTATTTTTAAAACAATATTTAGTGGAATTGTTGCCTGTGCAAAATAGTCATGGTTCAATGGTGCAAAGTTAGTCAAAGAAATGTTTGTTGTGACTAAAAATTCCTGACTACTCAACCGTTTCGAACAAATGCCACAAGAGGCAAACCATTTCACAGATTTTTTTAAAATTAGAAGTAAATGAATATTGTCTTCATAAGGTGATCGTGGGAAAATGCACGGATGTATGCGGATGTTTAGGCACTAGTGTTTAAAAAAAAAACAAGACCTCACAGGTTGCTTGTAAGATCTATAGTGTGTACACAACTTCACGTATCATTAACTTCTATTAAAAAAAGGTGCAAATCCCCTTTGTTTCCTCTGTTTCTCAAAACATTGGTGGTTGTCCTCCCGCTCCTCATTTTTTCCCCCAGTGCTTTCTCACAACGTCAATACGACCTCTACCTTCGATCTTCAAACTGTGTTCCACCAAGGATATCCAGGGGCTCCACAAGTCAAAATAAAAATTCGAAAAGAAAAAGCATGCAAAATAGATTCATGTTCTATGTGCAGTTTGTATAATCACTAGAGTACCTAAAATCGGGTTTCTCAAAGAGGGTCCCACGAGAAAATTTAAAACATAAATGGCACCGGGCAGCCTTTTTTTCCAGTAATTCCCTGCAGTTATTATTGTAATATAATAAAAAATATTAAGACATTTTTTCTTTATATGTACTACCTAGATAAAAGCATTATGTTGCTTATGATCCAGGGTTCCACAAAATTATTTTATACTCGCTAGTGCAATGTTTTGCACACCTAACACCTATAAAATAATACTTCGCAGAAGAGAAAACTAAACTGGAATGCATTAATCAGAAGGCTTGCCAATGAAGGGGAGGAAACAATTTATTGACATATCAACTGTGATTCAACGTTAAAACTTACATTTAAACAAGAACAGCTTCTAAATTTTAGGCTCAGAAATTTGCAGAATACATAGAAGTTTCACACACAATTATAAACATTTAAATGCCATTTTGAGCAACGTATTTATGTTATAAACATTTCTCTCTACGTATGTGGCAACAAAAACAAAATGTAAAAACAGAATATAAAATGTGTGCGACTGTAGGCAGCTTCAATGGACCTAGATTTCGACATTTGTGTTAAAAAAAAACACGCGCACTCGTACCCAAGTTAATAAATTTCATACAAAAGTTGAAATGACACCTATTGCACGAATTAATACTATCACTGCAGCCTTTCTCAAACTGTGGGCCACACCCCCGTAGAGGGGCATAATGACTCTACGAGGGAGGCATGAGTATATTGAAAAGTCGAACACAAAAGATTATTAAAAAAATATTAATTTACTGAAAGTGAACAAACAAAATACATTCTAACATAATAAACAAATAAAAGACACATTTACACGGATATAATGCACTTATAAATGTGTATCAGTACTGCACAATATATTTTATAATTTATTTAGCAATTCTAAATTAAGAACAATTTTAGTAATTACCATGACCCCATGATCTTGTCATATACAAAAGTATAAACAAAAATTAACACTTATTTTGATCATTTGTACTGTTTATAATTAATCCCTTGACTGCCGATTAAAAGTTACGTGATTCGCTCCCCAGTGCCACCGTTTTCTAAGTAAGCGTGTGTATGTGATATATTGGGGGAAAGGGAAGAAAAGGAATAAATATATAAAGCAAATCCACTAAAAGAAGTAAATCCTTTGCAAACGCTGTCAATGCCCTTCTATTGCATTCCAAAGCTTTTGGAAAAATGTTATGGATAGCAGTGCACAGAAAAGATCGTACTTCGGGAAGACATATATACATTTAGGCAGTTAAGGCTTTCGCTGAGCGAGACGTTTTTCAATGTCAGTGGCACTTAAGAGGCTTAAGTCGTATTGTAGCTTTAACGTCAAAGTATAGTATTATTGAATTCAGTACATTGTTATTGAATGGTGGGAAGGGGGAGAAGGTGATAAAAATTATGATTAAAATATTGGGTCGCAAATGTTGAAAGTTTGAGAAGCACTGAGCTAAGTGGATAAGATTACATGAAATAACTCTTCAACTAGGAGATGAGTTGTACATATAAGCGGGTATATCTATTTTTAACACAAAACTCAGGTGACTAAAATATTTTTTCTTGTTAAAAAAATTTCGTGTTAAAGGATATTGCAAAAAAAACAATTATATTCAACAAAATTAAGTTTATTAGAGTACATTTTATTTATATAGATGTGTATATATGCATGTATTTAATAAAAATCAATGAAAAAAACATTAAAAAAGAACTTAATGAAATTCCAAGAAAAATTTTAAAGTTTTTTGAAAAACAAAACAGTTATTTTGAAAAATAATCTGATGTTTTCTTTGCATTGTTTTTTTTCAGTGAGAATCACTGAACGAAGGAATTAAATATAAATTTCTGGCCTTTTTTTTTTTTTTTTTTGTATTAAAATGCCTTGTTTCACATAAGGGCATAACACTTACGGGAAACTTTTTTTTGAAAAACAAATCATCATCTATTAAAAAAACAGTCACGGTTCGAAGTTAGTCAGAGAAATGTTTGTTTATTCTATAAATTCCTCACTTCTGAACTTTTTCGAACAAAAGATAATAGCCTTACAATTTAGAAAACAAAATAACCTTTTAGAATTACAATTTAGAAAGCATGAACCTAATTTTATTTCACAGACTTTTTTTAAATTATTGTCAATGCATATTATTTACCTAAGGTGATCGTGAGAAAAATCCGCTGATGTATGCGAATGTTTAGGCACCAGTGCTTTAAAAAAATGACAAGATCTTACAGGTTGTCTATAAGAACTATAGTGGGTACAACTGCAACATCATTTACTTCTATAAAAAAAATGCGCAAAAACACGTTTGTTTCTTGTTTTTTTTAAAAAAAACATTGGTGGTTGCCTTCACATATCTACCCCCCCCCCCCGGTGCTTTCTCAGAACGCCAATACGACCTCTACTTCAATCTTCAAACTGTTTCTCGGAGTCCTGGGGTTCCACCAAGCATATCCAGCATAATTCCACAAAGCATAAGCATTTCTCTGGTGTTTTCCGTATTTTTTTCATTCTCAGAAGGGAAATCTTTTCATGTTAAGATGGGGAGGAGGAGGAATGCATGAAAATACATAGCAGTTGGTCGGGACCGTTGTATTTCGTGTCATCCGTTATTTCGCTTTAAGCGTTTTCGCGTTAAACGTATTGCACTGTAGATAATGATTAGCTTTTAATATGTTTTCTTTTATTATTGTTTTTAGTGCTATATTGTGAATCTTTTTATTTGAATATTTGATTATACAGCATCTTGTTACATTTTGGAATTTTTTTTAAAAAAACCGTTTAAAACCCGCAATTTTTTTAATATAGCTCTAAAGTACCTGCAACATAAAATAAAATTTAGAACTTCGGTAAACTTCTCTAACATTAATAATACTATGCGAATATTGAAGCGTTTTTCAAACAGGCTTTGTAATGAAAATTAATTAATCAAAATGAGCTGCAAGACTTTTTCTCAAATATTTGTATACCAAATATAATTACAAGAAACTACCTTTTAATTAAAGTGTAACATTTTTACTAAAAAGGAAAATGGGCGCTATTAATGAGCCTTGTAAAACCATAAGCAAAAAGAAATCACTTCTTTCCTATATTTTGTTTTCTAAATTGTAAGGCTATTATTAAATTGAAAATTTTAATTTCCCCAAATGCAAATTGAATTTAAACACTCCTGTCTTTGATAATATTAACCATATTAGATATTTTCGTAAAGCAGCTTTGGCAAAAATCAATTTCAAGACGCCTTTGTTAAGTATAAATCTACAGTGCATTGCCAGTGTCGCTGATAAGCAAAAAAAAAAAAAACTTTTCTATTGCGGTATAGCCAGCTCTGCCACGAACTTTGCTACAAATGAAGGATGTACATAAAAAGTAGACATTGACGGACAATATGTGGGAGCCAACACACGATGCACTAACATTCTGTTTTTCTTTAACTATGCTATGCTATTGGAAAATTGAGACTTATTTTGATTTTTCAATAACTATTTAAAATTCAGCATGTATATTTATTCGACGTATTACACGTTTTATTTTTAGAAATGTACAAAATTTTGCTTGATTGATTGAATTATATGCGGCCGCCCCTTGTTTTGGCCGCCCTCGTGCGGTGCACGCACTGCACACCTGCTAGGATCGGGCCTACTAACATTAATAATACTATGCTAATATTGAAGTGTTTTTCAAACAGGCTTTGTAATGAAAATTATTTAATCAGAATGAGCTGCAAGATATTTTCTCAAATATTTTTATACCAAACATAATTACAAGAAACTACCTTTTAATGGAACTATAATATTTTTACTAAAAAGGAAAATGGGCGCTGTTAATGAGCGTTGTAAAACCATAAGCAAAAAAAAATCATTTTCTTTCCTCTATTTTGTTGCCTGTGGCCGCGGTAGCCAAGTGGTCTAGGCATCGGATCGTGGCTAGCATGTCATGAGTTCGATCCCAGTACCACTGAAGACTCGCCGTGTAGGGGGGCGATGCACGTTAAATCTGTCGAGAGCTCAAACGTCCTCCCGTTGGTGTGGTGTGGTAGTTAGGAGAGGGGGTGCCATCTCAGGTGTCGTCCTCGTCACTTGACCATGGTTCAAAATTACGCGGACCGTCCCCAAAAGCCCTCGTGTAGCTGAACAGTGGGACGTTAATATTCACTCACTCACTATTTTGTAGCCTAAATTGTAAGGCTATTATTAAACTGAAAACTTTGAATTTCTCAAATGCATGTTGAATTTAAACACTCCTATGTCTTGGGTAATAAAAACCACATTTTAGGTATTTTCGTTGATCAGCTTTCTCAAAAATCAATTTTGAGACGCCCTTGTTAAGTATTAATCCTCAGTGTGTGTGTGCCATTTCCAGTGTCGCTGATAAGTAAACAAAAAAAACTTTTCTAATGTGGTATAGCCAACTCTGTCACGAACTTTTTCAAATGAAGGATTTATGTAAAAAGTAGACATTAATGAACAATGTATGTGAACCAACACACTGTGCACTAACATTCTGTTTTTCACAAACTATGCCATGCTATTGGGAAATCGTGACTTATTTTGATTTTTCAACAACTATTTAAAATTCAATGTATGTATTTGACATGTTTTTAGTTTTATTTTTAGAAATTGTACAAAATTTTGCATTATTGATAAAACTATATGCGGCCGCCCTCGTGCGATGCACACCTGCTAGGATAGACGCTGTATTTGATGTGGATTGTCACAGATGAACCCAAATAGAAAAAGAACTACATGTTTGGCAATTATTTTTTGTCTTGTTCTGAAAATACAACTTGTAAATAGATTGAAACTTTATTTCAGTTCTATATATTAAGTTCATAACAACCAGTTAAATACGTACAATTTTCCGTCAAGATTTCAAGCGCTTATTAATAAAAGGTAATGGATAAATTAAAAACGATGAACGTTTTAAATAACGCTGTTTTACGATATCTGTGAAATGTATTTGTTGATGAAAATATAAGTTTGTGATATACCAAAATAACGTGTTTCATAATTGAATAATTCATTATATAATTTACATGTCAATTACCTACATTTGAGAATGCAATGTGAAACTTTAAAAAGAGGTTTTTCTTGCATTTTAAATTTAACTACGTGCTTAAATTATTCCATGATATAATGCGAGATACATATAAAGGTGTGATTTGCTACCAGTAACCCTTTCCGATAAATAACTGTATTTTTACTTTAACAAAATAAAATAAAGTTAACAAGAATCTTTTCTCCTTTTTGCGTATACCCAAAGCTTTCAAAATCTGGCCTAGAAAATTACGAATTACCGAAAATTTTATGTGAATAATCTTGTAGGTCAATTTGAACTGGGAATCAAAGAGACTTTTTGTAAAAATTAGGTGATTGAGGTTTCATAGCTGAGATATCTACATTATCTGAGAGACGATTTGAAATTACGCAATCCGTCGTCAGTAGCCTGTAGTATAGTAAAACAAAACAAGAAAAATAAAAAAATAAAGTTGTGTCATATAATATCTGCATGAAATCGCTAGAACTCTGTTTTTACTATGCAATTATTTTATAATATAATATCTTCCCTGTTGAATGATTTAACAAAAACGGTAAGCTCGAAATTGCTCACCATTGTGTATTAAAAATTTTTAAGACGCGATTTGTATCTTTCTAATATGAGTTAGTAGATGGCGCCACACAGTTCTTCATGTTATGATTTATAGTTAATGCTTCAGTATACTATGCCGAGGTTCGATACTTTGTGCATTGTGTAATTAGATCTAAAAATACGTAATATTTTATATCTTTGTTTTTTTTAATTATGTTATAGGTTTAAAATTTTAGCTTTTCCTGTAAACGGTTTTTTTTTTTTTTGCTATTGATATATTTTCAGATTTTATATCAAATTAGTACTTGGTGAAGTAAATGACTTTCACATGTAGAATTACATTTTAAGATTGCAAAATTCTAGATATTGGAGATTTTATGTGAAAAAAAATTGAGGAAACTTGTTTTTTGTTCATGCTAAAATTTTGTTAATGATTTTCCTAAATTGTAATACTTTTGTTGTTTTTCTAGTTTTCATCATCAGTATTACTCGCAGATAATGACAACCATGCTCGAAGTTCATCCCGATATGAACAACCAGTTTCGGAGGTTCCAAGGAGCGATAGTGAACTTCTGCAAAAGGTTTTTTTTTTTTCTTTCTTTTAATTTTGAAAATTTGTGGATGAAGATTTTTAATGCACATTATTTGTACATTTACTTTTTACTTTTGAAAAGGTTGAGTTAATATTATTACATATTAATCATATAAATTGGTTGAAATACACTAGCTAGAAAAAGTCTGCGTTCACCCATAACAAATCATACAGCAAAGCTAAAATTTAATACAAATATAACTTTTTTTCTAACGAAGTTTCATCAGTTTGTTAACGACAATTTAAATATTGAGCATGCAAGAATTCGTTAATTTTGAATTAAAATTGCTTAAAATAATGGAAGTTTTGTAGCAAAGCACACGAATAGTGGGCTGAAAATGTCTACATTCACTATTTGAATATTCTTGATTCCTGGAATTTTTATCAACAGGCGTTATAGGTTAACAGAATTTTTGCATTCAGTTATCAAGTAAAACAGCTTAAGAAAGTTGTAACACAATAACTTTCATGTTTTGTGAGATATGAAGCAATTCAAGGACATGGAAAATAAAAGGAAGGAAATTAGTATCAGTGAGCTTAAAATCATTGTAAAAATGTGGAAAGATGGAAAAAGTCGTCGGGATATATCCGGATCTGTTGGATGGCAGTATTCATCTCTCCAGCGTGTTATTTATAGATTTAAATTTACAGAAGCTTACACATCCAAACCTCATTTAGGTCGTCCATCTAAACTCACAATCAGAGAAAAATGAAGTATGATATCCGTAGTGAAAAAAAATCCATGTTTGACTACAACTCAAATAGCAACAGATATTCACAAGAAGTTTAAGGAAAACCTTTGCGCAGATGCTGCAAAAAAAATCTTGAAAAAGGCTGGATACCGCAGTCGAGTGGCTCAAAAAAGTCTTAAATTTCCAAGACCAACGGACAGCTTTGCAAAAAAGCATATACATAAGCCTCCAGAGTTCTGGAGAACTGGATATTCTCCGAGAGAGCAAATTTTGTATCTTTGGCATAAAAGATCGTAAATTGGTATGCAGAAAACCTCGTATAAGTGCTTCATAAAGAGCATTTAGTACCAACAGTAAAGTACGGCACGATGGAGTTATAGTGTGGAGGTGCAGGGCGAGTAAGGGTGTTGGCAAGTTGGAGTATATTGAATCAATTATGAAAAAATACGATTATCTCGACGTCCTAAAAAAATTTTTAAGGAATGTGCCACTAAACTTGGCCTAGGATCGTCGTTTCTTTTCCAACACAGCAACAATCCTAAGTATACCGCTGAGATTGTGAAGCTTTGGCTCTTGTATAATGTCCCAAATCAATTGCACATGCCCCCACAGTCACCTGATCTAAAACCTAAAGAACACCTATGGGGTTTGTTGGAGCCTAGGATTCGTCAACACAATATATCTAGCAAGAATATGCTGAAGAGATGTCAAATAGGTAATGGCAAAGAGATAAGCACTAAAGAAACCACAATACTTGTAATTCAATGCCGAAACGACTTTAGTAGGTTCTCAAAAGATGGGGTTATTAAATAGCTCATTATCCTTTTTAAATAATTTTTATAGTTACTACTAAAACAGTGAATGCAGACTTTTTCTACTTGATTTTTGTTAGTACCCCTACAAACCTGTCTTTATTTTAAAAGCTATGAAAGCAAACCGAGTTTACTTTAGTTATTCTCAATACTTCAACTGAACTAAATAAAATATAATTTTAAAGAAATTTCAAATTCCAGTTTTTAAATTTTTCCCCCCGTTGTTTATGTAAGCAATAGTACGTGAACGCAGACTTTTTCTAGCAAGTGTATTTTATTTTTATTTGCTAAGTTTTACAGAAGTAACAGAAAAAACAGAAGTAAAATCCTTTTTGATGCACCTCGTTGCGACAATTTTTAAAATGTACCAAGATGGTGCCAAAACGCAATTTTCATAGTTTGAAAACTTACCAACATGAGACAAGGTGATGGTACATCTGGAAAGCAATGATGGAACTGTTGCCTATGTAAGGAACAATGTGCCATAGAGTTGGATTTCGCAAAAAAGTACAATGAAAATATCAAAACAAATGTAAACAATAAAAAAAACACTGACCTTAATAATGATATGCTGATTCTCTTTTCTGACAACTCCAGTTTAGATTTATAAAGAAGGAAATGGAAAATTCTTCTGTCATTTAAAATACTGAAACTGTTGTTTTTTTTTCACTTTCTTCTAAATGATGATTCTGATTCAATGTACTGAAAGAACAAAATGGGGGTATTTTTATGAAAATCATGCAGATTGTATATATTTTACCAGTGCCAGTTTATCTACTGGGCACTTGGGGCGGACACCCAGGGGCATGGAAGGGTTCAGAAGGGCCCAGAAAAGCTGGACATAACCAGATTTTCTGGTTATAAATTTCAATCCTCCAATGCCAAGGTGGCCTGTAGATCTTCTGCGTCCAAAGCCCGAAATGAGCTTAAATCGGCACTATATTTTAGCAACAACTGCATTCTAGCTTAAAAAAGACCAAAATGTAAATTTTTGCGTTTTGACTCTGTGAAACTCTTTGTGAAAATTATTTTGATTTTTTTTTTTCCCTCCTTTCTGGTAATAATTCTAGTTTAGTGTAAAAAAATGAATGAAATTAACTTTATGCACTTGAACATACATATTTTCTCCTCCTTCCTGATGCAAATTCCAGATTAGTACTGAAAAGAATTAAATTGATTAAATATGTTGGGCTTCCCCTGAAGAAAAGAAAAGCTTACATTTTACACTAGTAGGATTAACAACAAAGTTATCACCACTTTTAGTGACTAATAATTTTTGTTGCCAAGGGGGTGGTAAAAAAATAGGATCCTCAAAATAGGATTCCCGCCAAAATAGGAGCATACCAGAAATATGGGTAATTTCAAGAAAATTGAAATTTACATATGTACTACTATGTTTTATATTGCCTTTTTAAAGTTATGATCACTCTTCCCTAGGTTTGTCCCACCCACTCTTCTATAAAAAAAAAAACATTCAACATGCAAATTTTAACTAAAAAAATAAATATCAATAATAATATCAAAATTACAATTTTAATATACTTTAAAAAAAAAAGTGCATTGAACTTTTGTGTTAACATATTATTCTCAGAAATGAGATCCATAAAATTATTCTCTTGCATATTTATATTTACTTATTTGTGAGTGCAGTGAGCATGCTTGTATATATTTTTCTTTCTTGATAAATGTTGCACTAACTTATTAGAGATAAAGAATACTTAAATTATGATGTTTTATTGATTTTTTTTGATGGAATCAATAAAACAAAAAATTTATTATAACAAACATTTTTATATAACAATTTAACCATGAAATTTGGCTCACATATTCATCATATTTAGGAGGCATTTGACCTCTCCCCTTGCTTGTGTAAGGTAAGCATGTGTTTTCTATATGAAAGCCAATTTATCAGTGTTTCAAACTGTAAGAGCTTTTCAAAAGAAACAAAGTATGGCAATCTCAAATTAAACAAAATTATACTATGGATTTCACTGAGTAAGCTAAATATCTACGAACATCAAAAATAAGCATCCTTGCCTTTTAATATGATACAAGAATTAAGAGAACAGATTTCAAGATTTTCAGAAAAATAAATTTTTTAGGTACATTTGTCAATTTTCAAATCTAATGTAAGCTATCAATTGAAATTCAACTTTAAGCAAATTTTAATCTTGTATCTCCAATGGATATCCTTTTAAAATGCAACTTCTCAAAGAAAAGTATCCCTCACTTCACTTAGCTACGGTGCATACAGACTACTTTTTTGGGAAGGGCTTGCATTTTAAAAAACAAGTGGACAAAAGCACCGAGATGCAGGGATGTCTAAATTCTTCTTAAGGCCCTGGGCCCTATGCTAAAGCAGGGCCCACCTGTGACCCTTAAAAGTAGACAGTAGTTTGCATGTTGTCAAGTGCTCGAACATACAGTAACCCGTAACAAATAAATATGCGTGATTCCCAATCTCAAAAACATAGGTACAAACTGACTGCCACCTTTTGACTAAATGAGTAATTATGGTGTATAATGGTAAGTGTAGACCTAGACGTGAATGACAGTCATCACGTAGTAATGCAGTTTTACCACTGTTGCCAGTTGGCGTATTGTTCAAAATTGTAGAATGTGTCCGGGAATAATGTACAACTATAAAAATCATGGTCTTACTAAGATTGAGTAGAGAACGAGAGACAAGGCCCCTTCCTAGGCCCAGTTGACCGATGCCTTAAGACTGCCGAGATGTAATTTTTATGTTAAAAATTAAAACCTCTTGGTGTATGGGAGGGGTTTGAACTTGAAAACTCTACCCTTGTGTATGCCACTTTCACTTAGTAATGTCTTATTGGATTTATTATTTTGAAATACTTATATCTGTAAGCAGCACATGAAGAATAAAACTTAAACCAAAATATCCCATGAGCACCTTGGGAATGAGAATCGTTACTTTTACATCTAAAACCACCAAACAATGATATGCTAGTGTCTAAAATACATAAAATATATTACACTGAACAAATAATATATTAGTGTTTTGTCTTTCATTTTTATAATAAAAAAAATCATGAATTAAAGATGTTGAAGTACTGAAATATATTGACCATATATTCTATGGTGCTTTTGTTGTTTTTCACTTCTTAGCTTTTATTGTTTGGTGTAGCTCAAAACAATTAGTCTTCTTTCATTGCAGTTCAGGGAAGCTAAAAAGTATGGCACTCATGCTCCATTTTGTTATTTTCATTTTCTTTTCTGCAATAAGAATTGATGTATGAAGGGAAAAATAGGTTTACTGTTAATTAAAAAAATGAAAAATAAAATTGATTGTGCAAATGAGATGTTTTTACAAAAAATAGCTAAAAAACATTTTCCCTTCATTTTCTTTATATGTCTGATCTTTCTTTCTCCAACACTAAAAAGAACTCTCATAAAATTTTCAAGTTAATAATTTGCCTTTAATGTCTATGTAAAGAGAAAATGCTATTTCTGAGGACCTTTATCTTCAATCACTTTCTAATCTAAGAGCTATGTTATTTTACCTATAAGGCTGAGCTTTAGAGGCCCCATAAAATTTAGAACTTAATTATTACCTTTTTTTGTTGTATGTTTTTTAACAAAATAATTAGCCTGAAATTTCTGAAAATGTAGGGATCTTCTAAGAATTGATCTAATACTACAGGTGGGAAAAGGAATCACAACATGAACTGAATCCTAACAATATATCATTTAATCATTCAGCTTACATTCTATTTATATACTTGTTCATTTAATTTTTTAGAACATTTTGAATTCTAGTTTTTATTACTTTGACTAGAAGATATAAACATTAAAAGTAGATTCATAATTGTTTTTGTATTTATACTGATCAATTATCTTCAGTGTGGAATGCCATTACCATGACAAAACTCTAAATAGTATTGAACAAAGCATTTTTAAAAAAAATTTCTTTATCAAATAATAATTGCTGTAATGATGCCTAGGCTAAAACTATAACATTTCTTTGTTTTTAATTAGAATTATAGATAGATTTAGTAGGAGCAATGAAATTTTGTCCTATCCAAATGAAAAATAGTAATTTCCTCTATATATTAAAAAAAAAATTCCATTGATGTTGGAACATTAGCTTCCAACTCTTATGTATGTCATTGTCTAATATGAACATTTATGAACTACAGTCTAATTTATTTTAACAGTTCATTTTTTCAATGAAAAAATTATGGATCCAGGATGTCATATTCTATAAAACAAGCATTTTGTTCTAAAATTTATTTATATACACATTTCTAACATTTTTTATGATATTTATAACTGATTAAAAATTAAATTATGTTCGTATAATAGTTATATGTTTATAAAGTTGAATTCTAAACATATAATTATTCAGCATATTAATACATTTTTAAGAGATTCAAAATGAATTAAATTTCTGTGTTGCTTGAAAACTATTAATTTCTTACAATCTATTTTTTTTAATATTAATTGTGAAAAGAATTGTCTTAGAAATGCCATAATGCATTTTGGAATGAAATAAATTGAAAAATTTATTTATAGATACAAACTATTTATTTATTATTTTGTTTCATTTATATATATATATTTTATATTTTACTCTGTTATTTAAATTTTTTATATCTCCTTCTAAATTCTGTTGTCTTGTTATCTAGCAATTGCTATTCTTTTAAGTATTAATCATGTTAATTCATCTCTCTCTTGTAGAGAAATTTTGATTATATATATATATATTGTATTTTTATTGACTCATTTTTTGTGTGTTTTATAAATAACATTTATTTTTGTTAAATTAGGTTCTTAAAGGGGCTGGACCTTATCCTATGGTATTGTTACCACCATCTGGAGGTTATCGCTTGGATGGAGGTGATGAGAATGCATGGAACCAAATGGAGGAACCCGGGTCTCACATGCTTGGTGTATTGCACCTGACTCAAAAAGATTCTAACTTACTTGAAATTGACCGAAATGCAACATTATACAGACGACACTTTTACAAAAAGGTTTATTTTCTCTTCTATTTAAGTTTTTTCTTCTATCATTTTTGAGAAACATAATTATTTATTTTTAAAATAATTTATCATGCTTATGCAGAACTTTAAACTGCATAATATTTGAATGCAAAGGCTTTGTTAAATTATGTGGTATCTGAAGTTTTACTTGTGGAAAATTATAATCAAGGAATAAGAAATGGAATTATGGAAAAAGTTTCATAAATGTATGATAGAACTTATGCAATTCGACTAACAGATTACAACAAACTGGTTAACATGCTGAGAGATAAAAGTTTGGAAATCAGCTTATTGTATCGCTTCTTCCAAACATTTTGCTTTCTGCAACTAAGTTAAAGAACATACAAAATTATACATAACCTGATGCAATATTTGTCCTCTATACAATATCATTCAAAGATGATACATTTATTTTCTTAAGCGTAAATTATCTTTCAAAAAATTGGAAATTAACCTTCAATTTTTTTTATTCTAATTGTATGTATTATTTTCTTAAAAATATTCTATTCTGAGTTTACCATTCAACATTGAAAATTTTCTCATTGTTGCTTATTTATGTCGCCATGTACATGATCCAAATCTCATTCTAATTATTTTTATGGAGTAAATTAATTTTAAACTATCTAACTTAAAATGTTTTTTTTTTAATTTTAATTCAGGATGTTTTCTTTAATTGTAGAACATGCCTATAATTATACAAGTCCTCCACACTATTAAAAAATCTTCAACATGTAGTAATGAATGGAATACCAACAGCAAATTGTAGAAAAAGAATTTGTAAGAAAATAATATAATTAAGGAGCAAAACTTTTTTTTTCTAGTGGACATTACACTGATTACTTATGGAATTTAAAACCAGTCAAAAAAGATAATGTACAACCTAGGGTGAGACCAGTATAGAATATCTCTTTTCTATATCTGTATAATGTGATAAATTTGGGACTGCATACTGTTTAAGTTTCTATTATTTACGGAATACGAGAATTACCACAGACTTAAATTTACAACCTGCACACAAGGTGGCTAGAGCTAGTAGGAAGTTACATAAGAAATACTATAAATACAAATGAGAGATACAGGCGCCATCTATTGGCATGACAACAAAACCATGTTAACATTCATTATAAAGTCATTATCTTTAACACTTTCCCTTGTTAACTGGATTTTGTCAGAACAGTCCCATTTGATTACACAATGTCAATAGTCTTGACTTCATCAAGGGTTTTGTCAAAATGTCAGAGACTTGTTTCTCAGTTGACACTTTTTTCACATTTAATTTTCCCTCTAAGACTTTCTCACGCACAAAGAAATGTTTTATTTCTATGTGCTTTGTCCTTCGATGATATTCAGGGTTGTGTGACAACTTTACTGCTGCCCTGTTGTCCACTTGAAGTGTGGGAATTTCCCTCAAGTTCACTATGCCCTGAATCAGTCTGCAGAGCCAAATTACTTCTTTGGCTGCCTCTGATGCTGCTATAACCTCAGCTTCAGTAGTTGATGTGGCAACAATTATTGCTTGCCTTTGGCTGCGCCATGAGATAGCTCCTCCAGCATATATCATAACATATCCAGAGGTTTATCGACTTGTTTTGGTACAACCACCAAAATCTGAATCACTATAACAATGAAGCACACCTTTTGTCTCTGTAGCATGGTATGTTAATCCATATCCAACTGTGCCAGCTATATAGCGGAATACTCTTTACCCTGACTATCTTCTGCAGATGGGTTTTCAAGTGATCTCGAAAGAAATCCTACACTATATGCTAGATCTGGCCTGGTACCCACCATCAGATACATAAGGGCACCAACAGCTTGCCTATATGGAAAATCAGAGTTTTTGGTTTCAGACTTTTGCAATCTGCAATCCTTTAACATGGGTGTAGCCACAGATTTGCATCCCTCAAAACCAAAACACTTAAGTATCTTTCTGGCATATCCTTTTTGACTGATCGTTATTGAGTTGTCTTTATGATGCTCAATTTCAAGACCTAGAAAACAAGAAAGTTCTCCTACTGAGATCTTGAATTTTGTTTTCAGCTCCTTGATGAATATTTCAGAGTCCTGTTGGTCAGTTGCAGCAATTAATCCATCATCAACATACAACACTATTAACAATTTTCTACCTTTTCTTTCCCGAATATAAAGGCATGGATCTGCTTCACTTGCTTTAAAACCAAGATCTGTTAAAAATTGACCAAAACACTTGTTCCAACAGTGTGGTGATTGTTTTAAACCATACAGGCTGCGCTTGAGTTTACATACTCTTCCTGAACCATCTTTGAAACCTTCTGGTTGTTGCATATATATGGTTTCCTCCAGATCTCTATAAAGGAATGCTGTCGATACATCAAACTGAGTCAAGTGCATCCTTTCTTCAGCTGCAATGCTTAAAACTGTCCGTATTGTTCCTAATTTGGCTACTGGACTATATGTCTCACTGTAATCAATGCCCTGACGTTGACTGAAACCTCTTGCAACAAGTCTGGCTTTATACTTGTTGATGCTGCCATCTGGATTTGTTTTGAGTCTATAAACCCACTTACAGGGTATTGCTTTAGCCCCAACTGGTAGGTCTGTTAGCTCCCAGTATGTATGATTTTCACTTAATGAATTCATTTCACTTTCCATGGCTTTCTTCCAGTTTGTGCTATCCTTGAAGTTAACCGCTTCTTCATATGTTTGAGGATTATAGTCATTTAAGTATGACTCTGCTTCCATAATATGATCCTCAAATCGTTTTGGTTTATGCAGAAGTGAGTGGTTCCTCAGCTGTCTATCTGATGTAGGTTCAGCATCTTCTTCACTATCACTCTCAGAATCACTTAGTCTTCTTGGCTTTGTGTACTTTCTACGGGATTGTCTTCAATTTTTATGAGATGCTCTTCATACTTTCCCTGATTTGTGTCTTCTATTATCCCATCTTCTAATTTCAATTCTGTATGGTCATCACACTTGCCTGCTTTTTCTTGAAATATTACATCTCTAGATAAAATTACTCTGTGTTCTTTCTTTAGCCAAATTCTGTATCGTTTATCTCCATCATATCCCACAAAGTACCCTTGGGTGGCCTTCTTGTCCATTTTCCTTAGCTTCTGAGCTGGAACATGAGCATAGCATGGAGATCCTATTATGCGCAAGTGTTTTAACCGGGGTTTCTTTTTGAGCCAAAACTCATATGGACTTACATTTTCTATTGATGACTTTCCTGTTCTGTTTAGTATATATATGGCAGAGTTAACTAACTCACAGCCCAGATGGCTGCAGGGAAACTGACATCAGGATTTGAGTATTTGAATGTTCTGGCCATTTAAATAGTGGTTCGCATTTCTCATTCACTGGCTCCATTTTGTTCTGGGGTGTAAGGTGCTGTCAGCCTTTGAGTGATTCCATTTGAATGTAAAATTTCTAAAACAGCTTTGTTATCAAATTCTTCACCATTATCACAGAGGAATTCTTTCACAGAATATCCCAATGTCCTTGTATGTGTAAGCATGTGCTCTAACACCTTCTTTACTTCTGACTTCTCTTTTACTAGGTAACCATAGCGAAACTTTGTAAAGCTGTCTTTGAATACAACCAGATACTTTTTCTTTTTGAATGACTCATCAAATGGTCCACAAACATCTGCTGAAATCAGTTCACCAGGCTCAGATGCTTTCTTCCTGGTGCCAAATGATGACCTGTGTGCTTTGCCATATATACAGGGCTCACATAATTCTTTATCTAGCTTGATGTGGATGCCTAGTTCCTTTTCAAGCATGTTTCGGATGTGACGTTTATCTTGGTGGCCCCATCTTTCATGATACAACTGTAGCAAGGAGCTATCTGCTACAACAGTATGAACTTCTGTTATTTATTTGGGCAATATTGGTTCAAAATTTGCTTTGAATAAGGAACCCATTCACACTGCGAGAACCATACAGCACCACATCACCGTTGACTTTTAAACAGCACTCTGTAGGAGTCGACACAAATTCACTGTTTTGATTTCTGTCTTGAGCGGCAAGTACAAAGAATAAATTTCTAATAATCTTTGGAACATACCAAACATCTTTCAGAAAAACTTCCTGGCATTTTCCATTAATAGTGGATTTTACTTTTATTGTGCCTTTCCCAAGAGCAACTAATGTTTCGTTTCCAGCAGCTTTAATGCCACAAGGACTATTAAATTTTATGAAATCAACAAAATATGTGTAGCAGTTTGTGACATGCCTAGTAGCTCCATTGTCAATCCAATATGATGTAGGGCTAGTCTCTGATGTACAGACTTCCTCAGAAAGAGACATTAATGCTATGTTAGCTGACACTGTATTTAATTGTGTATCACTCAATTTATTCTTTGGTGGTCTTCCATCTGAAATCCATTTTCTGCAGTCTTTTACCCAGTGTCCTTTTCGCTTACAGTAATTGCAGCTATCTTCTTTTCTTGATTTGAACTTAAATTTGCTCTCTTGTCTGGGTCTTTCTGATTTTGTAGCTATTAGGGCTTCCTGGGCTTTTTTGCTACTGTCTTCTACTTTGGTAAAATTTCTTTCGAACATACAGAGCTGCACTGTTAATTCTTCAAATGACTTCTTGTCATCTCCAGCTAACTACATCCAACTGGATTTAAAGGTTTCAAACTGATAAGGCAAAATATGTAATACTTTACATACTAACATCAAATCTGGCTACTTGCTGTCCTCTCTAGCCTCAAGTCCATTATTCAGTTCATTCCAAAGACTTCTTAGCTTTGCAATATGTGTTGAGACATCCTCTCCTTGAACCCAGCTGAATGCAAAAAACTCTGTACAAATTTTAAACAACTGATCTTTTGAAGTTGCTTCCAACTGCTGCTTTAATGATTCCCACGCATCAAAGGCAGTTTCCTTGTCCATAATCTTCTGATACACAGCATCAGTGACAGTACTTGCGATCATTGATTTTGCATAACTGTTTGCTTTTCTGTACAAATCGCAGCGTTCTTTATACTGTTTTCTTACAGATTCTTGAGCATCAGTATCTATGGATTCTGGCCTTTTCAGCTTGCCATCTATAATCTCGATCGCTCCTTCGTGGTAATCGAGTAGGTCTCGTATCTTCCGTTTCCACATCGGCCAATCTGTTTCTCCGGTCAAAGGCTTAATATGACGACTGAAATCCATACTTATTTCCTTTCTAGAAATTTAGATTTTCAGGTTTCTTAAATAATTTGTTTAAATATTTCTAGGCTAAGCAACAACGGTCATCTTCTGTTTCTTCCTCGATCTCTTCAAAATGGCGGCGCGATCACGCTATCTTCCCGCCAAATTGCCGATCGGCGAAACTTTGCCGCGACTAGCTGCTTCCAAGAAATAAAGTTCTTTCAGCCTTTTCTATCATAAAAGACTCATAATCTTTGATACTTCAAGCACAGTTAAAGCTTGTGCTGGTACCCATAACCTGTTTAAGTTTTTATTATTTACGGAATACGAGAATTACCACAGACTTAAATTTACAACCTGCACACAAGGTGGCTAGAGCTAGTAGGAAGTTACATAAGAAATACTATAAATACAAATGAGAGATACAGGCGCCATCTATTGGCATAACAACAAAACCATGTTAACATTCATTTTAAAATCATTATCTTTAACACATACATGTAATTATTAAAATAATTTACTGATGTCTATAATTCGAATTTATTGTTAAGCAATAAGTAAGAATATAGTGACAGTATAAAGTAAGAGATAAGTAGTATAAGAAAATATATTACTTATGTGGACTGGAGAGAAAATACGATTTCAAATTTTTCTGTTAAAACCAAAATTAATTTGTTCATATGTAAGACCCCTTTATTCCTGTTGTGTAAAGCAGTAATCTACTTAATTAGAAATCTGTAAGAAATTTAAGAAAACTAAAAATAATTTGTAAAATATAAGCATTAATAGCCAAAAACAACAAAAATGGTATAAGCAACCATAAACAATTGTGACTGCAGAATAGCATTTAAGTGTAAAATTGTGAAAAATAATTTTAAAAACTGTATTATTCTTAGGTAGTATGAAAACAAGAACTAAAATCTTTGAAAGAAGAGAAAATATTGAGGGAGGAGGGGGATTAAAATTATAGAACTCTCTAAATTCGAAAAAATGCCTAACAAGTTAGTTAATGATGCCACTAATGATAGAAAATATATATATAATAGTGTGTCTGCGTGTGTGCAAGCACATGAAGAAAAGCTTATTCATGGTGCTATCAATAACTATAAACTTATTACAGATGTATACATTAAGAAAATTAATGGGGCAGTTATGATGCAAACAGTATCTTCTAAATGCTTTAATATTATTCATTTTATCACTATTTTTAACTATAAAAGTACTTTTAGTAATTAAGAATAATAGTCCTATAAATAGATACATGAATATAACTGTACTAGTTAGAAACTTTAATTTTAAAACTAATAGAGCTTTCTTTTTATCAAAAAATATTACCATTTAACTTATGTTCTACAATATGTAAATTTATCTAAGTAACCTATAGTTAGTTGGTTATTATTACTTTCAATAAAGTATAAGTATGCATGATAAACAGTAATATGTTTTAATAGTTTTTAAAAAAAACTATTAAATCTCATCTGTACATCCATATAGATAAAAATCGTTATTAATAATATATTGTTATGAATATAAATGTAAATTAGTTAAACTATTGTTAGCAGGTCCATCTTATGGTAGGCCTTTAATTTGTTCATATATATATTCTCGTTATTTGTAATAAAATTTTCTGAAGAATGAGGGTATATGATTTTACAATTTTATAACATTATTTAGAGTAACCTTTTTTTAACCCGAGATCCATACATATGACAGCTGTTCCACGTGGGTTGTAACATAAGAATTAATGGGGGAAAGTTACAAAATCCAATGATTTGTTCAGTTTTCCAATAGAAATGTCAATGTTTTTCATATATGTTACTTTTTTCAGTCCTTTTACATAATTTTAAAACTGTACTTTAAAGGAAATATCAGTCTAATTTACCTATTCAACATAAAAGATGTTTATTTTAGATTATATATATATATTTATGTACTTTTATCTCTTTAGGAACATTACAATTTTATAATGAATGACACAAATATTGGACCAATTGTGATGTCTGTTAAGTATGAAAATATGAATGACAAACACCATCTACGTATAATTATAAGGTGATTCATTTTGTTTCCTGAATTTATAAACTGATAATTGTAACTGCTTACCTTCTTTGCTTAAGTTCTTATCTTGTATTTAATTTCTTTTTGCAGAAGAAAACATAGTATAGTAAGTGATTTGATTCCTCTCGCCTTTGAAACTGAACCATTGCAAGCATTGCGAATAGCTAAAGTAAGTTCAAAATAAACTGTTTATGTACATGAAATACAAGTAAAAATTTTAATTAATTTATCTTATTTGTTTGTAAAATATTAATCTTATATTTTATTGCAAAGAATTATAAATAAAAAAATTAAGTAATTCTACCCTTTTTTGTTTAATAATAGTAGCTACTCTTCATTCAAAATGCATAGAATATTTCTTTCTTTAATGATCAGTAATACTATTCACTTCTAATTATAACATTTTCTTTTTAATATTCTGTTTCTAATTTATTTTTCCTAATTTATTGTGAAAAATTTCTTAATTTTACGAATTTCATCTACATTTTCCTTTTAAGAATTAATGTGATTGAAATATTTCACTTCTGTGCATTGATATTCCATAAAAATAAAAAAATTATCACATTTGCTACATAATATTTTTAATGTAGTGTTAAAGCAATAACTTAATATGTTTGCTCTTGTGTGAATAGTTTGTTTAATATATATTACTTCTTTCAAATGAAACTATTTCCAAGAGTTTTTTTCTAAAAAAAGGCTGTTTTTTGTTACAATAAATAATTCAAATTAAATTGTCAATTTTATGAAGTCTTAATTTGTAATTTTTGAAACACTTCAGTTTTTTAGTTTTGAAATACATTCATGAATGATTTTAATAACCGTTTTAATATTTTTTTAAAAAAAAATTGCGATCATCAAATTGAAATGAGAGAAAAAATTGAACTTTTTCCATTAAACGCTATTTAGTCGGATCTCGTTACTTCTGTAAAACGTTGTGTAGATTCAAATTGTAAATGTATCTATCATTTGCAGTTGAAAAGTGTATTATACAATACACCACCAAAATTTTCGATATGCATGTAAATGTGTGTATGAATGCATGCATTATTTTATTTTTTCCAGACTCTGTGTGATGATATAACAACTGACAAATTTTTTGCTGTTTTATTTCCAAAAGTAAGTGATAATTTTTAACAGTATTTATAACATATACTAGTTTTTTATAATGTAAATTACATTTCTGTATGAATTTATATTCATTCTATTAGTGTGCGTGAGCCGAATGGGTATGATCGCGAGCTCGTAGACGGCGTTGTCGAGTCGCGGATTCAAAACGACCCGCCATTTCCAGTGGCGTAAAACATGTTTAATCTATTGTAGCTCCTCCCTTTAGCAAGGTGTGAAAATCTGGAGAAGGTGAGCAGTTCGTATGTCGCCCTCGTCATTTGACCGAGATTCAAAACTACGTGGTCGTCTCCCAATTGCTTCACAGCGCAATGCGAATCAAAATCAAATTAATCTTCTTTCTGTTTTAGTCTTTGTATTTATATTAAAATTGATCAAAATATCCTCTGGTAGGTTTAAATCTGTATTGTCTTAGTATAGATTATTCATAAAAAAGAAACTACTAGATATATATGCATAAAACAAAGAGTAATAACAATCAATAGTATAATGATTGATTTAAGGTACAATATTTTTTTATAAAACTTTTTCATATTTTGATGTGTATTTGTTTATATTTTTCTTACTTCTTGTGAATTGTCTAGAAAGTGATGTTAAAATACACGAAACAAAATCAGTTTTTGCATACTATTGTGAACTACATGAGTGTATATTTTAAGAACAATGAAAGTTGTGTATTTTTGTTTCAAAAATAAGATAACCTAAATAAAACCAGAAAAGTTGATATAAGGTAAAATGTGATAATTATTCAGTCAAATCCTAATATGCTATCCGGGATCCAGTTTAAAATGTTATTCTTACACCTTTTTGATTGGGTAAGATTAGAGTTAACAGAATATAGAGTTTGCAATGTAAATATAATAATTATCGGAATTAATTTTCCTCTGTTATGCGTTAGTAAATCCAGGTTGAGTAAAAATGTCTGCCATTATATCCTACATCAAGTATTTGTTCTATGATTTCCTTATAATTTATTAGTATTTTTCTATGCCTGCTATTTTTTCACATTCTCCCTATATATATTTATATAAATATATATCTTGTTCAAATTTTCAGTCATTAATAAAATACTTTTTATTCATCCACTTAAGTTCATATACATTTTTTTTTTAACTTGCAGTGGATGCACTTGATGTTAATACGGTTTTTTTTCAAATATATAGTCATTCAGTAATTAAATCGAATTAATGAATAAATAGTAACAAACAAAAATACTTGTCCAACATTATACATAAAAAGGAAAATCGCTCGTTGTGTCCCTGTAGAGCATTGGACTTCTAATCCAAAGGTCGTGTGTTCGAATCCTACGTGGGTTGACCTAATTTTTGAGAATGTGATTTATGAATGAAAAAATAGTAGTAACAAACAAATTTAATAGTCCATCACCATATAGAATGGAAAATCGCTTTCTATTTTGCCTCTGTCTTATGTATATACATATTTATGTTATTGTAATTATTTAATGAAAGTAACTAAAACAAAAATTTTCTTTGTTGAATTAAGTAGGAATTGACTTTAAAAAAAATTTTATATCACTTGTTACATAAATTGAATTGAGTTATTAGCTTGAAAACTGAAATGGTTGATTCTTCCCAAACTGACACAGAATTAGTTTAATGCAACATGTTACAATATATTACAGCAAGTAATATTTAATTTTTTGTTCTCTTAACATCTTATGTGCTACTTTAAAATTATAAAAGTAATAAGTTTCTTTAAAGCAAATTTTAACCATTGCATTTTAACCTTTAAGTTACTTTTTGCATTTCTTTGAAAAACTTAAGTGCACCTTCTTTAGTTTGATTTGAAATCAGTAGTCTATAACAGGGGTGTAGCTACCACCATATCAGCTGTATCAATGATACAGGGCTCCGTTATGTGTAACATTCTTTCAAATAAGTGTCTTCCAAAAAAAAGGGCGCCTGAGGAATTTTGATACAGGGCCCACTCAGGGCTAGATATGACAATGATCTATAATATTTTTTAGTCTCTTGCACGTGGTACTAATGCCTTGATCTTTTCTCCCATTAATATTTATTCATTCAATGTCTCTATTTCACAGCATGTCAAAATGCATTTTTTCAGAAATTTTGAATATCCTGGGGCCTTAAATGTTGAGGCATTTACATCTGATCTTTTTTTTAAAAGATTCCTGACTGTTTCAGTTCACATTATTGAACTTTTCTCATACTATTTCAACTAAGTAAATTTGTTATTTTTGTGTTAAATATTGATATTTTAAAAAATTAATTAAGAAGCTTTTGAAATATAACAGAGTAACTTTAATGAAACAAAATTTTAATGCAAAATTTTCAAATATTTTTGCATGAAACATTTATTAATACATTTGGATCTCTACATTTTCAACAAAAAAAAAATGTAATTTAAATAATTGAGCCTTAGAAATATGGAAATTTTGATGCATAGAAACAATTGATATATGTTTGAATATTGATAATGTGTATTTGTAAGCAATACTGGAGTAGTCAAGAAAGACCAACATTTAAGGTTAAATTTTTTTACGAAACTACTAGGTATGCTCGCAAACAAAACAATATTTGCAATAAAACAGAAAAATAAGGATAGAACAAGGAAGAAGTAGATATAGTTACATGGACACATTGGAAGCAAGAAATATACTTGCATAGAGGACAAAGCCAAATAAATATTTGAAGCGTAACAATCTTTTAATGCCGACAGATAGCGTGCATTGTAATATTGATATGGCCGGGTTATAGTTGCTTTCTATGCAAAGGCATTTCGACAAGAAGTTTTGTTGAGCATGATGGTTTGATGTATAACTCTATACAGGTGATCGCTCTTCAGAGAAAATGGAGGAATAGACTAAATCTTGGTTGTAGAGCTTGTCATAATCTTGGATGGACGCTATGTTTCTTTAGGGTAGCCACTAGTTAAGTGCCTCTACTTAGAAGATACATGGCAGTGATATATATGACGTATTTCGAAAGGTTCTTCAGGAGATTCTAATCTTAAAACTACCTATGTTGTCTGCTATTTCTATGTTAGGATCAAATATCAGCAGTTCCTTCTAGGAACGAAGTTGGCAGGATGCTTTAAATGTACTTTGCTGACCCCCCCCCCCATTTTTGTGGCTATCCACACATTGCCTCCAGTAGAAAAGTGCAATGTGAGAGATCAAACTGTTGATGCAGTTGTTCAGTGGCGTAACGGAGAATATTAGCCCCCCCCCCCTGCAAAGTCAGGTTTTGTCTTGTAATATTTTATAAATTGGTTAAATACGTACTTATCAATCAGGCTTTGGGCCCTCTAGAGTCCTGCTCCCCCGCAATACTGGGGTTTGCGGAGATGTACGTTATGCCACTGTCGTTGATCCTACTTCTCGATTCCTTCCTTAATTTCACTTCAGAATTTCGAAAAACTCTTAAGTATGGAGTTTATCTGAGGAATGAAACTGTCTTGTTTGAGATGACAGATTAAATTATGATATACATATTAATAGTTACGCAGTTCACGAGCGAATTGTAGAAAGGCTGATGTATATTAGGCAGTGTCATATTTAGGCGTATTCATGACAAAGCAAATGCAAGGAGATTTTGTTTTCCTGTTTTCAGGTTGGTTACCCACGAGAATAGCCAATCATAGTTTCAGATGGCGATATTTTCGGTGTATAAAGTTTACTAAGGATGATAAACAGACGTGAAAAATAGTCGACTTAAGAATGAAACATACTTGTTGCTCTTATAAATTGCTTACAGCTCTTATAAATTGCGGTCTGCTGTTGCTTATCATTCGCCTGTAAATGCCATATCTAGAAAAATTTCTTCTGCGAGAGGGATAGCATTTTTTTTAAATAGCTGATTCGAGAACAATAAAATTAGCCATTTGTCCATCAGGTAGCACAGTTTTCAACAGTGAGAATCCAATGTTCACTACTGGTACCTTTGAGTAAGGATCCGAAAAAGTTAATTCATGAAATATCGTGGCTTGAAGAGATAAGTGTCCTCAATATCTGGTTCATTTCTGGAATTTCTTAACTTTGGTGTGTGTGTGTGTGTGTGTCAAATAATAGTATTGTGCGATTTTGTTATAATTTCCTTCACCATGGTGGCCTTCGATAGACGCATCATAGTATTGGTTTAATGTCAATATTGCTTCATGAGATGGAACAAGTTGTGCTTTCTCGATGCCGGCATTTAAATATAGCGATACAGACAGGGGCCCCAAGCTTGATGAGTGCAAAGGCCAGCGACAAACCAATCACGCCACCTTGGAATGAGAAATGAAAAGAAAACAAAGATACAATGAAACCCCCGCTAGAAATTTATCAAGATGTAAGAGAAATCCTATTGTAGAAAAACTTTTGAAAATATTTTTAACTATACCGATATCGAATGCATCAGGTGAATGATCTTTTTACAAACTTTTATTTAACTTACAATGTATGTATGTATGTAATTTGTTCGGGTGGAATCTTGCAACTCAATTTTGAAGCTGATATCTTCACCCTATTGAGCTGAAATTTTGAACACACGTTTAGTTTGGATGACAATGCATGTTTTGACCATTTATATTCCGATATTGCAATTAATAAAAAAGTTATTAATTAAAAACATTAAACTAGTTTGGGGCGCCAACTTTGATATATCTGCATTGTTGTAATAATGTTATTTTTACAACAATGACAAAAGTTGGCGTCCAAAATCGGTTTTCAGCCAAACTAAAATTTCATAATGTTGCGCTATTGACTGTATTTATTAACTTTGTCTAAAAAATAATTACATTTCTACAACGTAACAATAATATAATTTCTACAACGTATGCAATTTTTTTACAAATTTCCATCTATTTTCTTGGATTTAAATTCAAAACAAAAAAAGTAGAGCTATTTTTCAAGTAGATTGGTACATTGTATACCTTTCTCAACGCTGCCAAGTTAAACTGAGATGGAGTATTGTAGAAATTCTTTAAAAAAATTTATCTAACTTTAATCTATGAAACCCAGACAAAAAATAATTACAGAATCGGAAGGATAATTTTTTTATATATATCTTGCCCATCAAAAAGGAATCCGCTAGGAAAACAAGGAGAAAAATATTATCCAGAAATGCAATGTATTTTCAATTAAAAAAATAATTTTATTTTAAAATGAATGAATTTTTTAAAGAAATTTTCTAATTTTAAGCCTACAAGTAGTTTAAATATACCTCATTTTATCACCAGAAACCAAACACACACTACGACATGTGTCCTTAAATTTAATTACAAATATAATCTGTTAATTTTATTCGAGTTTTTTTTGTTTGAAAAATTGAATTTTGTTTCTCTAGATGAGTTAGGTACATTGTAAAACCAGCTCAATGTTATTGATATCCATAAAATGTGCCAAAAGATAATAATTTGCAAAATGACCTGAAATATTTTAAAAATAAGGAGAGAAAAAAAATCGTGTCTGAGAAGAAAAATTTCGTTAAATAGGAAATGCACTTCGCTATTTGGAGTTATTTTTACGAAGAAAAGAGTAATATGTGCTTGGTTCCAGGAAAAAGTTCTTAAAATAGATAAAATCCCAAAATAGAGGTTCGTTACATGGAGGTTTGACTGTATAAAAATAATGCAATGGTTAATTATTTTTTCAAAATCAAGTTTCTAAAGATGACCTGAGCAATTAAAAAAATAGATTCTTACGTAGAAGATATCCAATGTCAAGCAAAATATTATCATTATTTGATAAAAAATTTCTTTTTTGATTACAACATGCATTTTGAATTTTAAGCATTTTATCTATTAATACAAATATTTAAATGCCTTTTGAAGTTTTTTAATAAATAACTAGATTTTTCTTCTAATATGTTAGAGAAATATATCTCTAAATTCAAAATATTTCAAATAAATAATATATTCTTTAAGATTTTTCAAAAAATAGTCAAAATTTTAATTAAACATTTAATAACTTCGTCATTTATTAAGATAATTTCACGAGACCTTTTTTTCGTGTGTTGAACAATATTACCCAAGATCTGCATGAAGATTGACAAAATTACGGATTTAAAAAATTGTGTTTTTTGTCTAATACCCCCTTTTTGCGAGAATTGATTCAGCTAAATCAGGGATGGTGAACCAGCGTTGAATGAGTTGAACAGGCTGAGAAACCTGTCCAGCGATAACTAAAAAGTAAAAAAACTTTTTTAAGAACAAGCTTTTATTTAAACGTTCTAAAAAGAATAAAATAAACTTTTCCTTTAAAACTTTTTTTACTATCAACTTATAACGTCATTACACAATTTATATTACCTGTGTAGATTTACCTGTGTAGATAAACAAGTAAAATAAATAACTTTACCTCAATGATTTTAATTTTTAAAAATTCAAACTAAGTAAATACGAGTACTTAAATATTGCGACAAGCTTTTATATCATATAAATTGTGTAATGACGTTATAAGTTGATAGTAAAAAGAGTTTTAAAGGAAAAGTTTATTTTATTCTTTTTAGAACGTTTAAATAAAAGCTTGTTCTTAAAAAAGTTTTTTACTTTTAATTTATTTTTTTTAATTTTAAAACGTGTTAAAAATAGTTTAAGTACTATGGGGGAAAAGACAAATTGAACAACATGGCATATTATATACAGAATAAAATGTTTTAGACAAAATAGATATGGTAAAAATAATTGATGAATTTGCGAAAGAGAAATCAAACTGTATTGAAAAACTGTAAGCTCTTAAATAAGGTTTTTAAATTTTTTTATGTACAGTTCAGATTTTTCCTTTAGCCGATGAGTTTTATTATAGCAATACATTTTATTTTGAGAATTTAAAGTAAGCGACTCTCTTTTCACTATTTCAGGTTTTCGACTCTTAAGGCCATGGGCCTCAAACCTTTTACCGCCAGGGGCCTCCAACTACCTTAATTCGCCTCTGGATACAGAGCTTCTTGGCTCTAATAAGTATCCTTGCTCTGCTCAATTCACAAATTTTTCTTCTTAATGGAAAGACTCGAAACTTTTGATATTATGCTGTTGGTAATCTTTCAATTGGAATGTAATGGATTTGCTTATTCTTTTTCTCCCCCCCCCCCAATATATCACATATACATGCTTACTTGGAAAACGGTGGCACTGGGGAGCGAATTGCGTAACTTTTAATCGGCAGTCAAGGGATTAGTTATAAACAATACAAATTATCAAAATAAGTGTTCATTTTTGTATATTTGTATATGACAAGATCATGGGGTCACTGGTACTTATTAAACTTGTTCTTAATTTAGTATTGCTAAATAAATTATAAAATACATTGTGCAGTACTGATACACATTTATAAGTGCATTATATCAGTGTAAATGTGTCTTATTTTTTTATTATGTCAGAATGTATTTTGTTGGTTTATTTCAGTAAATTAGTAATTTTCTTAAGTAATCTTTAGTTTTCGACTTTTCAATATGCTCGTGCACCCCTCAAAGAGTTATCACACGCCCCACAGTTTGAGAAACGCTGTCTTAAAGTCAAGAACTGGGTCTAATTTTTCAGAGAAATTAATTCCTCACAATGTTCTGTTACCTTATTTTTTGGTAGAACTATGAAATTAGTTATATTTCGATTCTTTAATATTATATTCACCTGTGTGGTAAGAGTTTATTCAGTAGAAGATCCTTCCATCAGTAAAAGTCAAGCTGTTAGATTCTTCTGGATAATTTTATGAAACCCTTCAACAATAAAGCATATGACTCTGGAATCAGCACGGGCAGTTTCTTTGATTGATTCTCATAGGCAGGAAAGGCAATCGTAGAGGAGGAGGATTTAAATGTCGCTACAGCTCTGAATTTGGTTCTGTCCCTTGGAAAAGAACAGGTTGAACACTTTGAATTAGTGACGCCAGGCATTCCTTAACTGTATTAAGACATCCTTGGAGAAGCAATTTCAAAATATACTAAGGAATCCTTTCGAAAAGCGGATTTCTTGAATGCACATGGTTTTTGAACTAATCAGTTCTTTCGAGATTGGAAAACTTATTAGCATGACTTTGAATTGCTCTTATTTAGCCATAATGCATCAAATTATCGCAATTTTCGAATCATTTTGCTAATTAAGTGGATGAATGAATTCTGAACACTCATCAAGAAAGTGTTTTTTGTAGTCTGAACAACTTCTTGTTTTTATCAGATCAGAGATAATCAAGGCTGTCAGATCTTCCAAAATTTTTACTTCTAGTTCTTAGCAAGATGCAAAATACGCTTTTAAATGAAATGCTAATCCTTTCTGGTTGTTTTCAGACATTTTAGTGTTGCAAAAATAGGATTCTGTATTTGGCGTTTGCAATTTTGAAGCGCACATCTTTTACATACTCAAAATTTGGAATTTTGCTTCTGATTTTCTGGAAAGGAATTTTCCAATTTGTATGGTTAAGCTACTGATTAATTTCATTATTCAGAGACCAGGAGGAGTTTTCAAGATTTTGAATTGTCGTTCACATAGGAGATATAAAGCCATGTCACCATCTTTTTCAAATCGGGATAACATTCTTTGAACGAACGATTTGGGGAAGTTTTTTTAAAATTTTTCATGGCTCTCAGATGTTTGTTCACTGTGAACTTTCAATTTCTTTAGTTCATTCTTTATAAAGTAGCATTCTCTTCCGAATCATTTGTGAGGAAGATTCCCCGTTTCTTTTCTTTCGTGAGTGACAGAGTGAAAGATAATCTGTATTAAATATTATCTTTCTTACTTTTGGCAAGGAAAGACATGGTTTATGGTTGTACAATGCTATTCAGCCACAGAGGGAGGAAATAAGTTCAATATGGAGTTCGTTGAAAATTGGAATTATCATAGTCCAAGAGGTTTGGGATTTAAAATCAAAAAATGTATTGTAAAAGTTAATTCATCTTTAAGCTCTTGTGCAATATTTATATCAAAGATCCATTGCGTTATGAATATCCCTGAACAAAAGTAATGAACTAGCCCGAAGACAAAACCATGGCTGATGCTGTAATATATAAAACGTCCATGCTCTGTCTTTTCACACGTAGAGTATTTAGCAAAATAACGAGAAAAGCATCTGATTAATCAGTTTTCGATAAAAGTCAAATCTTTAGAGCTTTTCGCGTGGGATTATTGCTTTCAGAAACGATACCAGCATATCGATTCCAGAGGAGAAAGTCGATTGTTGCGCTTTGTTCGCCGCGACTGAAGGACTGCATCAGCCTATCTCTAAAAGCTGCAACGGTGGTTCCCCAAATGTTGTATCTCAACTCACAGTGCAGCGTAAACTGCTGCTACACAGGCGACCCCTGAATCGCGCCCGTGCCTTGATGATACGTCATCACCAACGGTATCTATAGTAGGTCATGGATCATCAGCATTTTCTTTTCTCTCAGGGGAAACAAACGTGCTAAGTGAATTTAGATTTTCAAACCGTCCCTTTTGAAGAATCTCAACCACCCAGCCAGCACAAGGCCAGCATCTATCAATAAAAAACGCCTACCTGCATTGTAAAGACGTCTTCGCGCCGTAGTAGTGCAGAATCTCATTCCTGATGCGACAAAATGATATGCCGGGAGTTGGTCATTGTAGTGTTTCTCCTCCTTCTGGCTGAAAGAGCTAAAAAAAATGGTCTTTTGTACATGTTGCAACTCATGGTTGGTCTGAAGAATGTCTTAGCACAGAACCCTCAGATTTAAACTAACCCCACAATCTTTGCACCTCATTGCGCGATACATTGAGACGTTATAGCAGTATCAGCTTGTGACAGCGCCATTTCCATCCAACCAACCACCACCTTAACGAATCCGGTAAATTGACTTTTCCTAACATTGCTACGTTCTCCTGGATATTGTCAACAAAATTACCAACAAATATTGAAGATCAACAGTCACACACCGCAATTACATACGAATTTGAGAAGTCTTGATTTTTGCACAGTTTGCAAAGTGATTGCTGTCATTTTCTGTATGTTTTTTTTTAAAGCTCTTGACTATCATTCATATAAATTATTAATTTTATTGTTCTTCCATTTTTTTTAATGTTGAACTTTGAAAAGCATATAACTTTTTACTTTCGGAGACCAGTGTATTTTTAAACTCTTGAATAGGATTTGGCTTCCGGTTTCACTTTTTTTAAGAAGTCTCTCAATAGTCTAGAATGAAGACCAAAATTTAAGTTTAAATTTCTTAACTAAATTACGAAATACTCTCTAAAATTAACAAACATTTGACATAAAATAAAACATTAAATGCAAAGACACGGATATAGGGGCATAAATACATTGGAAGCAGTGGCGGATTAAGCGGGTGTCGGACCTGGCAGCCGCCAGGGGCCCCCAGGGCTGGTAGGGGCCCCAAGCTTGACGAGTGCAAAGGCCAGTGACAAACCAACCACGCCATCTTGGAACAAGAAATGAAAAGAAAACAAAGATACAATGAAACCCCCGCTAGAAATTTATCGAGATGCAAGAAAAATCCTAATGTAGAAAAACTTTTGAAAATATTTTTAACAATACCGAAATCGAATGCATCAGGCGAATGATCTTTTTTAGTTTTAAAACATGTTAAAAATAATTCAAAAAGTAGTATGGGAGAAAAGACAAAGTGAACAACATGGCCATATTATATACAGAATAAAATGTTTTGGACAAAATAGATAAGGTAAAAATAATTGATGAATTGCCAAAGAGAAATCAAACTGTATAGCAAAACTGTAAGCTCTTGAGTAAGGTTTTCAATTTTTTTTTATACAGTTAAGATTTTTCTTTAGCCGATGGAGTTTTATTATAGCAATACATTCTATTTTGAGAATTTAAAGTAAGCTACTCTTTTCACTATTTTAGTTTTTCGACTCTTAAGCTCATGGGCCTCAAACCTTTTACCGCCAGGGGCCTCCAACTATCTTAATCCGCCTCTGATTGGAAGCAAGATTTGAACGTATGTACAAGCAGGGACGTCTTAAGGCATGAGCCAACTGGGCCAGGCCCAGGGCCTCACCCTTGGTGGGGCCCTCATTTCGTTCTTGATTCTGTCTTAATAAGATCATGATGCCGGATCATTTTAATGGTCAAGATAATTTTTATGGTCAAATATTATTCCCGTACATATTCTTCAAAAAACAGTGAATTTCAAGTTGTATGTCTACTGGCAAAAGTGGTAATACTGTATTATGTGATGACCGTCGTCCATGTCTACACTGAGGCCAACCATTATGCACCATTATTACTCATTAAGTTGCAAGGCAGCAGTCGGTCGAACAAGGGTCGTCTTAAGGCAGTGGCTAACTGGGCCCGAGCCTAGGATCTCGGAAACAATGGGGGCCTCGTCCTGTAGTCATCTCAGCCTGTATAAGATCACGAATTCAAATAATTTCAACGGCCAAATGTTATTTCCTGTTGCATTATCTGAAAAACTGGGAATTTTGGACGATATGTTAATTGACTACTTGGGATGACTGTAGTCAATGTATAGGCTTAGGCCTATCACCATACACCACATTACTCATTCAGTCAAAAGGCGGCAGCCGATCGAGCCTGTTTGTGTGACTGTAAATCATGCACATTTATTTGTTTCGGGTAATTTTTTGTACGATTCTTTGACCACGTATGCTATGTACTGTTATTTAGGGCCATAGGTAGGGCCTACATTTGTGGAGGAGCCCAAGACCAAGTGACACAATGGAGAATATTAGGTCCCCAAGCCATACTTGGTGTTAGTCAGACTTTGAACCCTCTAGAATCCTGCCCCTCCCCCTCGATGTGGGTGTTGGGGGGTGTACGTTGCTCCACTGCCAGGGCCTAATTTTGTGTAGGGGCCCAGGGCCTCAAGAAGTCTTAAGACGTCCCTGTGTTCAAGACAAAATCAACCAAATCTCTGAATCAACTTTTTATCACTGTTGTGTGATGTGTGTTGTGACATTTGGATGCCTCAATACAACTTTCAATTTTAAGCGCAAAACATGAATCAATTTATACGCATACCACACTTATAAATTATAAAAACAGTTTTATGCTGCCTATCACAGTTCTATGATTTTTGGAGCTTACTTAATAATACTCATTTTCAAAAGGGCGAGTAACATTTACTACCTTCTTATTTAGTCCTGGTGCTTCTTAAAAGTGAATACAGACAATAAATTGTTATTAAAATGATGACTGTCTTGATTTTTTTCCTAATAGGATTATGTATAGTTACACACTTGCACAATACTATCAGTACAAGAACAAAAATAAATTGATTCGATATTACAGCATCCATCAAAAAAAAATTTTCATTTGTTAAGTGACAGTATTTTACTCGCAAAGATAAATAATTTTATTGATAATACTTCTGGGAAGAATTTTAATACTATTTATTTCGATCCTATGTAAAGACCATTTTTTTAATGTTGTTTGGCATTTTCCAAGATCTACTTTAAAAAATTCTCAATGTCATTTCCAGTAATAAACCACTTAAACAAAAATCCAGGTTCTCTAAGTTTTGCAAATTTTTATAAAATTTGTGATTACATGTCTGATTAAACATTTATAGATCAATAAAATGCATCAAGTTGCAAGTTTATTTTAAATAGATGTTTTCATTTACCTGCACATGTAGCCAATATTGAAAAGAGTTCGTAATCATATAAAAATTATTTTTCGTGCTTACCACTGAAGTTTTTCCTATAAAA
Source organism: Trichonephila clavata (assembly GCA_019973975.1). Lineage (NCBI taxonomy): Eukaryota > Metazoa > Arthropoda > Arachnida > Araneae > Nephilidae > Trichonephila > Trichonephila clavata. The sequence goes on along the minus strand of BMAO01008434.1, from coordinate 46,131 downwards.
TACAATTAATGCTTGGTCAATCTTTGTTATTTTTAAAGATATTAACAAATTCGTTGTTTTTCTCTTTACTAGGCTCCTGAATTAATTATGGCTTTTGATGAACATGTTTTAGTAAATAAAATGAAATTTGGTATCATCTACCAGAAACGTGGACAGGTAAGTCATTTTAACTATTGTATCTTTGACTTTAAAAGAATTTTCTCTTAATATTTGAATGCCTTTGTTTAATTTTCTTGCTTATTTGGTCTTAAAATTATTCCATTTTTGATGGCATAACAGATTGGTACAAGTTTATATAGATGGGGGATGCAAATACCATTTATACTTCTATACCCCCATCATAAGGTCTTATAAATTATGTATTTTGAATTTTTTTTTATGTGTTCTATGTGAATGGTATTCGATCTTATGAGATTTTTCCCTCATTTCTTTGCTTTAGACAACTGAAGAGGAAATGTTCGGCAATGAAATGCACAGTCCAGCAATGGAAGAATTTTTGCAGCTCTTAGGTGATAAGGTAGAACTGAAAGGCTTTAGTGGGTATGCATTGTTCATATTATTCTTCTTATAAGTAAAAAGTTCAATGAAGTGATGACCATGTTTTTTAATTCATGTAGGAATTATTACATTACATGGTAAAGCATTATACATATACATTTGATTGTAAAGAAGTCTCAGTTTAATTTAAAAATACAGTGCAGGTGTTAATTCGGCTAGAATCATATTTCAATCGTTTAGCCTCAACCTCCTTGCATCTCAAGTATGTCGTATTCCTAATCAGCGCCGCCCTTAAGATTTTAAACCCCCGTGCACAAATATGGAGTAATCCTCCCATTAATAAAGTAAATAAATAAAATATTTAGTTTTTAATATGAGAAAAATACATGAATAACATTTATGTAAGTAGTAACACTTATGATGAATTAATACAAATAATTAAAAAAAAGTATAATTTTTTTATTTGCCTTGCTTGAAAAGTCTTGACGCAATTTATTTTCTTTAGAAAGAAATGCTTAGTTATTTAATCTTTTCTGCACCATTGTCAATCTTGGATAACAGTGTTAGCTTAAACCTACGTTCTATTTACGAAGTGGCTATAAGAATTGTTAATAAAAGTCTTAAAGTTATACTTAAACTGGGAAATGCAATTCATATTATGTGATTTTTTGAAGCATTATAATGGAGATGAATTGTTGTGTGTGTATGCATATGCCTTCACAGGAAATGTTACAGAATACTTTTATTTATTCATAAAGATCATTTCCATTGTTGTCTCTGTTACTTGTCATATTTTGCTGCAAGATGCAAATCTATATAAATTTTCTTTATTTTACCACTTTCTTCATGTTTTAAATTTGGTATATTGTATAGAAAGTAAAACAAGTAATTTCGCTTTTCCAATTGTTTGAGTTCTCTCATGAAAGAGAGAATTAAAATGATTCCATAATTTAATATTTGTGAAATTTCTCGATAAAAGTTAATCTCAGGATGATAACTTGAAAATTTTCTTTCATAAACAAAATAGGGTTCTCTTTTCCTAACTTAGTTTTTCTTAAAATCTGAAGGAATGTTAAATTTGCCACATATTTTTTCAGGTTTGGCTTTTGACACATAAATTTTAAGAACGTTTCCCAGCTTTTTAAACAAGAAGTTACTGTCAGGGATCGATTTTTGGATTTTGGAAATCTTTATTGACTGTATTTGTATTCAAGAATTCATCATACCTCTTAATTGACATCACAAATACGAAATGTATTTTGCTTTTGTACGATGATTTTGATTCACTGTTTTTGAAATCCGAAAATCTTCCGAATCTTTCGAAAATGTGTATCTAAACTACATTTCACAAATTAAACTATTTGAAACTCGTCAAACAGGGAGTATGCGTAATATGAAAATCAAATAATATAAATAAAATAATGAAAGGACTATATTGGACCTTTGCAATATCAACAGGAAAAAAAATAACATCAATTTCTTACTTAAGTCTACTGTTGGTGAATGTTATTGAGCAAGGCATGGTACAATGCATAACGAAACTTCACAATTTGAATACCATTTGTACATTTTTCTGTATAACTTTTCAACATTTATGTACTTCAAATTTTGTAGTGCTGAAATATACTATACTTATCCATCTTTGGTGACAGCTTGATGTAGACTAATTTAATTTCTTTGGTCAAACAAAATGTAACGCCATTTATTGCTTGGCTTAAAAAAATATAAATCCACCATTCCTTCACTGAGGATTAATAGAAGTCAACAGCATAATTAATATACAAGGTTCTTTCATAATTATTATTTATAAACATTTATGTTACTCTCAGAATATTTCAAACATCTTGATGTTTACAAATATATTTTAATTTTCTTTAAAATTACAATTTAAACTGTAAATTATCATTGCTGTCTACTCGGGATGAGTATATTGGTCATAACACGAAATTGTTTTCTTTTTCATGACTAGTATACTCATCCTCAACAGTTAACTGGTTTTATTCCAATAAATGCTTCCATTAGCTTATATTATGTATAACAGTCTTTGTAAAATGGCTGTACTTCCACTGAGTGCCCACTGAGCTTTAAAATAGTATATAGATGTTTCTTTAGGCTATTCTGTTATACAGTTGAGCTGGCGAAAGTTGTACAAAAGCTTTGAATTGCACTAAAAATCCTTGAATTGGAACTATTGAAGTTTGTCTTTAAAAATTAGATCAATTATATTCAGAAATGCCAATAAATTTTCACATTAAATTTTAAAAGTTATCTCGTGTGTATGTGTTGTTGTTGTTGTTGTTTTTTTTTGTCTGTTTTTTTGCCAATTATTCTCAAAATATTGTCTTAGAACTGTCTTCTATAATCTTGAAGAAAAATACAAAATTTTTATTTGTGTTTTAAATAATCTAGTATAACCAAAACTCTTAGCTATGCTAAAAAAAATTTGCTGTAAAACCAATAAAATATTCCATAATTTCAATATGAAATTAATAATCTCTAGTGTAATTATAGTTGTGATGCATCATTTGTAATTACATTTTCTTTTATTTTTTGTAATAACAGAAATTATAATAATAGTAGATAATTATAACAATTTTGAACATCAAATTTTGTGAGCATTTTATTTAAATTTACAAAAATTTCCTAACCTTTCTGAAAATTTAGTGTGCATCATTCCCAAAACAAACCTTAGCATCTTGCATAAACTTGTATCAAATGTCAGTTTCTCAATCTATGCATGCCATTTTTAATGCATGATACATATTGTGCTCTCATCAAAATAAAATGGCTGTGTTTAGAACCTGTAAGATACACTGCTGGCTGTTATATGTCTTGATATGTCATTTGCTATGTTTAATAATTTATCTATTTTAATTGATGATTTAACATCTACTATATTTTAAAACACATCGTTTGGCTTAATTTTTCTGATTGCTACTTTTATTTACTGTAACATAATCTTTTGCTGTTATTCATTCGCTTTTTTTTTTAGAATTAGCATTGTTCATATTTATATAAGTAGAAAAATATTTATTTTTTAATTAATAGTTGATTTTTGTATGGGGGGGGGCTTGGAAAAGAGTATGAAACTCTTCATATTGCAGTGAGAAAATCTCCCTGATTGTGATAAAGAAAAGATTTTGTCAACGGATACAGCAGGTTTTATCGTTCTGGTAGAGAAAATAACAAGCAATATGTTAAGAGAATTATAGAAAAATGTACAGTTTGAAGAAAGCAAGTTCAATATACGAGTGAGATTTTTCTGTAGACATATTTAAGAATTTCAAGGCAATTGATTCACATGGATTGTGGATGAGTCTCTGTTACTAGAAACTGTTGTTAAGATCGGAGATTCTGCGGAGTTTCTGACTCAATATGAAGACAAATTTAATTTGGTAAGTCTGAGATAAATCTGGCCTGTTTTACCTAAATCTTATTTTATTTATTTTTTTTTCAGTTTCCGTGGGGGGTTGGACACTCTGGATGGTTTGACTGGAAATCGTTCTTTATACACAAAATTTGAGGATGTTGAAATAATGTTTCATGTGTCTACATTATTACCATATTCTAGAACAGATCCCCAACAGGTAAAAAAAGAAATTTTCCTTGTGTAACTAAAAATTATTTTTATGAAATATCTGCAAAAAATTCTGTATTAAATAAACCTACTAAAGTGTATAAAACATGTTGGGATTTTCCTAGTGTTTTGATGCAAGGCATTTGATTTTAAATTGAATACATTTCGATTTTAATTTTATATTTATTAATTGTCACAACACACAAGGCGTTACACCATGGATTAGGTTTTAGATACTACCAATACACATTTCACTTTTATTCACTATATTAGTTCTCTATAGTTAAAGGTAGTACAAAATGATGTTTATATATCAATATATGGAATTTTTAGATAACTGATTCATAAAATTAAATTAGCTATTCTGAATTACTACATCTAATAGCTTACAACTTAAAAATTGATTAAGCACAGTAATGTGATACATGAATAATTTTGTTAGGTGAATATTGTTGTAAATGTTTGATGTGTCTTTAATTTGTTATTGATTTAAAATTTCCTTAACAGCTACAAATTTCTTTGTTTAGTATTATTATAACTTAAAATCAATAGTTGTCAATGTATGTTGCCTTTTTAAGAAACAAATAGAACAAAAAAATGTATCATTATAGAATTTGTTAAAAAATAAAAAATCGTGACTGATTTTTCGGTTTCACACAAATTTAAGGTTGATTTTTAAGAGATTTGCTGAAATTATATTATCTGTGCAGTATTTATTAATTGTTCATTTTAATTATTTACTTGAGTAGTGTTCTAGTTAATATGTTTTCATTTAGAATGGTAGTGTAAATCTTTTGTCTTCAATAAATGTTAATTGAATTTTTTACTGTATTTTATATTAAAAAATTTTAACAGCTTCAAAGAAAAAGACACATTGGCAATGATGTTGTTGCAATAGTTTTTCAAGATGAGAATACCCCTTTCATGCCAAGTATGATAGCATCACATTTTCTTCATACATTTGTAGTTGTTCAAGCTGTTGATCCACTGACTCCTAACACTAGGTAAGAAATATATAAATGTAAATGCTCATACTTATTTATTTTTTTAATTATGAGTTTATTTTCTTGAATATTTTCCCATTTATTCATTTTAGGTATAGAGTTTCTGTAACTTTTAGAGAAGATGTGCCATTCTTTGGACCTTCTCTGCCCAGTCCTCCTGTTCTAAAAAAATCTGAGGATTTTAGAAGATTTCTCCTATCTAAGCTTGTAAATGCTGAAATTGCATCATTAAAAGCTAAAAAATTTGCTAGCCTGGAAGTAAGTAATTTTTTTAATACGTATAATTCATTTTTATAACTACTGATCTATATTTGTTTTTTCACTTTCAAGACAGTAATGTGCAAACCTTCTAATGACATATTTTTGTATGGGTAATAATAGTTATAGTAGGTAGGGATAATTTCAGTTAAGTTTTTCTTTATTTTATGATTTCTATATAAAGCAGCTTATTGTTTCATAGCGAAACATTAATATTTAGTACTGTGTGTTCACACGTTTTGATTTTTTTTATGATCAGAATACTGTTTTACAGCGAATACAGGAAGATATCAAAGTTAGTATTACTGTATGGTGATAGTTTTATGTTACGGAATTGGTTACTAAATTATCAAGATCACAGCATTGTTTTTCTAATGATAATATTAGATTTTTAGCAATAATATTTTCTAAAGATTTCTTAGTTGTATTTTGAAAGGATGCAATTTTTCTAGTTCTCTTGCGCTCGTTCTCAGTTCCATCTCTTTCTGAAATGTTTTCAATGAAATGTTCTTGAGAATCTTCTCAGCTTCAAAACAGTTGGAGGAGGAAAAACCAGTTGCATGCAATTTCAGTGGCATGTCATCATTTGCTGCTCTTCTAATTTTTAGCTTTAGAGGAATTGTGTTATTCCTCTTAAACATTAAGGTCCCCCCCCCCCGAAAAAAATTGGTGCATATTAAATCTTGTGTGCATTCTCAATTCAGAGTTTCATGTTTTTGCATGTGTTCAAAGCTAACACAAGCCATTAAAATTTGCAGTAGGTTCACTCTCTTTTTTGATAAAGTGTGATTTCCTTTAGGATCACTGCATTAGTCTTTTTATTAGTCCTTCGAAATGTCATAAAATACAGAATGTGTTGTTCTCACTTCTGTTAGAAGCTTAAGTATATCTCTTGTCCATTTCATGAGTGCTCCAGAACTTATGTAGGCAAATAAGTAAATGTTGTGAAAAATCACTTTAGGGATTGTCTTCTCACAATGGAACTTTGACCAACAAATTATATTTTTCCTATTTTAGAAATATTCTAATGTTTTAACTTTTTCTCTACAAACTTTATCTATGGAAAACCATTTCATAGTAATGTAATTGCCTTAAGCCACTCCAATGTTTAAACTTGCATCCAAATACTGGTAAATTTTCAATAGGTAATCACAAAGATAAGTGGAAACAATTTTGTAGTAGACACAGTTATTTTTTACTTATACACTCAAAAGCCAAAACATTATGACCACCCCTACATTTTGCAATGAACTCTCCTGGATGACGTGCAAGGCACGTGATCGGGTGGAAGTGGTATTTAACTGTTGCTGGAGAGTCTGAAGAATCATTCTTTCACTTACTTCTGTGTGTGATGGGAAAGGCTGCGGATCTAAGCGACTTTGATAGAGTGCAGACTGTAATGGCTCGAAGGCTCTGAACAAGTATTTCCGTAACTGCACGACTCGTGGGTTGTTCGCGATCTGCAGTTGTTAGTACTTATGCAAAGTGGATGAATGACGGGTAAACCAGCAGTAGTTAGACATGGTGTTGGACGTCCACACACTATCAAAAAAAGGTCGTCGGAGACTGTCTCGCGTGGGTGAAGCAAAACCGGAGCCAGACAGTGGCTCAGCTGACAGCCCAATACAATGCAGGGCCAAGTAGAATAGTATCGGAGCACACTGTTCAGCGGACACTGTTGGTTATGGGGCTACGCAGCAAGCGTCCCACTCGTGTGCCTTTGCTGACTAAGCGTCATCGCCAACTGCGCCTGCGATGGGCCCGGGAACATCGCGACTGGTCCATGGATCAGTGGGAGAGAGTTGCCTGGTCAGATGAATCACGGTTTGTCATTCCTCACGCCGATGGCCGTGTCAGGACACGCCGTTTTCACGGCGAACAGTTGCTCCCTCAATGTACAGTAGGTCATACATAGGCCGGTGGTGGTGGTATTATGCTTTAGGGTACTTTTTCTTGGGCGTCTTTGGGACCCGTGGTTGTGGTAGAGCAGACCATGAATGCTACAGGGTATCTGAACATCATTGCGGACCAGTTGCACTCTTACATGGCCTCTGTTTTTCCAGCTGGAAATGGAATGTTCCAACAGGACAACGCCCCGTGTCACAAGGCTAAAATTGTTCCAGGAACATGATGCTGAATTCCAGTTAATGTCCTGGCCGCCTAACTCACCGGATCTCAATCCGATAGATCACATTTGGGATGTCATGGGACGGCAGCTCAGAGTTCAAAGATCACCAATTTGCAATATATCGGATTTGCGTGACCGTTGCTTAAACATCTGGTACAATCTGTCTCCGGCCATCTACCAAGGACTTGTGGCATCCATGCTAAAGCGGGTTGAAGCTGTTTTGCTCGCCAAAGGTGGGCCAACTCGTTATTGACAGGTGGTCATTATGTTTTGGCTTTTGAGTGTATATATATATCAATTTTGTTTACATAATGCAATGTATGCCAATAATTTTAAAGATTGTATAGTTAAATATGTTTATCTAATCTCCATAATTTTGATTCTGTTTTTCATTAAAAATGTTTTCTCTGTCTGTTATCGTACAAGCCGTACATGCTATACTTCGAATTATTTTAAATACTGTTTTCTAATTGAAAGTGATCTAAATAAACAACACATCTAATCTGATTTATTGCGATTTGTGGTGCATTAATAATTTTAGCTTTCTAGTTTGTCTTAATTAATGAATCAGAGGAATCCATTTCAATGTACAAATTCATGTATTAATTTTATAGAGGAGGACCAGAGATTCTCTATTGCAAGCTCTCCATGATACTTTATTTGAAAGAACAATTGACTTCTGTGGATTTTCTGTACCATCTGGCAACAATAAATCTGAAATAATTGGAGCAACATCAGGATTTTTTGATTCTGTTCGCAAAGCATTAAGTGGACGAAATCGTAGTCATTCTGTGGAATCTAACATTGCCCATACTACTCCTAAGCGTTCATCGTCTAGAGCTAGTAATAGCAGTTTAACTGGCACAATAACTGGTGACACTACTCCATCAGTAAGTAATTGTCTTCATTATTTTTCTTGAGCCCTGATAACTCATTGCCCATTTATACAGTTTGTACATGATGCTACTTCCATCTTGATATCCCATGACTTTCGGTATTTCCTTGTATGTTGAGTAATATGTAATATGCTTCATTTTGCTTTGTTTTGTCATTTTTAATTAGTTTTCCACATGTTTTATATTTTACTTATAACTTTGAAATTGAAAATTTTATTCTGTTTATATATATATATATATCCTGCATGTATTATAAAATTCTTTTTTCTCTTTGAAAAAGAAGTGTTAATATAAGTATTTATACAAATCCTAGGTATTGAAATTCAAACTAAAGTTTTAACACTTTTGCTGTTGTTAATACTTAAGTTATTTTTTAAAAAAAATAAAACAGTAACCTCTATTTTATTTTGGGAATTTTATCTGATATATATTTGTTTGTTAGGATTAGAAATATACTTACATTCCTTTCATTTTTAGACTCTAAGAGCTCAAAGCTCTCAAATATTGGATGGAACATCTTCTGCAAGTCCAGTTAACTGGTATACATCTAATTCTTACATATTTTTAAACTTTAACTATTAGCAAATTTGCATAATCGACCAATAAAAAGTTTACATTTTTAGTGTTTCATTGTCTTTTGTCGGTCAGAATTTTTTTTTTCTTTTCTGTTGTATAAATTTAATATTACTGAAGTCAAGAAGTTGAAAGTTCAAAAATTTAGTTTTTGCAATCCTAGTATAAAAATCTATTTACATTCTTCTGAGCTCTAAAGTGATCAAATGAAAGATACTTCTAAAACTTATTTTAACCATTTGAGTGCTGAAGAATTCTCTTACATATTTGCTAAAAATGCAAAATGAAATGTGTATTCATTTTTTTTTCTTGGAAAATAATAAGAATGGTTGTAATTAGCTCTAATTTATCATGTAACAAGTAATTTTGACAGACCAAAATATTTTTTATTCTCACTTTTTACAAAAATGTTTTGCTGCACAAATTTTATGAATTCCTTTTTTACACATAGCGCAAATTAAGTTCGAACGTTTGATTCCATTACCATTTTTTTACTGCATACCTCACATTGTCGCAAGTTTCTAAAGAAAACTTTTCACTTATTGGTAGTCTTCCTATGCTATTTTTACTTGCTAACTATTCCTATTCAATAGCATCAATAATTTTCAAAGTAAATTGAAGTTGAGTTAATTTTTTACCTGGACAATTTTCGGAATATACTATTAGCGTTTAGCCGCATTCTGACAAAAAAGTTTAAGCACATTTTTTCCAGATTTTGAGAGTTCGTCTTTGATTGTGATATGTATATAATATTTTATCAGATATAAAAATTATATCTTGTCCTTATAGATCTGATAATGATTTTTTTAAAAAAAGAAGTCAAAACGTTATCTATCCTTTTGCATTTGCTCATTTTTCCTATCATACTACTATCCTTTACTGCTTACCACTGTGTTTTAATTGAATTCTTATTATTAAAACGACAACTGAATGAAATTAATAAAAACTGCTATTGATATAAATACAATTGCTTTCAATTAATGCGAAAATTATTCCTACCAATAGCAACGTTATAGCGCTTCTCCGCATTTTTTGGCATACGACAAGCGAAACGACTTCGCCGCACTCAAACGGTTAATGTATGAGTAGACCTTGATTTAAAATATAATGAATTAAAATTTATACTGCAATATCTTGATAAAACAAAGCCTGATTTTATTTGAAAATATATGTTCTATTTTTTAAAAAAATGATAAATAATTTTTCTTCTTTATAAATAATTTTCCTTGTTTATGGGTAAATTTTAAATTTCTATTTCCATTTTTTAATCACATTTATATATCATTTTGTTTTAATGGAAAGAAATCATCTTTTGATTGTAACATTTAGAAAGATGCATGTTTACTGGAGTTGCATTATTCTATATCTATAAAAAAAATGTAAAGATTTTTGAATTTTAGAAAGGAGAGAGAAGACGTACAGAATTTTTCATGAATAGAATGGATTAAACGAAGTGGGCTTTTTTCAATGACTTCATTTATTATTAAGAAGTCCTTATTTATCTCACTTATTATCATTGTTCTTCAAATTCATTGCCTAATGATGTACCAAAATTGACAGCAAATATAATGTATGCATGAAAACATAGCAAAGAAGTATTTATTCTTAGAATATTTGGCAACTTTTTATTAATTTTCTTTGAACACAATGTACTGATTTTGGAATCATGTTTTTTCAGGAATTTGTTCACATTGATTGCTGTATATTCAAATTTCAGTGAAGGAAATTATTTTAAGAAATTGTTATTTCTCGACTTAAAAATGTTTTAACTATTACATCAATCTGTCATAAAATTTGTAATAGATATGGAATCTTAACAGAAATGTAAGCTCATGTATGTTATAATAAAAAAACTACAAAAGCTTGCACTAACAATTTATTTCATGTTAATATCAAGTAGAATCTTTTCAATTTGAAAAGATCAGAAGTTTTTAATTTTATTCAACATGAGTTATGCTTTTTATTTAATTATGTATTGTGCTAATTCATATAATTTGCCAGCATCTCAAATTATATTGTTGTATCCTGCTAAAGATGTAAAATTATTTATTCAATTTTCTTAAACATCTTTTTCTAAATAAATAAATTTTCTTCCTATATATATATATAAAATGTATGGATCATGCATATAAATTTTATAATATAATTGCATTGTTTCATTAAATTTTCTAAAGTGTTGCCTTATAGAGTTTAATATCTTATGAAAGTGTGCCAACCATTACAGAAAATTGTTTATCTTGTATCGCAATACGATTACTTTGTCTGTGAATCATATATTTGTTATTTAATACTTTTTTCATAATTTGAAATTAGAAATTTATTATTTTGCTTTTCATTAGTCAAGTCAAGTTTGGGAAGAGAACGAGTAGCAATCCTGAGACACCAATTTCCAATTCAAGTACGCCTCCATCTCTGCAACCCACAATGTGTGAATCTGATTCTTCAAGTATGAATAGTTTAGAACTGGAAAGACCAGTAGCCCCTGAGGATTCAGATACTGGAATGGAGAGCATGTCATCTGCTGATGCTCCTTTACTCTCTTCAAATAGTTTACATGCTCCATATTCACATCTTTTCTATGAAAACGAAAAAGGCAAGTCTTTTTTTTAAAAAAAATAATAAATCTTTTTTCCCCCAATGTTTTTACTACCACAAACTTTTTAGTACTTTCAAATTGAAAAGTACCTTGTTAAATCGAGTTCTATATTGTTTCATTACTCACTGTAATTTAAAAATATCATTGATTCCTGCAACATTCCCCTTTTTTTTTTTCAGTACACAAAAACTACATAATTTCTATTAATTGAAGATTTAACTTTCTATAAAAATGAAAAATTTAAATTTTCAACAAAAACCTTTTGGAAGGATATTTTTTAAGGGAAGGAATAACGTAACATCTGAACAGATTATTTATTAGTAGTATGTGATACGTGAATAAATTTAAAAAATTTTAATCACTTCATGATAAAAGAATTTAAAATTCTTTATTACTTTTAAATTTATAAACTATAAATAAATAAATTTCTTGAATGTACTGTTAAGATATTTTTAAATTGTGAATTCTCTTGAATGTGTGACTTTTCTTGTAAACCAATTTATGAGCTTCTTTCACCTCTAACTGTTTGTGTGTTTCATTCAAATACACTCATTGCAAATGAAACTTACTGATTTTTATGCAAGTTTGTCTTCATTAGATTTTATTTAAATGTTGTTACAGTGAAAGGAATTTTAAAAATTATAATATTTTGGATACATAGTCATATAAGTTTAAAAAATAAGTGTTAATATTGTTAATTTTTAATAGAAATTTATGTCAACAGTATTTTGTAATCACTAACCGGTACGAAATGCATTGTAAATCAGGTTCGTGCATTAATTTTGCTATGGTATTGTTTATATATTTAACTTCTTCATATTTTTAAATTGGGTTTCGATATTTTATTGCTTTGATTTTAAAAGAATTTAGTTACAGCTATAGATATCATGAAACTGATTAAGAGCATCCCTTGCTTTTAAATTTTTACTGTTGTTTTTGAATTTTCAACTGTACAACTATCGCTTTTACTTGAGATTCCATGCCATGGGGGGGAAATGCAATTAAGTATTATTTTACTGAGAATTAGGACTTGTGCTCCTTTGTGACAAAATTCACAAAAACATATTGCACTCTTAAATCAATATGTGTTATGATAGTATGTATACTTTTCATAAATCCCATACAAATTGTTAGAAAATCTTTCTTGCCTGTAGACTTTCTCAAAAGTTATCTAAATTATTTTCATGAATGTAAACAATAGTTATAAATCCATTCAAAATTCATATTAATCATGAGCCAAAATTAATCCTAATTTTACTTTTTTAATCTTTTTCTTTTTCTTGCTATTAAAAAGTACAATTTATTTCTCTCTAATAAAAAGTACCACAGGTTCTTAGTATTGTTTAATATTAAGAACCTGGGATACTACCTACGAACCTATTTTATTATATTAAGAGTATACTATTTATTTAGTTCAATCTATTGAAGATATTCAAGTACTGGACAGTGTCACTGATGCAGATCTAGAAATTTCCAAGTTAAAAATTGATAAACTTAATCTGCTAAAAGAAATATCAGTAAGTGAAAAAAATAGTTTTGATTTTACTTCAGCATATAATTAAAATACTAAGATTTATTATTTTTGTCTGGATGAGTTTTTGAAATTTTTTTCTCTTCATTTTTGTCTTTATTATTACTTTGTTCATAATTCTATGCAATGCCTTCTGGTGGTCAATCAATTAGTATTTACTACTAGTTGATTTAGCTATTTGTCTCAATTTTTAATTTATCAACTTTGATTTAAAATATTCTACTTTTCAAGAGCTAAGTTTGTAATACAAATGTTTCAAATAATTAAATTTAATTTTCTCAATGTTTTTTACAATTTAATATTAATCTGTTTGAAAATAGGGTTGACAGGTTTTGCCTTTATTTTTTATGCAAATTAATTTATTTAAACTAGCACACAAACAGTCAAATGAATGCAAGAACATTTTAATGCCTTCACAAATTATTATTTTCTGTTCTTTTTAATGTTTTAAAAAATAATGCGAAATGTTTCAATTACATAAATTTCATGTTTGCAAACACATTGTAGATTACATTTCAGTTTTAGCCTAGAATTAGTTAGTTTTTTCATTTACCACACAATATTTGTCATTTTATTTTGATAGCTCTTAATTTAATATCTTGAATTATCCTAAAGGAGAGGGTGGGTACTTCAATTACCTTTTAGTGATAATTAAAGACAACTATTTGAATACTTGATTCCTTAGTCTTGATTGTCGTAACAATTGTAAGATATTATGCTCATAACTGTTCAATAATTAATTTGCAGGCATGCCAAATAGAAATGAAGAGATTGAAAGCTAATGAAATAAAACTTTCCACTGAGCTGTCAATCATAAGACAAGATAATAAGCGTCTGAGTGCAGCCTTAGCAAGTTATCAGAATGGCCACGATTCTATAGTGTGATAATTGAAAATCGCCAGATTACATTTCATGCTTCATTTGATTGTGTGTATAAAGGTGTTCTTGTTCTCATGTGATATATTATTTAATGTTATTTATGTTAATACACAAACTCTTTCTTTCAAAGTTCAACTCATAGCCATCTTTTGATTAATTGTTTTTCATTATTTTTCGTTTGATTTGACATCTGAATTCACTTGATGTGTTATAAGTGTAATGTAGTTATGTAGTCTTCATTATATAATTCTTAACAGAATGAAACCAAATATTGTGACGAGTTGACTTTCAAATACCTAACATATATTGATATTTTAAAAATTTCCTTTTAAATGTTTATATATCTTTCAAGTTTTAATTTCTAAAAATTAAAATGTTCAGCCAAATTAATACATATTAATAAGAATTTATTTTGTTTAAAAGATAATTTTAAAATGTTAGACGAGAAATAATTTTAAAACATGGATTTAAAATGAAAATCATAACAAAATGATGATAAATATTTTTATATTAAAAATTAAAAGAAGATTAAAGAGAGTTTTTGATGTTCGCATCCAATGAAGGATTGTACTGTTTATAAAAATTTTAAATATAAATTTGTATATCTTGTTAATATTTTATATTAATTCTTTTTTTTTTAAAAAATTTCATTATAGCTAATTAAATTTTTACAAATAAATTATCCTTAATAGCTTACAAAAACAATAATCTCTTATAATAGTAGTTAATTGATGTTATTTTTGCATAGCTGATTTGTTTGTAGATCTATTGCCTTTTTAATACAACTTTCACTGATGGTTTTGAAACCACCATTTTTTTCTTTTCTTTTTTTTCCTTCCAATTATTGAATAACTTGCTTCAAATGAGGAATTCTTTAAAGATATGAACCCCTTTCAGATTCATTACGTCTTTTTTAAGATTAAATTTTTAATATCTTAAATCCTGCCTCCACAAATATGCTTCTCCTTGTAGAAAAAAGAAATTGATATATAAACTTCCATTCTTATTCTTTTAAAAGCATAAAGTTATATTTTTATGCTCATTGATTTGTTATTTTTTAAAAATTCAGTTTGTTGATGAGAATTGCTGATTTTTTTTCTCAATGTGCATATACTTTTTCTTTCAATTTTATTGGAAAATGCTTTTTGAAGCATGTTTTAAATGATGATTTTCCAAATTGAAGACAATTTTCAATCTCTGCTGTTATCTTTTTTCTATTAAAACTAATAGATGGAAGATGTAAATTTATTTGGGGTAACATGTATTAGACACAATTTGATAAGATAATCAGTTAACAGATAGAATAGTTTTAATAAATCATAAAAAAAAAACATTCATTCTTGTTCAAATAAACAGATTCACCCAGAAGAATTTGTTCTTTCTTAAGTTGAAATATTATCTCGTTCCCCCCCCCCCCCTTTAAAAAAGTTTTTATTTTATAACTACTAATTTCCAACTTCTTTGTTTCTTAAGTCTTTGTGATATCATTAATGATCAAAACATTATTTTTTAGCGTAAACTCTAAAATATCTGATCAATTTCTTTAAGGAATGTTACCACTGATAGATTAAAGCCCATTAAAACTATGGAAGATTTTTTTTTTTTTGCATTGTTTTATGTATTTAATCGCCTGCTGCATTTTTCAAAATTCTTTAAGTAATTCGTTCAGACCAATATCAACCATGGGTGGGGGGAGGTAATTCAGTATGCAGATTTAAGAATTCATAATACCAAATCTGAAAAACTGATTGTTACATATAGTGATATGTTAGTGTTAAATGTTATGTTTTTATATTCATATAAAGTTTCATATGAAGAATCCAATAGATTCAGCTCTCCTATTGAGAAAAAGGAATCGTTTCATTTACAACTTTTAGTTTCTGGATTGATTAAAAGAAATTTTGTAATTTGTTTGAACATATACATATACTATTGTATTTTATAATAATATTAATTGTGTTGAAAAAAGCTTTAAATATATGCATTGTGATTTGTAAAAATAATCCAAATAAATAACCCTATAAACAGTAATAATTAAACATTGAAAAACTTTCTTTATTGCATTAAAATACTCCTTGTTTTTAATTTCACGTATTTCTTATTAAGCAAATAAAATATTTGTATATTATCTGTACAAAAAAATCTTTCTTTTAAATGTGTTTCCTTACCTTTTTGTTTTTAGCATTTGAATGGTTTTTGAAGATATTATATTTTGTTGCTAGCATTTCATTCTCTTTTCCAATAGCCATCATATAACTCTAGGTATAAACTTTAATCAATCCGAATTAATTTTCTAAAAAAATATATATATTTAATGGAAAAATAATAGAGAAAAATAGTGAAATTGTTCTTTTACATAAATTTTGTTACTTTAAATTGTAAAAGCAACTGAAAGGTTTTTTAACGAGTTTTTATGATTTGGATTATTAGAGGTGACTAAATGTTGCCATATACATGTTTAAAAGTAAAGTTACTGTTATTACTAATGGGACAGAATTTCCACGAAATTAATTGAAGAATTTGTGTATAATTCAAGAACTAATTTTAACTGCATAATCTAATGAATAAAAGGCACAATATACTTTTCCTCCTCTTTCTGTTTTATCTATGCTATCAAAGTCAATTTTGTAAAGAGAGTTTAACACAATTAGTTTTATTGTATTAAATGTATATTCCTGGGTTTTTTCTAGTTGAGGGCTATTGAAAAGAAGTTATATTTGTTTGCTTAGAAATTGAAGTTTTTATTGAAAATTACCTTGAAAATTGCTTTATATTTTGAAAAGACTAGATTTTTTTAAAATAATTTTAGTGTGTTTGTTTTTTCCAATGCAATTTTCCAATATTTCTATTACTTATATCTTTGAAATAATTGGTTTGATATCTGTTTTAAATTAACATTCTTGTTGTAAGTTTTTACAGTGGAAAAAATAAATACATTGACTGATGAAATAAATGGAATGATGCCCTATTTCTTTGTACATCCAATATATTTTTGTGTTTGTTACATTATACGGATTCCTGCTCAATGTAACATTTAATTGCAAAATAATTTCTAGTAATTTAAAAATATTATTTGCTAGTTGCTGTACAAAATTATTTTTAACTTAAGCAACTGTAGGATTGTTTTTATTAAATGTTGAAAAGTTAAAATTCCAAGGTATTTTATTTTTAATATCTGTTGTAGACATTAAATTATTACAGAATTACAATGTTCCTGTGTTCATAAATAATTTTAAAGTGAGCTTATTGAAAAATAATGTATTTTTTCTGGAAAATGACAAACAATTTGCCAAATTATAACCTTAAGTTTATTATAAAATTTTATAAATTATATTTTTCTAATTGAAATTACATTTCAATTTTGAATTACTGGTAACAAATTCTTGATTTTTAAAAATATATCTTAATTTTATAAGTAGTATGCATTTTAGTTATATTAATATGTTTATTTGCATTTATGTGTGTCTACATATTACGTTTTTGGCCACTATTACTGCTATTTATCCAAGTATCTCTGTAATATATAGATTTCCTTCATTTTCGATGTTACACCTATTTTACAATAAAAATATGCATCTTTTATTATATTGTGCATTACTAAAGCATTGAATTGGATTATTATTAATGTGTTTAATAATTTAAAATAAAAGTCCCAGAAAAACATATCAATAATTACCATCTTCATTTTTTTAAATGTAAAACTGCTCTGATAAAAATGAAGTTTTCTCAACGTATGTATGTAAATCAATATTTTTCATTAAATTTGCTTATGATTTTTCTTCAATTTTAAAGCTATACATAGACTATTTCTTCTATTCTTACATTGCAAAATATCTAAGCAACTAACAGTATAATTTCTTTTGAGTTGGATAAGAAGCAACTGTTGTAATATTTTCCAAATTATTTCAATTAATTAAATGAATTACATTTTCCTTCAGGAATTTCTCATAACATTGCATTTTTTAAAGTTTAAAATGTAATTTATTGCAAACTATGTTGATTAAAATATGTATAACTGATATTTTTTGCAATCATGAGCTTGTATATTGACCATGAACTAAATTAAAAGATTTTCCTCTTGTATATTCAATGTTCTTAAATTATAATTAATATGTATGATCTATACACATTTTCTTAAAATTGCTGAAATTTCATCCTTTGGAAATAGCATCTAAATATTTGCTTTCTTCAACTTGTACTTTATTTTTAAAAATTCCGTAACTTAATTTATCCAAAAATGTATATATACACCAAGTTTCAACTCCTAAAATTTTTGCATAAAAGAATTTCAGTGTTTTTGTCATCCGGTTTATGTATCAGTATGAATAACAGAAAATATATAGCCCTACATTATTTTTTACTTTCAATGAATAAAATTTAGATTGAGAATGTTAGTTTATTATTGATGTGCATAATGTCATGCTCTGATGTGTAAAAATATCAATACTGTGTCATTTGTATTATACACCATTTTAAGCATCATTAGTGTATTCCTTTGGTGTGAATGTTTGAAATATATAGTTAGAGCACATAATTTTATCTTTTTGGTAATTTATAAGAATCGCATCTAATTGTCCTTTAATTCAATTTCACTAACCTTAGTGATTAGAGGTTTCTTATCAACTTGTAATTATTTCTTTAAATATTGGGGGTTTTTTTAATGAAGAATTGTCTTCAAATGCTTTAGCCTGCACTTTTGAGCAAACTAAAATTAAACAAATATGAAAAAAAATGCTTAGCATATTTTCCTTCTAACAATTAAATTGTTTTTAAATGTATCATTTTTATGGTGGAAAAAAAATTGTTGAAAGATGACACTGAAATGATTTTCAGAACAAATCGTGAGTAGCTAAGTTACCATAGTTTAAATCCAAGAGAAAGTTGTAACATTTTGGAATGCTTCTATTGTTGCCGTGGAAATTTCAAATTAAAATCTTTAGTGCTCTTCCAATAAAGAACATCCACATTTGCTTAGCAAATCTGAAGTCTGACATTATGTACACGGAGAAACGTGGTAGTTTCCCCCTCTAAGTAAAGCATTAATATTGCACAATTTTGGATTCTGCAAACATTTCACTAAATCTTTGTTCTAAGAAAAATGTTTCTCCCACATATACCAAAGTTGTGTCCTGCTTAATTTTTAAGCAGACATGTTACAAATAAATGTGATACTACAGTTTTATTAATTCTAAAATAGTATGTGAATGGTGCTTCTTGTATAGAGTATGGACAGATGTTATAAGGAACGTTATTTATTATGAATTCTAAAATTTGTGTCATGTTAATATCATGTAGTGAGTAAATAGTGTTGTGGAAAATACTCTTTGTGATGGTCAATAAAGTAATTTAATGTTTTGAAGTGTTTTATTTAAATAGTTTGTATCACTCATAAAAGCAATTAAAAAACAGTTTATTCACTTTGCAACATTTCACTCTCCTGCACAGAAACAACTTCCAAGCTTTCATCTTCCCATGAATAGGAATTATAGTTTATATTATGAATTTAGGATTGTCTTTTCATATTGTTTCAGTGCTTTATAAACATTCCTCTGCAAAAAGTTTATATAATTGTCACTGTCCAATAAAAAATTGTCCGGGTCCTAGCCAATCAAATCTATTTCATCTTGAGAAGAGGTGCTAAGAAAATGGTTATGTTAAAATATGCAGGATTCGTGTGTCTCGCCTTATGAGTTTTATCTTTAAAAAAATGTTTCCATATTTGTATTAAAATGGTAATGATATTCTTAAATGGCAATATACAAATAAACTCAGCATTCTTTAATTCTATGAGCATTATAAGCAATTTCTTAATGATAATCACTACTGATCTCCACATTAGGCGTAGTGTTTAAACACTATTTAGAAAAGAAAAATCCAAGATGGCGGTGGCCGGGCATATACAATATCCCTTTCCAATTCAATTACCGAGAACATTTATGTAATATTCTTTGGAATAAATGCTTGCAGCGCTGGTTTATCCAATGAGCTCGTAGAAGGGCCCAAAAAGGCTGGACTTCATCAGATCCTCCAGATCTGCGTCCAGGGACCGAAATAAACTTAAACTGACACTGGATGTTTGAATAGAATACTGAATCAGTATCAGGGCTTATTTTGCTCATCTTAAATACGTCTCCAAAATCAGTGTAGCTTCCTCCTCCCATCCCAATGTAATCTATTTGGATGAGCCCATAAAATTGTTCAATTACTCTGCTGAACATGCGGCAAAATCCTCCGACCCTAATAACAGTAGTTACTCTAATTTTCGCCCCGTTTCCGCAGCTAATAGTTCAAAAATATACCCACTAAGCAGCTACCAAGAAACCAATTAAATGAACTAAATATATAGCACAAAAACATCCCATGTTTGTCTTCAAAATTCGTAGGTCTCAAGAAACTAAAATCAGACCTATTAAGATTCTCAATCTTGGAATCTATGCCAATTTATGCAAGTCATTCAAGGAATCTCTTCCTACTTCCCGCACAACCCATGTTGATAGAGACATCTTCGAAACTAGACATTCCAAAATTTACAAGTTTGATCACCTACGTATTACTGCACCATTTCTGGAAAGCATTTAGACCTACGAACGTTTAGGAAAGCAAAAATTTTATTCACGGGAAAAATCTACCCAATTTTAGTTCAAAAAACAATGCTCCAACCGACACAAACCCCAGATCGCAGACTATGGTCAATTAAAATCAACTGATATAGCTTACTCTTGTACACACGGAAGCACTGCCGTTTTTATTAAGTTCAAAATAGGTCCCCCTCCCCCATCCTTCTGCAAACAGGTCAAAATGACATAGTTGAAACACTTAAATTTGAAATGCATGAAGTCTGGTAAATAATGAAGAAGTCTTGGTTGATAATACAGTATTCATTTTCTAGAGGTATTTGCCATTTAAATTTTAAGTAAATATGAAATTGCAGTTTAAAGTTATGACGACAAAGAGGTAAATTAATTCAATACTAAAGTAAAACCAATACTATAAGCGTTTCAGTATATTAAGATTTAGCCAAGATTTTATGAAACACGCGAAATATTAAGAGAGTGAATTTGAGATAATTAACATGTAAACTTCAAAACTTTATTGGTTTTGTGAATGTTCAAAAAGGTTCCTTCCTGAATTGTAATGTGCCTTGTCACTTCTCTTTACAGCTTTAGGTTCAGTGAGCCGTCTGAAATTGTAACTATTAAATGCAATTCTATAAATTAAGATTCTTGGTAAAAACTAGGAGTTTACAGCTCCGAGTTGTATATTATAAGCCTCTGGTTTAAAACAGACCGAGATACTGTTCTAAAGACTCCACCCCAATTTCAAAAATATATAGCTTATACCTTATTTGTGTAAAAAGGTCAGCAGTGTGAAATGGCTGTGAACTATACAATTGCGATCGTTAGTTTCATAGGATCTTAAGTAAAATGCTTGTGCGCTTGGGGGAAATTAGAACAGGGCGTTCGTAGGCTGCCTACTTGTTCCCACAGAAGGACAAACAAAAACTCTTCATACATTAAAGTCAAAAGTCCCATTTCAAATCCATCCTCTAATCTGAAGATAATCTTTACTTTCTTGATTACTTGGTACATATGCGTCGTTTTCTACAAGTGTAATAAAGTTTCGTGCGCTTTTGGATGTAGGCTGAGAACAAAAATAGTCACTTTAAGATCTATATAAAGATCAAACGTTATCCGATAGTTTGTATACACATAAAATAAATTAACTCAAAAATAGAATAGCGACTCGTATTTGTAGTACATAAGTAAACTACTCCAAAAGATGCTAGGCGATACTTTGGCATCTGTACCCTTATTTATGGTCCATTCGGAGCTCTTAAGTTCTAATCACTATTCAAGTCGGGGAATTTGCGACCAAATGACTTGTCGCCATATACAGATTGAGATTCTATTCGTCTATAAACAAGAGCCCAAGTTTTATTCGTAGACTAGTATGCTTATGAAGAAATTAATTAATGCGCCAATTTCTCACAGAAAATGGTAGGCAAGTTTTAATTGGCAATTACAGACTTAAAATTACCAAGTTTTTAGCAATTCTTGCACAACTCTGAACTAGTATAGAAATTGGTAACTAGTCAATAAAGAAATTATTTCAGAAGAGTGCATTTAAAAGAACTATTACTAAATTGAAGACTTTTCAATTCCTACTATTGGTCTACCCTCTCCCTATATATATTCATATTTTCAATCTTTAATAGAACTTTAGTCATCCGCTCAAATTCAAATACATTTAACTTCTAGTGGATGACACTAGATACAGTTTTAGTATTAATTCATTAATATTGATTTAATTAATGAATAAATAGTAAAGTAATAGTCCAGCACCATATATAGAAATTAAAATCGCAAGGAAAATGGAGCTACATATTGCCATTTGAAATTGCGATTGTTGCATACATATTAAATAATTGCATTTAACGCAATAAGTAACCAAAATAAAATTTCTTTGCTGATCCAAGTTGTAATCTACTCAGATTTATATTTGTTGCGTAGGAAATAGCTTTAACTTCGGAAATCGAAAAACTAGAGTCCTCAAATACGAAACCCCGGTAAGATACAATATTTAGTTCCCTGTTAATCTTTCTACAATAGGTGAAGAGCCAAGGGTAAGCCAAATCGGTGAAGTGGACATGCAAGCAATTACCTCTTTATCCATTATTCTAGATTAAAAAGTAAAGACTACCGAGCTTCTGCAACCAGATGAATACCAAAATAACTTGGCATAAAACGAGACCGATGCATTCGTAAATTGAAATTTCCTAAAGACCAACGAATTATTCGTTGGCAAGGATAGAGGTTTCAATCTACTTTATATAGGAGACATCCTACTCTCATCAGCTTTACACAATGCAGTTACTTGAAGCCCTTGTTCGATATATTGTGTAGTGACAGTGGCGCAAGAGAATATTAGGGCCCCTAGGATCCTTGACCCAAAATGGGGTGTACGTTACCACTGTGTAGTCTGTTATCTCAGTTGCCCATCCGGTAGAGTGGTTAGAGATGCTGACTGTTGTGCTGTAGGGCCTGGGTTCGAATCCCAGAGAAGACATGGATGTTTGTAAATGTATAGTGCCTTTGCGGCATGGGGTACTCTAAATAGCCGTCGAGCCGCAAGTCCTCGTGAGGATGGGGAAGAGAGGAGAGAGGCCCCTGACCCTCCCCCAGGGTGTTCTTCAAAATTGGGGTGGAATCGAGCTAAATCGTACTGTCACCTGTATGGTGCTACGGCCAACGACAGGCGTACATGCAGCCCCTTGCCATGATGAATTTCGTGGACCCGAATCTGACGCAGTCGAGGTCAGGTGGCATAAGAAACAGTCTGTTATCTAGCCTTTCATGCCAGTTACAACCTTTTCTTCGAAGCTAGTTCAGCCATTAACCTCCTCCCTAGTTTAAGCTTGGGACGAATTTAAGCTGATTTGTACACACTTCACGATTTGCTTTTGTAGACTCTTGGGAAAATTAACAGACAAGGGTAAAACAATTCAGTTACAAATTTGGTATAGTTAAAACGTGTTATACATCAAGATTAAACGACTATAGACTAATTTTGAAATCAAACTTTTTATTATGTCCAGTATATAAAATATAAAAAATTTCAAAGTTTAAAATTTGTGAAAATGGCTAAAAATTCAACTCGTCAAAAGCCTTGATTATGCAAGCAGTGTTTTCGAAACTAAAATGGGATAAAGATCACTTCACTTCTAATCCGAAGTTTGTCGAATACCTGTAAAAGATACTTAAATTAATTTACGATACAAGTTCGACTAAAGACTCGTCACCGGGATGCAAGCATCTCGAGACTAGCAGAAAGCTGTTCGATTGGAATACGAAACACTTAACTAATCCAAGTACGAAGCTACCCGACCTCGGAGTGCAGGGTTAATATTTAAATTGTTTACGAGCAAGACTATACTAATGAGATTAGTTTAGCCTTTGTTTGCACTGCAAAAAAAGAGCAATGAGCTTTCAACGAGTCGTCACTTACAATTACAAGGAAAATACGACCAAGTTGTACACGATATGCACAAAGCTTCAGAGAGTACAGAGTCTTTCCTTTTAGAACTTTGACCTATTGTTTTAGCCAATTAATCCAGCAGCGTTTCAGATTGCTGTAGCAGATTAACTTGCGTCATTAACATTGCACTACAGCTTCAGCCTGTTATTGTGATGGACTGCATTGTATGATCAAATGAGACCCAAGCCAATTCGATGCCTTTTATAAACTAGACAATCCATGTAGAACCATCAAGTTCACTTTTAAGAGCTTTTCTGAACCCAAATCGAGTCTGGGTGCGAGTAGGCTAGGAACATAGGCAAGGGAAGTTTTGGGATCAAGCCCCTTCCCCTTATACCCGACTTAACAAGATTATGCCTCGGTACTTTAGTCTATGTATTTAGAATATTCCCATAATAGCCAGCGTGCAACCGGTTCATGTAGACATCTATTCGACCCTGAAGTTAAACATACGTCAGAGCTACACAGAGACTGCAAGTTTCAGTTCTAGAACCGAAAACGCAACATGAATAGTTTAGAACTTACCTTCAAGTTTCTTCGGGTCCATACCATTATGGGTGGTAGCGACAGTAGCTTAGCTTTCAGCACTCCACCAATTGCTTTACCTTTAAAACGGCATTTAGCAGTAAACTGGTATCGACTTTCGTTTGAATCCTGAAATTAATGTTCAGCTGTAGTCATTTTAATTTGTGCAGTCAGAGTCAGTAAAGACGGTTGAGAAGATTTCTAAATAAATATTGATAGTAAAGGGCTCTGCTGAAGTTTTTAACACTATGCGTTTCCCTATCGGGACTAACTGAAGAGCAAGATACGAAAATTGGCCACATAGCGAATTTTGTGAACATTGCGAGATCAAAGATCCGATGTTCGAAAATCTAAACACCAACATAAGCATTTTATACACGTGACCCGAAGCTCTGATCGATTGCCATTCATGTGCAATAACCGTCGCATTTAATCTTTATCCTTTGAGCCACTGTATGCTTGGACCCGAGTACATTAGAGTGGATACACTGAACTACATAATGAAGTTAACAGAAGGTTGCGTCACGGTCAGACGATACTTAGCCTCGAACCCAATTTTAACTCTTCAAATAGCAACAGGGCCCTCCTAGTAGGTGTACACCACACGTGGCCGCCCCTTGTTTTGGCCGCCCACATACGCTTCTATCGATTAATCAAGCTTTCCGAATTTAAAATTAAAACCAAGTCGAATAAATGCTTTAAATAAGTGAAAAATCCAAACGAGTATATTTTCCAGATAGCATTGCTCAGAATACTAGTACACAGCGTCGGTACATTGTCTATTAACGTCATCTCTTTAAACATGTCCTCATTTGGTTGGAGAATTCCGTGCCAGAGTACGCAATAGAAAATGTTTTATCAGCGGCACTGGCAGCGTACAGTGGATCGATGCTTAACAAAGGAGCATAACGATTTTCGACTTATAAAAATATCCAATATGGTTAATATTACCCAAGACATAGGAGTGTTTAAATTCCATATGCATTTGGAGAAATAAAATATGCAAGTGGTCTTGCAATTTAGAAAAATAAAACAGGAAAGCTACGAGTCCATTTGCATTTTTATCGATGTTTTACTTTTCACTTATACAGATAGACTAGTATATAACGCCAACCTTATGTATCAGTCGGAACTTTATAGGGGCGGCACATTAGGTCATTGCACGCTGGTGGCCGACACAATAGGATCGGACCTTAATAACAAGGGTTGATACATGCACTCCGTTGAACAAGATTATACAGAGAAATTTAGACTAACTACCATCCAGTTACTAGGAGTCCGTGGTCTACGAATGCAGAATAATGTTTAGAAGTCACGCCAATACTTTAAAGTATAACGTTCTTAGATAGAATTAAGCCAAGAAACTTTATTCAGAGTTTAATGATCTCTGCAAGAATTTCATGAGCCATTCAAGTTGCACTAAATGATATTAGTTAACCTAACAAATTTGTTTAAAATGAACAGTGTTAAATTTCCTCAAGACAAGGCTACATTTCCGATCAGAATTTCATACAGTAAAGTTAACAGCTGTGAACACCAAATTTACTTACCTAAAAATGCAACTGAAACAAACTCCACTCGTGTACACTTCAGATTTTCCTCAACCCAATGACCGCTGGCGTCTCAAATCTCGAACTAGGAGAAATTTAACAGTTTAAGCATTTCTGACTTTAATCCTATAATCTATTTTTACAACTTCAATACAAGGGAAATATCACGCTTCTGTAATCCCGCCAATGCTTATGCATCCAAGCCAATTTTCCAAACTATGTAGCTTTTAATCATCCGATTAGTTAAAGTCGTACTGCTCTATTTTTAAATAAGTTGAATAGCGTATTACGACTGATTTAAGCTGCTCTATTTTAATCTGAATGGAGACGTTAATACCATTATATGGGCTAGCTCTATGAACTAAATGCAGTTACAGAGTTTGACGTGTTCCAATTTTTATCTGCGTTAAGTTACTTGTATCAAAAGATTAAGATTTAGTGTTCGAGCCCGTAAGGAACTTTGAGATCTTCGACTCGCCAAGACTTTTCATCGTACTAGCTTTAGAGCAGATTATGTCATAGTTAATATCCTACTAGTTTTCTAAAGTGATCTTGTTTGATCGAACCAGTTTCACCCCATTGTGTACAACAGCATGCCGCTTTACAAGTTACGATAGTAAGCAATATTTAATACAACTTAAATGATCACGAGTTGCGATTAAATAAACTTGTGAGCTGTTTGATCTTTAAATCCACCGTTTTAAAGTCAATGCTGTTAAAATAATTTTAGACACGAGCTTAGCATCCTAACTGGCGAGTCTATCCACGAAATTAAGCAAGTGTGACTGTGCCCCACGACCGCTTTATTTCATTTTCCCAAAAACTTAGTCTTAATTACAATAGCGATGATTACCAAGTCTACGCGACAGATTAGTAATAAATTTTAATGCCTTCTCGAATCTATTCATTCCGGTTCACAGATCGTATTACGCAACTTTAAATTTAAAGTTAGGTAACCCACAAAATTAGGACTGTACTCCTTAACACTTAAACCCCTTACCTCGTTTGTGCATAAATTTCGTATGATCTGGAGGGGCACAGTCGGGCAAAGGTTTCCATAAACTGTCTTCTCCAGTAAAAAGGGACCACATGGGAGCAATATCTCCTAGATCACAGTATCCGTCTTTCGATTCTGGGTTAGTGTCGTAGAAATCTTCTTGCGAGGACCAAAACGAGTCTATTCCACTGTCATTATCTTGATAAGAGTCATTACGATCTCCTCGAGTCTTGAAGAAATTAATTGGGTCTCTTCTTAAAAACTCGAGATCTTCGCGGGATGATGTTGAAAAACGAGGAATCTGGTAATCTAATCTACATCTCTCGTCGTATGAAAGGTCACAGTCATTAGCAGAGAAAGATCTTTTGAAATTTCTCTTGCCGAGAGGAAAATCCAATTTTGAATCTGTTATCTTTTTTGAAGAAATACCAGCATTACATGCGTTCAATAAGAAATCTGTTGTATCTCTTAGTAGGCTGATAGCTGCACTCGCGCTACTCGAGCTCAGAACAGAGTCTGATCTCTCTAGTTTCGGGCCGGCATGACACCAAACACTGCATGGAGGATCGCACATACCTATTAGAGTTTCTGCATCAATTTTTGGTGCTTCGTCACCATTCATTTTTGATTCAGGAGACAAGCATTTCCGGATCATTTCCTTTATTTCTGGAGAAACTCCTGAAACTTTAAATATTTAATATTAATCTATAGTAAGCATTTATGGAATTCCGAGCATACATCAAAAGCTTTAAGACCTTTGCTTAAATATTATATTAGCAAGCATCTTTAAGACCACATCAAATCGAATAGTGAATTCGGATAACTTATTAAGCTTGTATTTCCTTTTACAGCATCTAATGTTAAGATTAGCATTACAATAAAGATATGCATAAAGCGATTTAACATACGCAGAATTTTAATAAGTGACCGATTTTTAGTTTAAATTTTTTATCTGCATTTAACCATAGATAAACAAGCAACATCCGAGTTGGATCACCCCCCCCCCCGAGCTTTTACGCAGGAATTTATACAATTAAATCAACTGCTTACGGGAAAATAGAAACATTTACCCCAAGCACCGATTTTCAGCTTAACCAGAAGGTTCATAGTCACTTTAAAAGACTGAATAAAGATGTCCGACAATCCTTGTTCCAGTTGTCGTAAAATCCTATTCATACGGGACGTTCAGGAGCTCTAGTTTTATAATCGTTAAATTAGTTTTAACCTCTTAAAGTAAAAACCAATCCTTAAATACACTTCAGTTGACATAAAGCAAGACTGTACCTTCATCCAATACAGATTCTCTGGCTTCCAACAAGGGATGACAGTTATCGTCTTCCAGAATTTGGTCACACGTCACCTGCGTTGAAAATATAAAAAATCCGTTACCACCATTTTAACATTTCACTGGCAAGTCATAACATCTAAAACAAGTCAGGTGTACAAAAGTTGGATATTTAACAAGAGGTAAAGATTTGCCAACAGTCACGACAAGCAATTCCAAGAGTGATTGCACGAGATTAATGCCAAGAGCCATTACTTTCAATCTAAAGTTACCCGAAATCAGTTTAGAGATTAACGACTACTACCGTCTGTTACGAATTAAGTCTTTTACTTTAAAAAAGGCTGTACGCGCGCGCGATTCAATATATTCATACTACAAATCATAATACTTTCATACGAGCCTTACTAAAGTAACTTCCACTATTACTTTTAATTCGGGTTTTTGCATTTTAAGTCTATGTTCCGAGCCACTGAACATTTTTACGATACTGGGCAAATTCAAACGTTAGTTAAATTGTATATTGGCTCGTCGTTGTTCATTTTAGGAACATTAGATTCCAATGTCCAAAAAAATAAAGCCGAATTTCTTCGGTAATTGGTGTATTACTTTCATTTAGAACATTAGTTTCAGTGAGTAAACTAAATTTGCCGTGATAAACTTTTCACAATTCTACGGCTTCCTCTCATTTTATGAAGGAGCAAAGTACATCTTGACGACTTAAGGCTTTTGAGCCTTATTTCACTCTTTGAGACTATATTAAAGATTCAAAATAAATTATTAGGCCACTTAGCGACAGTTTTACGAGATTCTGCATAAGTATACTCTGAAGTTGACCTTCATTTTACTAGAGGTATTCGAAACGAAGCTGGGCTGTTGGGCTTGTATTTTTGCACCTTTACTCTATAGATCAAGTTCTAAAAATCACAAATGTTACTTACTTCCGATTCGGAAGGATCTGTATCCCAAAGCTTCTCCGAGTAGTCTTCATAGATTGTACAGCTGTCCATTAGAGTAGAAATAGAGTCTTCGACAGGATCTTTATCATTATCCGAAATTAAATCGCATACATTAGTGACTATAGCCTTTAACTGCTCCAAATAGAATTCCAAATTGACATCCACTTTAACCTCTTCTTCGCAATCATCAGCGATGGATTTGATGTCTAGGCTATAATCGGGCCTGCTATCCAACAACATGCATTCATTCCCTTTTGACGTTTCAGTATATCTCGCTAGATGTATACCTTTATTCGAGCATTCATAATTTAGGTCGAGAATTTTACCAAAGAAGCTTGGTGGTATCGAATAACCAAACATAGGAGGGCATCGGCATGGCTCAATACAACAAGGGTTCCATAACATTAAATCTTGACGAGTAACCGACCATATATCCTTTAAGTTATCAGGACAATAAGTTAATGAAAGTAATGGTCGAACAGCTTGCTCATGACTATATAATCCATAAAGCGACGAGAGAAATATAGACTGTTTAGGTGGTCGAAACACCGATAAATTGAAAGTTATGGAGTTGGTCAAGTATTTTGTTCTCTCGTCAGCTTCTGCACTTTCAAGCTTTATCGAGGCAGGAAGATATTTGGTCAAACAAGATTTTATTCTTAGTACTCTTTTATTATTTGTGTTATAGCTTGTTGAAATTATCCTTTCTATAGTGCTAATTATTTCTTGCTTGGTGAAAGTCTCTTCTCCACGACTTATCTTTTCATCGATGTATTCCCGAAACATTTTTTGTAGCACGTCTTTTGAACCATTTTTGCCAGATCCTGAACAAGGAATGAAGCTGTTTGCAAAAGGATTTAAACTTGAACAGTTTGTTTCGGCCATTGTCTAATTATCGAACAAAATTGTAGCAACTGTCGGGATATATTCGTTCAACCTTCTTGCCCAAGTTAAACCTAAAAGATAGTCCGAGTACAAGCAATTTAGACACTTCGAAGGATTCAAAATTATACAAGATAGGCAATAGAGAAATTTTACGGACTATTCTTATTAGTTAAATAGACCAAGTCAAAAGGCTTCTCCAAGACTAGTTTCTTAGTAATTATATTACTAAGTTTACATTCCAACCTTTAGGAATCATCAGCAAGGTCATATTTAAGGAAAGAATTGTCAAGGTTAGGCTTCAAGAATCCTTATCAGATCAAAAGTTATGTTTTAAATTACTATTCTGAACAGCCTTAGAAACCTTAACAGCCTATTAACCTTAGAAATAGCAGTCGTATCTACAGAAAGTGCAGGTTTTTGAGCTCGTTTAAATTACTGTTGAAAATAAGTCAGACATAGACCAGAGTTCGACCCATGATTCATTAGTTGAAACTTAACCCGGTCGCATGTCAAGCAGGCCTTGTACGTGAAGCTACTCGTATTAAATCTTTAAGTTAATTTTGCCGAGCTATTACGCAATGCAATAAACTATTACATGAAGTTTGAGTCTCGAATCGATCCCAGTTATTCACCGCGGAATAGAGCTAGCAATCGCTATATAAAGTTTTTTTATTATCCACATTACCGCGACAATCATTGAATTTAAAGACTGGCGTATCTAAACCGCCTTTGTTTGCTTACACTTTCAGTTATGTTAAAATACCAAGTACTTTAATGAAAAAAATTGTCGAATTACAACAGCGAAAATTTTAGTAACTTTCAAAACCCAGGGATTAACAATATTTCTAAAAAACGAGATTGCAATACGCCCGTTTTAGTGCCGTGAAAGCTTCTCTGTATAATCTGTTCCGCATAACATAAGACTAATCATGTTTCATGTTTCTATGAGGAAAAGTGGTTACTCTTTCAAAGGGAATGTATTGCGATTTGTTTTTGACGAGTTATTCGTTCGATCATTAAGCTTCTAGATTTTGAGAAAGATTACCTCCGAATTTGTGTGCAACCTTAAGCTTACGAAACCTCACCCAATACCTAAAAGGTAGGAAAACTTTAACTTAATATTCAGAAATTTCTTTCGTTGCTAAAAATACGGAGGAATTTTAAAAAATACTCACTTTAAAAAATCTGTAAAGAGAAAGAAAGCTTTTGCAAACACTAAAAATCAAGGCTAACTAATAATTCTTTGCTAAAAATGGGTTAATATAGATTTCCGTATTAATTCACTGTTTCATTCTTTTGCATAAAGGGAAATTTAAATTTTGAAATTGATTGGTTTTATACTCATCAAAGAAACTCAGTGGCGCACGAGCGACAGTGAGTTAGCCAGTGGTTCATTCTTTAAAAATCCCTCAGGATAAGTTTATGAGAAAGAGAAGTACGGTGAAGGATTTTTTTTTTTTGGCTACGCTAATGTTATTTTTAAAGGTATACAATGCCAAGTGATGCCATAATGAAATTCAATTAGTTCTCCAGAGTAGATATTTTTCGTTGAATTTTCTGTTGATAAAATAGCATTTGTAATTAGTACATTAATTAATTAGTTGTTTATTAACGTCATACTTCGAAGTCCCATGAAGGATAA
Organism: Trichonephila clavata; assembly: GCA_019973975.1. NCBI lineage: Eukaryota > Metazoa > Arthropoda > Arachnida > Araneae > Nephilidae > Trichonephila > Trichonephila clavata. Next base: position 14,316 of record BMAO01008434.1, on the reverse strand, counting down.
TACCGATGGATCTTTTAATTTTGAACCACGTTCAGATAACCACGTTTGAACTACGTTCAACTTGAGAATGAGCTCCGACAGATTTAACGTGCATCACCCCCTATACGCGGCAGGTTGAACTCACGACTTTGCTCAAGACTACTTGGCTACTGCAGCCAAGACATTTGTATTCAGGGACCTTTCCAAGATATGAGCCTAGACTATAGTAAACTGACTAGAGTATAGAGCTAACCAGAGTACAATCACAAATTTACTTCAAGGAAGCTAATCGATACATATCTTTTTAAAATCCCATCACAGGGATAATGTCTTATACGCTGATGTTCCATATAAAACTTTCCAATGGATTATTAGCATTCGTCCTTATAACTGCGATGCGACAGCAAGGAGGCCGTGATACCCTATTGGTCATTGTCACAGGTTCGTGACTAGCGTGATATGAGTTTGAGCCTGGTGCCACTGAAGGCCCGCCGTGTAGAGGAGCTTATGTACGTTAAATCTGTCGGGGCTCAAACGTCCTCCCGCAGGTGTTGTGTGGAAGTCAGGAGAGGGGGTTTCCAGCTCAGGTGTCGTCCTCGTCACTTGACCATGGTTCAAAATGACGAGGTCCGTCGACATAAACCTTCGTGTAGCTGAATAAGGTGATGTTAACATTCACTCATGCGACATCAAGAGATTGTCAATGATCAATGATTGATCTTTATGACTTTATATGTCATATAAAGTGGTTTTGAATTTATACATAATAAAAACAGTCAAAAATTCTGAATTAATAACTCCCCATATAACTACGTATTTAATAAAGATTATATATATATATATTACACACACAGGGTTCTAACGGATGTTTGTTAACGTCAAACTCTATAAAGCAACACGGGGGCTGTTGGAGACAGATCTCGTAATTCTGAGCCTAGGTCAAGTGACGAGAACGAAACATCAGCTGGTACCACTCTCCAAACTAGCACACCATGTCAACAAGAGGACTTCGAACTAAGACAGATTTAACGTGCATCAGTCTCTATACAGGTGTTGAAAAACCTTAACTGTAGAATGTGTTGGCATTTTTGTACAGCGCGGTGCTGCAATCGCTTGTTTACGAATGTACGCATTAGTTTCAGTATCTGTCTTTTCTTTGTTGTAAATAAATGCTTCCGTGCCCCTCCGTTGTTGCGTTAATTTTGCCTCGCCTCTTCATTCTGACAGGTAAGAGCTTTTATTTATCCATTTGTACTAATTGAAAAAGAACATTCGAATTATGATCTTGAAATATTTACGAATTTGAGCACAGGACGGGTCTTCAGTGGCACTAGGGCTCAAACTTCTTGACCATAACACCTGGGCTACCTTGGCCACAAATATCAATGGAAAACATGCACTGTGTATTTGGTCAACCATTTACGATCGTATGCTAGTTACTAGAAATACTATTCAAATCTTATTCATCAACCATCAGATCAATTACTGAATGGATGAACCAAGCCGAATTAGTTTTCGTAATTCTCGCTTTGATTTCGTAGTTCAAAAAGTTGATTAACTAACCGCATTTGATCCTTCAAATAGCAACGCATCTGTAAAGCAAATTTTGCTTGATCGATGAGTCGAAAAAATTATATACGGGGTACGACTTGAGGTCTTATTGTTAAATTCAAAGAAATTTTAAGGCTTGGAGAGTGGGATGTCAGCTGGGTGTCGATCTCGTCTTGTAATAGTAGTTTAAATCTACGAGGTGTATTGGCTGCATTTAGTGGACATTAGAGTCGAGTACAGGTCGGTCGGACATAGGCAGCCGGAAACGATTACCCTGCCTGTCTTTGAACGAGTCCTGTTAAAAAAAAACAATCACGAATGTTAAAGGGTGTTCTATTTAGCAGAATAACGAAATTGTAATCGTCGGGTCACATTTTAAGACCGTCGGGTTGATCTTGGTAATTATACTTTGTTTTGATCACAATCTGCGAGTTAAATAGAAGCTCGCGAAGTTACATACGAGTCGTTTAAGAGAAGTTGCTGTCCAGACTTATTCTGGAGTTTTAACATGCGCTATTGTGCCTCAAAATCGTCTTTTAAATATAAGTGAATATATATTCTTTTTTTGGAATAAAGTTCAAACGTTAATTTCGCTCCTATTGCATATTTAACTTTGAGATACTGTAATTAGGTTTCATAAAAGTTGTTTGAGTTAAATAATTTGTGCACTGGCTTAGCTAGTCCTGAGTGGGCCCTGTATCAAAAATCCTTGGGAAGGGAAGGGGGGCCTTTTTTTGGAAAATAAATAAAAATGATCGTTCTAATAAAACCGTTGAAAGTGGCAAAATATTACAAATGTTGGGACCCCTATATCATTGATACGGCGGTAGCTACGCCCCTGATCCTTTGTGCCCAAACATAAGTACAAACTCAGCTTCGTCTCATAATAATTATTCTACTTTTTATTACTTTCACCCATGTATGAAAGAAAATATTTCTTAGTTATGAAAAATGAATTTTTTTCATATACATCTTGGACAAACCTGTGTATCTACTCGTAATATACTAAAAATAACTTTACGTATTCATTCAAAATAGTTTTATTTTTTCTACTGCCTCTTTTAGTAAAGATACAATTTTTTTGCACTGAAAAAAGAATTTTTCCTTTTTCATCTTGCTGGCCAGAGATTAGTCAACAACAAATATCTTTTTCTCCCTCTGGTAAATAAGGGTCTTCTCACACGAGACAACTTGTGCTGTACATAACTGAATGAGCAGACAATCGTGAGCTGTTTTGAATAAAAATCGTCTCACCCTGCTGTGAGAAGCTCTCAAAACCGGTTCTACTTCCCACTTATTGTATCAACTAAAAGGACATTGGGAAAACTAGGTTCTTCCTCAGAAGTGTACATTTAGGGTAGTTCTGTAGTGTTAAATTTTTGAAAACATTTGTTTTGTTCAAGGAATTTTAAGAACAAGTGATTTAAGGAACAGTTCTTTAAAAAGGAATTGAAACGGGTAAGAACAATTCATCTACAAGAGCGGAAATTCCCCTCCCTACTCATGTGTGATGGATTGCACAACTTATAACGATTTTTGGAATGTACAGATTTAATATCAAGCTATGCTATATGGTCATCTGATACCGTATGGGCTTATATTAGGTGTTGCTAACAAAAGGGGAATACTTCGAAGACTCCCAGAAAATGACTAAAAAAGAATATTTGTTTTGCAACAGAAAAGTCGAAGTCGAGACTTTTGTCCCATAAGAAACCTTTGGGGTGTTTATATAGAAAAATATGCTAATAAGTATCTACCAATGAGCTTGTAGAAGCCATAGTAAAAGAATTGTGCCTTACTTCTGAAATTGAGCTTAACTACTTGGCAATTTTATTAAAAAACAGAATATTTAATGTTGTTGAGGGGGGGGGGGGCAAAAAAGAACCAATATGTTTTTATTTAAATAAGAGGTCAGTAACTTGGTAACAAATAATGTGTGTGCGTGTGCAAACTTTCATTTTTTTAAAATTTTTAATTATTAGCTTAATTGCACCCATTTATTACATTACTCAAAATTACTGAAACCTACTTATCATAAATATGTTGTAATATTTTATGCGTTTAAATTATAAATAGGAACTTTATTTCTTAATTCACCAAATTAAAGTGTTATGAATTTCTTAACAGTAAATTCAAGATAGCACTAATTCAACATTTACATAGCAATATGGCACCAAAGCCAATAAAACGCAAAGTCCCAGCCAAGCTGTGACACGAAACGAAACGAAAATTAGATATGGCGGGTCCCAGCCTAAAATGGCTTATACCCAGTATCCCTGAAGATAGGGTGAAAAAGAAAGACCATTAGAAGAGTAACGCCTCCCGGAGGGAGGCAAAATGGTAGAAATGGTAGAAATTATGGGAGTGCCTGTTTCCCGTAGGGAAACTTAACCTCCAATCATTGGGTGAGTGAAAAGCTTTAGTTGGCTTATTTTTAAAATCTTAGCCCAGTACTGTGAGGATAATAAATTTAAGGGATTACATGAGGATAAAGAAAAATATTGGTTTAATAAAAATATGGTGATTTAAAAGAATGTTGGTGTGTGTGGAAATTTAAAAGAAAATTTGTGTGAGTTATAGTAATTGCGAAGTGTGTGGGTGTTATGATGAGTGAGAGAGTGCTGTCAATGATGAGCCGGAGCGGCGAGCCCCTCCGAATCATCATTGACATTGAGTCTGAAAGTAATGGGGAGAGGAAGAAACGGCCGGCACAGATGCCGCTCGTGCAGTTTCTCCTCTCGGTCTGAGGGGTGGCTCGGGAAGGGTGCCTATTTATCTGGAAGTGCTCAAATTAGCTTGCCTCGGTGAATGACCAATCAGGATGGAGCTGGGCGTGGATGCTTGGGGTGAGGAGAGTTTTGGAGTGAAATTTTGAAAAAGGGCCGAAATAACAAAAGGGCCAAAAACCAAGATGGGTTAGTAAGGAGGATTTTACTAGAAATTTTACTAAAGCAGAATGTTTCTAGGTCTATTGAATAATGGGTTAAGCTGGTAGATTTCAATGCGCTTTATTGCGCGGTTTTCATGGAGGTCAATTTTATTAAAGAAGTTAATGGAGATATTTTTAATTTGATTTTTGATGGTTCTTAAATTTAGAGCGATTCTTAAGTCTGAGTTTCTCATATACCAATCTGCTTTAGTAATCATTCTGATAATTTTATTTTGGGCTATTTCAATAAGGTTAATGTTGGAATGTGCGGCGTGTCCCCAGATCGGGCACGCATATAACAGAGTTGGTCTGAGAATCAGTGCATAAATAAGCATTTTATTTTTGCGAGATAAAACGGATTTCCGGGAAATTAGGGGGTAGACTTTAGCCACGGAAATATTGAAGTTTTTCCTAATTTGTGTAATATGTTGTTTGAAGGTGAGTCTTTTGTCTAGGATAATTCCTAGATATTTTGTGTTTTTAGACCAGGGTACGTGTGTGTTTTGTAAAAATAAGTTGGGTGGTTCTTTCTTGATGTGGTGCGAGAAGAAGACGGCCTCAGTTTTGTTTACGTTCAGTTGTATTTTCCAATTGAGAACCAATCTTCAAGTCTCGCGATGTGTTTGTGAAGTATGTGTGTGATGAGTTTGAGATCTTTGTTTTGTGCCAGAATTGCCGTGTCGTCTGCGTACATGCAAATAGTGGTTTGGCTGGTTCTAGGGATATCATTTACATAAATGTTAAATAAAGTTGGGGCTAGCAGGGAGCCCTGAGGTAGGCCTGCATTGATGTTTCGGTTAGAGGAGTGGGTATTGTTGACGCGAACCGCAAAAGTACGGTTAGTGAGGTAGGAGTTAATTAATTTAATTAGGTGAGGAGGGGTGTTAATTTTAATTAGCTTGTATAGCATTCCCACATGCCATACTCTGTCAAATGCTTTTTGAATATCGAGGAAAACCGCTCCAGTCGATTTCCCGTTCTGAAAGCCTGTTTTTACGTACTCAACCACGCGCAGCAGTTGGTGCGATGTGGAAAGATTGGCTCGGAAGCCATGCTGCTGGGGAATGATAATGTCATTCTCTGTAAGGTGGTTATTAAGGCGTGTGAGTATAATTCTCTCAGCGATTTTACTGAGGATCGGTAGTAGGCTTATTGGCCTATAGGAATCGGCCTTGGTTGGGTCTTTTCCGGGTTTCAGAATCGGGATGACTGAGGCTGTTTTCCACGATTGTGGGAAGTAACCGAGCTTTAAGATATTGTCAATTATATTGGTAATTTGAAAAATAGCAGAGAGGGCAGATTTTTTATCATTTTATTAGTAATGCCTTCTCGGCCGGGTGCTTTTTTGATTTTAATTTTTTTAATATATTTAATAATTTCAGAGGGTTTGGGGTTAATTGGGGTGTCATCAAAATTATTGTCATTGGTAAGGAATCTAGTAACCAACCTGTTGTGATTATTGTCAGAGGTGATATTTGTGATGTTGTTAAGCTGAAACTGGTTCTCAAGTGAGTCTGCCAGTGTTTTAGCTTTATCAGTGTCTGAGTAGGCAATTCCGGTGTGGCCTGTCAGGGCTGAGATGGGGGTTCTCTTCTTCCTAAAACCCTTGGCCGTTTTCCAAAGGGAACCGTCCTCTGGGTCTAGTGAAGTGAGCATGTCCTCCCATGTTTTTTGTGTGAAGGCGTAGGTTTTTCTTTTAATTTTATTTTGAATTCTGTTGAGATTTGTTTTGTCACGTGGATTACGGGTAAATTGCCACGTTCTCCTGGCCTGGTTACGTTGGTGGAATAGGTTTTTAAGATCTGGTTCAATGGCAAAATGAACGAGGTAAAGCCGTCACGAAGTAAACCCTTTCGGGAGAAAACGTGGAGGGGGGGAGGGATGGAGGAAGAAGCATCGATGGGCGAAAAACGCCGAAGTTCCTCTGCGTTCGCAGGGGTGAAAATGGGGAATGACGTCATATTCTTCAAATGGACCCAGTTTTAAGCAAGTTGCTGAAGCGTGTGGTGTAGTTCAGTGTTTAAATTAAATGTTTTTTGTTGAGTTATGGAGGCTTCAATGGAAGTTCCCATTTTGAAGACTTGTATGCGAAGTTAACTTTAGTATGAGAATACGTGAACAATGTTTGTGCTTTAATTAAAGGGTTGTCGTGATTTTCTATACTTCTAAAAACATTTCTAGACAGTTTAGTGATGTAGTTATCGATCGGCTCCATGTGTAAGTCGTTGTGTAAGACAGAATTCCTAACGTACCAAGGTGCGTTAGTTATGGTTCTCAGAATTTTATTTTGTATGATTTGAATCCGTTTAGTATGGGTCGGTGCCGCCGCGCCCCAGATGGGGCAAGCGTATGTTATTACTGGGCGCAAAATGCGCTTGTAAAGGATGACTTTATTTTCTAGGGAGAGTGGTGACCTTCTCCCAATAAGAGAGATGGCCAGAGCAATTCTTCCCCAGAATTTTTCGGAGAGATAATCAATGTGTGGTTTGTACGTTAATCGATTATCTAGGTAAAGACCCAGGTAACGAACAACCGAGACCCATTGGATGTTGTTTTCAAAGAGTGTGAGTTCAGTCTGTGGGGCGATAACGCCCCATTTTCTGAATACAATAGCCTGAGATTTATCTACATTTATAGCTATCCTCCAGTCTGTGAGCCAATTCTCGAGTATGTCGAGGTAATGTTGCATATTATTAATTGTATAACTGAGTTTTACGCCCTGGGTCAATGCCGCAGAGTCGTCTGCGAATAAGCATGTACTGACGGTGGGGTGATCGGGAAAATCATGTGTGTATAAGTTGTATAAATATGGACTTAATACAGAACCCTGAGGGACGCCTGAAAGGCAATTCCCAATGTCTGAAAAAGTGCTATTTACACGAACTCTGAAGGTTCGATTGTGCAAATAGTTGTGTAACATTTTAATTAAAAAGTCAGGGAACTGCAGTTTAATTAATTTGTAAGTGAGGCCATCATGCCACATCTTGTCGAATGCTCTCTTGACATCCAAGAAAACACCGACAGTGTAGAACTTATTTAAAAAACCCTCATTTATAATATTAGTAACTCTAATGAGTTGATGTAGTGTGGAGTGGCCCTCCCGGAAACCGCATTGTTCCGGGGGAATGCAATCTATGGCTTTGCAGTGATCTTTAATTCTATTTAAGATTACTCTCTCGAAAACCTTAGCAGTGCAATTTAATAAAGAAATTGGTCTGAAGCCTTGTGGGAACTTGTGATCTTGCCCTACTTTGGGCAGCATGACTACATTAGCTATTTTCCACTGTGTAGGAAAGTGACACTTAATGAGGCATTTGTTGTAGATTTTAGTTAAGTGTGTAATGGCTTTGATAGGAAGGTATTTTAATGCTACATTAGGAATTTGATCAGGGCCTGCTGACTTCCTATTAGCAAGATTTTTAATAATGCCTCGTACTTCGGAGGGGGAAGTGAGGTGTGGTGTTGTGTTAGGGAAGTTGTCGAAATAGTGATTCACTAAAAGCTGTGACACCAATGCTGCATTGTCCTTATATAGACAGCCCCTCAGGGGGCTCACGTTCTTTAGGTGAGTACGGGTGTCACAATCCCGAGGTGCCCTAGTGATCTTTTCCTTTTCCCACGGGGTTTACTGTCTTTGGTAAACACGGGCTTCACGAACCCGGGGTACCCTAGTGATCCTTCTCTATTTTCGACCCTCTTTCTTGTCATTCAATTCATTCTTTCTCTTCCCGTCTAGACCACAGATATTAAAACAAATGTTTGGAGCAGTATAGCCGATATCGGCTCTTGCGCCAATAAACCCCAAAATCACTCACTCACCCTTATATAGATAGTGAGGTTATTCAAGGAACTTCGTATTATCTCATCAAAAATAATCATCCTACTCGTATCGGATCCGTTTCGAAGTACAGTTGGACCTCGATTTAACGAATTCATCGGGACTGAACATTTTTTCTGCATTTACCTTCTGGAAATTTTATAAGCAAATACACAAAAAATATCAATAGTTAGAAATTACGCATGAGTTAAATGGAAACTTTAAAATACTGACTAACAGATGTTTGTGAAAATCCTTTTGATTCCAGACTCAAGAGTTCTTTTTCGACTCTTTGCACAGAAGAAAATACAGCATCATTTGCATCCTGTTGCAAAGGAGAGGCATGTTTTCAGTTTCCAAACAACGTGAAACATTAGAAAATGTAACAGTTTGATAGGAGTTTCATTATCGATTTCTGCATTAGAATCGCAATTCATTGTGTGTGGCTCCGACAAATCAACAGCTTCAACTTCAGTTGCACAAATAAGAAGTCCGTCATCAAATGTAACATAATCGTAAAAATCTTAAAATAGCCTTTGCGTCCTGGATTGAAATGAGAAAAGAATTTCCTGTTTTATTCAAGATTCACACGATAGGTTACACTTATGACTCATTTGCACCAATAAAGTCTAATAATTGTCTTCCTCATTTTTGTTGGAATTTGCTGCTAACAAGACAAGTCTTTCCGTTCCGGACAAAAAGGATGCGTCATTTGGGGGGGGGGGATTTTTCTTACACAAATTAATAATAAATTTTATCAAACAAATGAAATAATTCGTTAATTAGGGGTTTATTATTCATTAAACACGAGTTTTTCCCCTTCATTTTAATTAGGGAAACAGAAAAATTCGTTAAATCGAGATCCGACTGAATTTAGTTTTGTCACAGAGGTTATACTTAGTACCCTTCATTAATACAAAATAAGTATCCTCTAACCACAGTACACTCCTAGCAGAGAATAGAACAAAGACTGATTTCTACTTTGGATGTTTTATGCTTGAATTTTTTACCCACAATTGTGCAATTTAAATTATTATCAGTAAATAGAATCCACTTTTTAATAAACCCATCGATTTTTCAATATTTTGGTGATTTCAGTGGTTTTTATTTTGCATCTATATACATTAAATTTTTAAACTCTGGAGTTCAATATATAAAAATTTCTAAGCTACAAAATAGGTGTTCACAAACGTGGTTGCAAGCTATTTGATTGCACTCCTTAACTAAAAACTTTCAAATTATATTTCCTTCTGTTCATAGGAATTATAACAATTTCTAACAGTGATTCAGCACTGTCACAAGACCTCAGCAAAGAGGGCATATTATTACAGTAACGAGGAATGATAAGGACGATATCTCAACTGGCAAACACCCCTCTCCAAAAATCAGCTTCAATCTCATTAAAATGGGGTTAGAACTTGCTTAATTGATCAGGGAGAAGATTTTGAGAATCTGATTAATGATGTCCAGAATTTATTAGCGGAAGAAACAGACAAAGCAGATTTAGTGAAAATGATTTCCAAAAATGTTGGTCAAATTGATTCGGAAGAAAATAGCTTGGATGAAAAATGTGAAGTTACTGATTTTACACACTAAAGTTACAATGACTTAATAAGTGAAAAATCTTGAATAGAAAAGGAAAGAAGAGCTGAAGAAGCCAAAAATTCAAAAATGAACTAGAAAATTACTCATCTCTATACAATAAGATACACTAAAAGCTTGTAGAAGCCAGCAAAAAGATATTTTAAAAAGAGAGCATAAGACACAAAAAATTCCTAAGTAAGAAATGAATTTAGAATGCGATATCATTCAACTGAAAAAACACTCCTCTGTTTATGGTGAGCAGAAATGAATAAAAAATTTAATAAAATGGGCTTGATTAAAAAAAATTTAAAGTTCCTGCAATGCATCCCTCTATTTTGTATTGTGGTTTAGTCTAGTACACTAGTTTCACATTACACTGTATTTTTAAGAACCTAAAAACTATGTTATAGAAGGGATATCTAACTAAATATACATAATCCATAAAAATGATTCCCCCCCCCTTGTATTTTTCAAATATTCAAAATTAAAAAGTTTTCAATTAGAAATATTTATGATGAAACTGACACAAGTGAATTTAAATATGTATATACAGGATGGAGCAATATATTTAAGGTGTCTCAAATTTACTTCAATCTCAAGCTTTTAAGAAACTGAATTAAAAATCTTGTTATACATTCATTCTTTAAATACTTAGCATATTTATTTCTTTTAGATTTTAAAAATTACTCAATAGACATAAAATTTATGAGAGGTTTTTTTCCCTCAATTTGTAGTTTCCAACAATATTTTACACAATGTATTTAAAAATACTCTTAAAGTAATCATTATGATGAAAGCAAAGATTTGATAGTCAAGGTCTCAAATCAGAAAAACCCTTTTAGAGGACTCATTTGTTGTTTTGCATCAACATAAGTGAAATAAAAAATATCAAGAATTACATGGTACAAGCAGTTTGTTTATTGCCAGACAATATGTGAACTCACAAATTCCAAATGAGATGTTTCTAAATTTAAAAAAGTCAAGAAGGTAGAAGTTGGAAAAAAAGACATTTTGCTTCTTAAAATAGTAGTCATTTTTATAAAAAAAGACACCCACTCTCCTCTCAATAACGTGGAGAATTATAATTCTAGTGGTAAAAAAAAATTGATATTAATTGCTCAAATTAATTTACGATGTTAATTAAAATATAGGTATTTCAAATTTATTTCTTGTTATATAGAATTTATTTTTTGCAACTAATTTTTGAATAAGCTTAAATATGAAGTTCTGCTGTAAGTTTCAGAGTTATGAGGATTTTAAAAAAGGACCCCTTATGTTAAATGAGTCTTATACTTTTAACAATATTTTTTCCACCTTGATAGCTTTCAAAGAAAAAAATTGCAAAAATATAAATCCAGTTAAAAAAAAGCAAATTCTTACAACATTTTATCTGCAGAACTGTATTAAACTTACCAAGTCAGATTACTATTCTTTAAAAACAGACGTTTCAAAGAAAAATATACTTAGCAAGTGAGCAAACATTTCTTTATTTTTGACACTGAACAATTACATTTATTACTTGGTATTTGGGGTGGGGACACTAATGACATCAAATTGACACAAGAATAATATAACATGAAACATGTCTAAAGTTAATATTTGCAGAAATTGAAATGCAAACACGTAAAGTTTCATTACATAAAACTGGAAATTCTTAAAATTGTGCTTGAAATATGTATCACATTTCAAGTAATTAATAATGTACTATTCATTCAAATCTTTCATAAAGAATATAACATAAAATAAGAAAAATTATTCAGGCTGTCTTTGTGCAATATTAAGAATAGGAACCAAAATGTAGAATATTTTTCAGAAGCAAAGATTTTCCCAACATTTATATTATATTATATTCTGGCTTTGTTATTGTATAGAAAAGAGCATATTTTATCACACTACTCATTTACATTAGAGTTGATCAACTTTTTTTGATATAGAATGTTAATCATTTTTTCTTCCATACCATAATGCTGAATGAGCTTTCCCTTTATATGCTAAAATGAAGATTTTATTATTTATGGAATACTTTGATAATATTACAATGTTGCAAACTTGCATAAGTGGGACATTTTTCTGTCAGGAAAAATATGCTCAGTGTCTAAATCATTTGACAAAGACAGCTTTAAATGCAGCAATTTGAAATAATTTAAAAACATTTTTAAAAGATGCACAAGAGATTCAATATTAACATTTAGGCTGTTTCATTTAGATACAGATAGAAAAAATCTGTATGTGCCCAGGCAAATGTACAGATTAATCATTCAAATACATTGCATTTTTTAAAAAAAACTAATACTATCTATAGTTTAACATTCATAACATCAAGTTAAACAAGAAAATTTTAAATTTGGACAAAATTTTCTAAAAAATAAAAAAACATTCTGAAACTATGTACATCAGAATTGAGTTCAATAATCACAAATGATAAGAATATTTCTAAACATTTAGTGTAAAGAAAGGGGGGAAAAAATAGCTCTAACATTTAAAAGGTATAAAACTTGAGATATAGACTCCACACTTAGATGCAATAATATAGTAAAGAATATTAAGTATTAATATGACAAAGATTTTGGCTCTAGTATATTGCACATAAAAACATTTCTCTAGAAGTATGATGATATCAAAACAAGTTAGTTCTTGCTTAAGTCAAATTATACAGAATAAGACTACAACACAGTTCTATATTTGACATCACAATAGTCAGTCTACTTTTATAATCCACTAACCACCAAAGAATGCATAGAATGCTCATAATATATTTATATAACTTAATATAATGAATAAATGAGAATATAATGAATGCATAGAAAATGAAATGGCAGAACCATGAGAACTAAAATTACACTTCACCAAATTCACAATGGCCAGTATAAGAAGCGTGCTCATAAGCTCCTCTGTTTCCACGCATTCGGATATGGCATGATTTGCAAGATAAGTTATAATTAATCACATCAGTAAACTGACGACTTTCTTTGGCTTCTCTGGCAAGCTCCATTGCCATATCCATAGGCCTTTCATCGTATGCTGAAAATACGGTCTGAATATGATCTCCATATTCCAAAACCAAAGGGTCATAGTGGATTCCATCATAAATAAGGAAAATTCTGTTCTGATAATCATTAGCTTCTCCAAAACGGTGTGCTGATAAGCTCAAGATGTTAATGGCTACAATTTCCATCCCAAAATACTCACTCAAAATGGACAACTCTATGGCTCCACCCCAATGAGTAGGATCTGTGATCCATGCACAATATTCATGATTTGGCTTCTCAAGAAATCCTTCACTGTATTTAGCAGGATTATTTCTAACAACATTGGCAATAATACCTCGTAAATCCCTAGCTTCCCTGTTTCCATTACCATTATTAGAAAGAATGAACTCAATGCTGGTAAAAAGACATGAATTATTTGCAGGAACAACATGTCTCATCATGATAGCAGATTGATTCATTAAATCTTGGATATTATTCCCTTGGGCTCCTACTGCAGCTCCTTCAGGTACATTTTCAGAAATAACTTTCTGAATTTCCATGATAAGAGTGTCTCCAGAGTGAATGTTTAAATCAAATAGCTTCAGACTACCATTTTCAGTTGCCAAAGGTTTAGGTGGATAGCCACTCAAGAACTTCATGGATTCAGGATTAACTGCTGTCAACTTTGTCAAATTCAGCTTCAAATCTTCCACAGTACTATCATTACTCAAATCAGTCAAAGTAAATGCGCCTTTTTCAGTCTTGCATCTAAGGACGAAATTATTTGTAGCCATTTTTCCTAAAGATCAATAAAATTGAATTAACAACATGGAACAAAAGTAAATAATTTTTATTAGAAAGTATTATTTCAGATATTCGCACTTATTTTCACATTTGATTTCTGAGCTTGCAAAACTGGTTTTGTGATGGTAAAGTAGTTTTAATTCCTTTCTTTCATTGTACAGTATTTACAATAAAGATTTATGGTAATAAAAATGTATGAAGTTATGCATAATAAGGTATGTACACAAAAAAGACAACATAAATAAGTCAAAGTTAGCTAAGCATGTCACTTTTCTGGCTTGACATGTTGATTTATACATAAAATACATTTTATACATAAAAAAAAGAGGCTCATTATAGCTTATAAAAAAAGCAAAGGCACTAGTTTGATATCATGGGTCTGTGCGCCAACTTGTTTATGTTCGCCAAGATGGCAACAACATTACAATATGGTTTCGACATTTTTATCTGCCAAATGTGGTTGTCATGGGGATAATGCACATTAGTTTTTATTGGTTTTTTCCCATGGTAGATGATTCAAGTTAATTTCAGATGATTATAATTTGATTTCCTCAAAAATTTAACCATTTTAAATCGCATTTGTTCTTAAAGCCATCTGCTTCAGTGTTCTGTTGTATTTTATGCTATTTTCGAATATGGATATTTCTAATATCATGGGTAAGTACCACACAAGATTTTTTTTT